>JAJAQA010000015.1:36770441-37115441 GCA_021464565.1 Rutilus rutilus | reverse complement strand
TGGGAAAGTCAACCCCTAACCCTGATTAGGGAAAGTCAACCCCTAACCCTGATTAGGGAAAGTCAACCCCTAACCCTGATTTGGGAAAGTCAACCCCTAACCCTGATTTGGGAAAGTCAACCCCTAACCCTGATCTGGGAAAGTCAACCCCTAACCCTGATCTGGGAAAGTCAACCCCTAACCCTGATCTGGGAAAATCAACCCCTAACCCTGAAAAATAGGGGGGGCTCAACTCAAGGGGGGGCTCAAGTTCGCATTTTACCCTATTACCTCACTCTAACTCTAACCTAACCCTAACCCTAACTCTAACTCTAACTCTAACCCTAACCCTAACTCACTCTAACCCTAACCTAACCCTAACCCTAACCCTAACCCCTACCCTAACCCTAACTCTAACCCTAACCCTAACCTAACCCTAACTCTAACCCTAACCCTAACCCTAACCCTAACTCTAACTCTAACCCACTCTAACCCTAACCCTAACCCTAACCCTAACCCTAACCCTAACTCTAACCCTAACTCTAACCCTAACCCTAACCCTAACCCTAACCCTAACCCTAACCCTAACCCTAACCCTAACCCTAACCCTAACCCTAACTCTAACCCTAACCTAACTCTAACCCTAACCTAACCCTAACCCTAACCTAACCCTAACCCTATCACTCACACTCACTCCAAGGGATCTTTCCTGTCACTCACCCTCACTCCAAGGGATCTTTCCTATCACTCACCCTCACTCCAAGGGATCTTTCCTATCACTCACCCTCACTCCAAGGGATCTTTCCTATCACTCACACTCACTCCAAGGGATCTTTCTATCACTCACACTCACTCCAAGGGATCTTTCCTGTCACTCACACTCACTCCAAGGGATCTTTCCTATCACTCACCCTCACTCCAAGGGATCTTTCCTATCACTCACACTCACTCCAAGGGATCTTTCCTATCACTCACACTAACTACCAGGGATCTTTCCTATCACTCCCACCCCCAAAAAAACACAAGTCCCACCCAAGTCCCACCCCAAAAAAACACAAGTCCCACCCAAGTCCCACCCCAAAAAACACAAGTCCCACCCCAAAAAAACACAAGTCCCAACCAAGTACCACCCCAAAAAAAACAAGTCCCACCCCAAAAAAACACAAGTCCCACCCAAGTACCACCCCAAAAAAAACAAGTCCCACCCCAAAAAAACACAAGTCCCACCCCAAAAAAAACACAAGTCCCAACCAAGTCCCAACCCAAAAAACACAAGTCCCACCCAAGTACCACCCCAAAAAAACACAAGTCCCACCCCAAAAAAACACAAGTCCCACCAAGTCCCACCCCAAAAAAACACAAGTCCCACCCAAAAAAAAACACAAGTCCCAACCAAGTCCCACCCCAAAAAACACAAGTCCCAACCAAGTCCCACCCCAAAAAACACAAGTCCCACCCAAGTACCACCCCAAAAAAACACAAGTCCCACCCCAAAAAAACACAAGTCCCACCAAGTCCCACCCCAAAAAAACACAAGTCCCACCCCAAAAAAACACAAGTCCCACCTCAAAAAAACACAAGTCCCACCCCAAAAAAAAACACAAGTCCCAACCAAGTCCCACCCCAAAAAACACAAGTCCCAACCAAGTCCCACCCCAAAAAACACAAGTCCCAACCAAGTCCCACCCCAAAAAAAACACAAGTCCCAACCAAGTCCCACCCCAAAAAACACAAGTCCCAACCAAGTCCCACCCCAAAAAACACAAGTCCCACCCAAAAAAAAACACAAGTCCCACCCCAAAAAAACACAAGTCCCACCCAAGTCCCACCCCAAAAAAACACAAGTCCCACCAAGTCCCACCTCAAAAAAACACAAGTCCCACCCCAAAAAAAACACAAGTCCCACCAAGTCCCACCTCAAAAAAACACAAGTCCCACCCCAAAAAAAACACAAGTCCCAACCAAGTCCCACCCCAAAAAACACAAGTCCCACCCAAAAAAAAACACAAGTCCCACCAAGTCCCACCTCAAAAAAACACAAGTCCCACCCCAAAAAAAACACAAGTCCCAACCAAGTCCCACCCCAAAAAACACAAGTCCCACCCAAAAAAAAAACACAAGTCCCAACCAAGTCCCACCCCAAAAAAACAAGTCCCACCCCAAAAAAAACAAAAGTCCCAACCAAGTCCCACCCCAAAAAACACAAGTCCCACCCAAAAAAAAACACAAGTCCCACCCAAGTCCCACCCCAAAGAACACAAGTCCCACCCAAGTCCCAACCCAAAAAAACACAAGTCCCACCCAAGTGCCACCCCAAAAAAAAACACAAGTCCCACCCAAGTCCCACCCCAAAAAACACAAGTCCCACCCAAGTCCGACCCCAAAAAACACAAGTCCCACCCAAGTCCCAACCCAAAAAACACAAGTCCCACCCAAGTGCCACCCAAAAAAAACAAGTCCCACCCCAAAAAAAAAAGTTCCAGCCAAGTACCACCCAAAAAAAAACACAAGTCCCACCCAAGTCCCACCACAAAAAAACACAAGTCTCACCCAAGTACCACCCAAAAAAAACACAAGTCCCTCCCCCCTAAGTACAGTATATTACAGGTCCCCCCCACATGCCCCCCCCCAAAAAAACCCAGCTGTATAGAGAAAGTCAACCCCTAAAAAAAAAAACCCCAGCTGTATAGAGAAAGTCAACCCCTAAAAAAAAAACCCCAGCTGTATAGAGAAAGTCAACCCCTAAAAAAAAAACCCCAGCTGTATAGAGAAAGTCAACCCCTAAAAAAAAAAACCCCAGCTGTATAGAGAAAGTCAACCCCTATAATAAAAAAAAAAAACCCAGCTGTATAGAGAAAGTCAACCCCTATAAAAAAAAAAAAAAAAAAAAAAAAACAGCTGTATAGAGAAAGTCAACCCCTAACCCTGATTAGGGAAAGTCAACCCCTAACCCTGATTTGGGAAAGTCAACCCCTAACCCTGATTAGGGAAAGTCAACCCCTAACCCTGATTAGGGAAAGTCAACCCCTAACCCTGATTTGGGAAAGTCAACCCCTAACCCTGATTTGGGAAAGTCAACCCCTAACCCTGATCTGGGAAAGTCAACCCCTAACCCTGATCTGGGAAAGTCAACCCCTAACCCTGATCTGGGAAAATCAACCCCTAACCCTGAAAAATAGGGGGGGCTCAACTCAAGGGGGGGCTCAAGTTCGCATTTTACCCTATTACCTAACCCTAACCCTAACCCTAACCCTAACCCTAACCCTAACCCTAACCCTAACCCTAACCCTAACCCTAACCCTAACCCTAACCCTCTAACCCTAACTCTAACCCTAACCCTAACCCTAACCCTAACCCTAACCCTAACCCTAACCCTAACCCTAACCCTAACCCTAACCCTAACTCTAACTCTAACCTAACCTAACCCTAACCCTAACCCTAACTCTAACCCTAACCCTAACTCTAACCCTAACCTAACCCTAACCCTAACCCTAACCCTAACCCTAACCCTAACCCTAACCCTACCCCCTACAGGGGACTGGGACTAATTTCTTGAACATACCTAAAACCTACCCCTCACAGGAGGGATGCTTGTCTGGGGGGTAATTGGGCTATCCTGGTACCAGCACAAGCACTAAAACCTACCCCTTACAGGGGACTGGGACTAATTTCTTGAACATACCTAAAACCTACCCCTCACAGGAGGAATGCTTGTCTGGGGTGTAATTGGGCTATCCTGGTACCAGCACAAGCACTAAAACCTACCCCTTACAGGGGACTGGGAATAAAATTCTTGAACAGACCTGAAACCTACCCCTTATAGGGGGATGTTCGGACTAAAATTACCTATGACCTTAAAAAAAAGTCTCTGGAAGGTATATTTTAGTGGTCAGGTTTAAGGGTTTACAGGGACTGAGGTGAATTGATTATTAGGATGATGTGGTTGAGTGGTTAGGTGGGATGGATTGGGAACAATGAGATCCGGGTTCGAATCTGGTGGAATTTAATTGAATATTTTAAATTATCAGGTGGGAGGATTTATAGGGATTGAGGGGATTGGATGATAAGTTTGGTGTGGGTGAGTGGTTAGGTGGGATGGATTGGGAACAAGGTGATCCAGGTTCGAGTCTGGTGGGATCTAAATTTATATATTGATCGTTAGATTGAGGAGTTTATAGGGATTGTTAAAGGGTTTGGTATTGGATTGGTATGGATGAGTGGTTAGTATGGAGTGATTAGGAGCGGGGGGATCGGGGTTCGATCCCAGGGTCGATTTATTTTTCTGGTAAATTGAGATTGTTGATTCAGTGGGTTGGGGTTATAGAGGGTAGAATGACGAGTAGGAGATGGGAGGGGGGTAGAGAGAATTGACTGAGGACGAGGGGATCCCGGTTCGAGCTAGATAAGGTTTGGGCGTGGATTAGTTTTCGAATTAAATACATAATAGAATTATGAATAGGGGGTATTAGGAGGTTAGGTTTGGGGAAAAGGTGTCACAGAGATGGTGATACACAAAATCGAAAATCGAGGAGTGGGACGCCGAGGAATTGAGTACAATTGACGGATGTTCGAGGGATCGGGATTCGGTGGAGAAACGTGGGATTGAAGGAGGAATAACGATGAAACGGTGAAGGAATCGTTGGATCACCTGGGAAGGTGGCTAATGAGGTTTACCAGGATTGTGGTAGCTAGGTGAAATATATGGGGGCTTTTGGAAAATAGGGATAGGTTAAGGTAATTGCTACTCTACGGTTGCACCTGGTAAGTGTGATGTCTGGTTGGGTTGGCAATTGCTTAGAGGTGAAGATTGGTAGAAGCTTGGTGCTTGGGTCTATACTTGAGTGCTCGCCAATCTAAACTTCGTGACGCAGGCCCTTTTTGGGTGCCCCGGGATACCTTGCGGTGTTAACAAAGGGGTTACTTGTAAAGGGAGGTAAGTATCCAACCCCTCTGGGTCCACTTGGACAGCACGCAGAGACGGTGGCCTTGGGTTGACAGGCCGTAACTGGTACCCAAATTTCTATCAATGATTATCATTAGAGGGTATAGATTTTTAATTGGTTGAGGTGTTGGGGTTGGTGGTTCTAAGAATTGGTAGTATTGAGTAACGGGATCATGGGGAATGGGAGGTTGCTGGCAAATTGGATTGGCCTGGGAAAAGTTTTTTCAGGGGTTTTGGAGATTGTAAGGGACACACGCCAAGGATTGATCCCCTTGGCGGGCCGCCTCAGGGGAGGGTGTATGGTGTTTAAAGAGCCGAAACACCCAATGATCCTGAGGTACACTACTGAAGATGTGTTCCTTAGTAGGTATAAAAAAAAGGGGGGTGGGGGTTAGGGAAGGTGGATGTTTGATATGACTACCATGGTTCTTGGGGCAGTCGGAAGGATATGGATTTAGAGTGGTGGTTAGGGATGTTTCTCTATGGTGGATAAAAGAACTTTTTGAGAGTGCAATGCTGGGCCAGGATTATCAGGCCATGATTCAGTGGGATGTGGCTTGGTTCGCTGGCTAGGAACAAGTCTAATCAAGGACTTTGTACTCTGGAATAAAGAAAAGTTAATATACGATTATGAAGGATAGAATTAATGTGTTTACACATGTAGGTGTATCTATGTGTATGTGTATATATGTGTATATATGTGTGTGTATGTATATATGTGTGTATATATATATATATATATGTGTGTATATATAAATTTTTTGGGGGGGTGAAGTTCGGTCAGAATTCTGGTTCACAAAATGGGATCTGAGTGGGCCAGATACAGCCAGTGGTTGGATTCTGAAATTGGAAACTTAGTAAAAATGTAAAAATTAAGGTTTTTTTTGGAAAAAATTTTTTTTGGTGGGGAGGAGTTCGGTCAGAATTCCGGCTCACAAGATGGGATCTGAGTGGGCCGGACACAGCCAGTGGCTGGATTCTGAAATCGGAAACTTATTAAGGATAAAAATTAAGGGATTCTTGGGAGTACAATGCCTGGCCAGGATTACCGGGCCAGTACTCTTTGGGGTGTGGCTTGGTTCGCTGGTTGGGAGCAAATCTAATTAAAGATTTTGTACTCCTTAATAAAGAAAAGGATGGAATCTGTTATTGACATGGGTGACTCAGTCTCAACAAAAACATGCGGTGGCCAGTGCATTTCTGCGTCCTTCCTAATTTAAACTGGAAAGCCAGGAGAGCGATCCGGGGGAAGGCGTTGGCCTAAAACAAAAACCTAACCCACCCTACCCAGAGGGACCTAGACGTACACCCATCCTTTCCCTAACACCTACCCAGAGGGATCTGGGCTTACACCCATCCTTTCCCTAACACCTACCCAGAGGGATCTAGGCGTACACCCATCCTTTCCCTAACACCTACCCAGAGGGATCTGGGCTTACACCCATCCTTTCCCTAACACCTACCCAGAGGGATCTAGGCGTACACCCATCCTTTCCCTAACACCTACCCAGAGGGATCTGGGCTTACACCCATCCTTTCCCTAAAACCTACCCAGAGGGATCTAGGCGTACACCCATCCTTTCCCTAACACCTACCCAGAGGGATCTGGGCTTACACCCATCCTTTCCCTAAAACCTACCCAGAAGGATCTAGGCGTACACCCATCCTTTCCCTAACACCTACCCAGAGGGATCTGGGCTTACACCTATCCTTTCCCTAACACCTACCCAGAGGGATCTGGGCGTACACCCATCTTCTCCCTAACACCTACCCAGAAAAAATCTGAGCTTACACCCATCCTTTCCCTAATACCTACCCAGAGGGATCTGGGCTTTCACCCATCCTTTCTAGGCTGGCAACTATTCCTTCCCTAAAATCTACCCATCCCAATGGATAATAACCTGATTGTGTGTGGCCTTGTTCTATCAATGGGGATCTGGGCCTACATTTATCCTTTCTCTAAAAAACCTACCCATCTCAATGAATAATACACCTGATGGTGTTTGGCCTTACTCTATCAATTTGGATCCGGGCCTAAATCCATCCTTTCTCTACCCATCTCAACCCTGTGGTGTTTGGCCTTACTCTATCAATTTGGATCGGGGCCTAAATCTATCTTTTCTCTAAACCTACCTATCTCAACCCTATGGATAGTACACCTGAGGGTGTTTTGGCCTTACTCTATCAATTTGGATCTGGGCCTAAATCTATCCTTTCTCTAAACCTACCCATCTCAACCCTATGGATAATACACCTGATTGGATAATACACCTGATTGGATTGAGCCTTGTTCTATCAATTTGGATTTGGGCCTACATCTATCCTTCTTTTCGCTAAAAAATTCAGGAGGAGAGAAGTGGTTCTTTCCTGGAGCGAGTGCTTATTAAAGGGACCTTTTAACTTCATTTCTGGTGGGGATGGTCAAAGTAAATTGGTTTTTGAGCAAGAACTGGGAATAATTTTAATTTTTGGAAGTTACCATGGTTGAGGTAACCATATCAGAAAGGTAGATATCAGAGGCGCGCCATCTGGTGGTATCAGCATTTGACGGATTCATCCTGTTGGTAAGGATTTTGATCTGTTTAGCTGACTCTCCTTTTTCACACACACTCTCTCTCCGGGGAAGAGGTTGGTAGAAGCTTGGTGTGCAGAAATGTGCATCCGCCAATCTTTGAACCTTAATGTGAGGTGTATGGGATCTTGCCGTTGGGAGGAACCTGGTGGCAATTCGTTGCTATTGGGGACTTCTCGGGCAGGATTTCCTGAGTTAAGTCAGCAAGACTGACAAAGGGCCCCAGAAGTAGACCTTTCCTCACAGGCTTTTCTCGAGTAACCTGGATACCTTGCGGTGTTAACGAAGGGTTGCTTGGGAGGGCGGTAAGTATCCAGCCCCCCTGGGTCCACTTGGACAGCACTGCAGGGACGGTGACCTGGGGCGAACAGGTCTTAAATGGTGCCCAATTTTCTATGGGCGGTTAGCGCCTTCCATGCAACAGCACATCCTGCAACAACATGCTTACACACTGATGGTGGCATCGTTTTCGGTTATGATAGAGGGGGGAATGCTCCTACCTGGGGCTCCAATTCAGGAGTCAACACGGCCAGCGGTTGTCCTGTAATGGGATGATGTCGGTTTGGTTTGTCTTGACTCTTAGGGCAAAAAACTGGTAGAAGCTTGATGCTCCTCATCCGCCAGTTTCAACGCCCGCCTCATTGGGAGTCTTCTTTTGACCAGGTCGAGAGACTGGGAAGTTATTCCGGCGTGACTGGCAGTTTTGATTCGGTAAAGATCAACATGGTTAGCAGTCGCTTGGTAAAGGAAAAAGAACAGTGAGTTTCAGGAGAAATGATCCATGTTCTTACCTGGGAGGTTCGATCATTTGATGGTAGGCACTGTCAGTAGTCGTCCTGTAAAGAAAAAAGAGCAGTAAGGTTCAAGAGAAATGATCCATGTTCTTACCTGGGAGGTTCGATCTTTTGATGGTAGGCACTGTCAGCAGTCGTTCTGTAAGAAAAGGAAAGAGTGGTTAGTTTCAATTTCGGTAAAATCCGGTAACCGGAACCCAACCACAGTGTCTGAGGATTTGGTTCAGTTCGATTAGAAATTGGCAATGAGACACTCGTCCTGGACTGATCATCCAGGATAGGCCGCCTCAGAGGAGGGTGTCTGGTGTTTAAAGGGCCGAAACACCCAAGGAGTCTGAGGTACATCACTGACGAGAGTGTCTTGAATATTTCCCTCTCGCTCGAATTTGAGGGATTAGGAGGTTAGAATCTGTACCGAGGGAGGTTTTTAAAAGATTTAGCCATAAGTGGGTGCATGTGGAGGAAGTTCAGTTTCAAGCCTTGTCAAGTTAGGTTTAGGCTCATATCTTTTATTATTGTTCTGCCCTAACCAAAAGGAATTCTGTGGTTAGTATACAGGATCTTTTTAGATTCCGAGGTAGCATCTATATCTTTTTTGCTCTATAAAATTACCCATAGTGACTCAGTAGTGACCCATAATGGTTAATTCAATCTGAGTCAGAGAAGAACTATGGGATCGAGTGAGACTCTTCCCCAAGTGTAATGGAGTCTCTACTTGGTCCAATGGTAGAATCACAAAAGTTTGGTGATTAGATACCCATAGGGGAGGCAGAGACCTCGCAGTATAGTCCTGAAGTTTAGCCCGACCAGGTAGTCAGACAAGCGTCGGCCAGTGCATATCCTCAGTTCCGGAACCCTTTTGAAAAACCAGGAGGGGGATGGGCTGTTGTAATATCCTCAAAAAACCTAACCCACTCTAACCCTAACCCTAACCTAATGAATGTACCCTAACCCTACGGCCCTAACACCTACCAGTCCCAAACCTAATGAATGTACCCCGGAACACGGCCCTAACCCCTACCAGTCCAAACCTAATGAATGTACCCCGGTTTGATGTAGCCCTCCTGGGAGGAACCCGGGACTCTGTAACGAGAACACTTTATCAGATGGCGATGGATAGGTTGGTTACATGTATGCGAAATGAGACTCAAAAGGAGATTATTGTTTATAACAAAATTCAAAATAAGACACAAGTTGAGTGGGGACGTACACTTGGGATTGGGGTCCGACTTGGATAGACCTAAAGTGGTCATTTGATGTAGGGCCAGTGCGTAACCAGACTCAGACCTCAGGTCTGGGGCTTGGATCTTCATTTCCTCTAACTCTAACCCTAACCCTGAATGACTCGAAACCGTAAAAATGAGTACAGCTGCCATCATTTGGGGGTTCGTGATGTAGCAGAAGCCTTGGAAAATTTTCTCTTCGACCCATACAGGTCTGGAGTTGGTTAAAATGGCCGCCATCATTGGTCTGAGTGATGTTGCAGAGCCACATAAATTTTTCCTCCGTCCACTGTGACGTTGAGCGTCTCCAAAAAGGGTCCATGTCCATACAGACGTGGGATTTATGCCCCTCACCACTCTTAGCTAACACCTACCATTCGTTTTTTGTTCAAATTAAGCCCTTGTTGGCATAAACCACGGCAATGTAGCCCTTTTGGATCTAGCCCACGGCGTTTTAGCCCTCTTTTAATGTTTTATAATTGTATGCGTCTCTCTCGGGGTTTCTTGGGGCATTTCGGTGCTTGTGTGGGGAGCGGCCAGTTGAAGCGAAGGCCAGTGCACAGCCTGAAGTGTCTTCGGACAGTTTATGGATTTTCTCTTCACCTAACCAAGCCCGTGCCTCGTAACTCTGGACCTCGTGCATGTTATCTGGATGTTCCTTGAGATGTCTGGGGGGGTATGTGTATAATTATTAAATATTAAAATGATAAATAAATGTATTGATAGTCAAAAAACGATTTATGAAGCACCATTTAGTGCTGAAAGGTATTTTAGTTAAAGTGGGAGGGGCGCCCGCCCTCTGAAGTCCACTATAAAATCAAGTGTGACCACGCCCTCGAGCACGAGGAAGCCGAGAGGGATTTGAGAGAGTTGTCATTCTAAATTCACCTGATGAGGAGCCTTGGGAAAGCTCGAAACGCGTCGTGAAAGTATGCCTGAATGACTCGAAACCGTAAAAATGAGTACAGCTGCCATCATTTGGGGGTTCGTGATGTAGCAGAAGCCTTGGAAAATTTTCTCTTCGACCCATACAGGTCTGGAGTTGGTTAAAATGGCCGCCATCATTGGTCTGAGTGATGTTGCAGAGCCACATAAATTTTTCCTCCGTCCACTGTGACGTTGAGCGTCTCCAAAAAGGGTCCATGTCCATACAGACGTGGGATTTATGCCCCTCACCACTCTTAGCTAACACCTACCATTCGCTTTTTGTTCAAATTAAGCCCTTGTTGGCATAAACCACGGCAATGTAGCCCTTTTGGATCTAGCCCACGGCGTTTTAGCCCTCTTTTAATGTTTTATAATTGTATGCGTCTCTCTCGGGGTTTCTTGGGGCATTTCGGTGCTTGTGTGGGGAGCGGCCAGTTGAAGCGAAGGCCAGTGCACAGCCTGAAGTGTCTTCGGACAGTTTATGGATTTTCTCTTCACCTAACCAAGCCCGTGCCTCGTAACTCTGGACCTCGTGCATGTTATCTGGATGTTCCTTGAGATGTCTGGGGGGGTATGTGTATAATTATTAAATATTAAAATGATAAATAAATGTATTGATAGTCAAAAAACGATTTATGAAGCACCATTTAGTGCTGAAAGGTATTTTAGTTAAAGTGGGAGGGGCGCCCGCCCTCTGAAGTCCACTATAAAATCAAGTGTGACCACGCCCTCGAGCACGAGGAAGCCGAGAGGGATTTGAGAGAGTTGTCATTCTAAATTCACCTGATGAGGAGCCTTGGGAAAGCTCGAAACGCGTCGTGAAAGTATGCCTGAATGACTCGAAACCGTAAAAATGAGTACAGCTGCCATCATTTGGGGGTTCGTGATGTAGCAGAAGCCTTGGAAAATTTTCTCTTCGACCCATACAGGTCTGGAGTTGGTTAAAATGGCCGCCATCATTGGTCTGAGTGATGTTGCAGAGCCACATAAATTTTTCCTCCGTCCACTGTGACGTTGAGCGTCTCCAAAAAGGGTCCATGTCCATACAGACGTGGGATTTATGCCCCTCACCACTCTTAGCTAACACCTACCATTCGTTTTTTGTTCAAATTAAGCCCTTGTTGGCATAAACCACGGCAATGTAGCCCTTTTGGCTCTAGCCCACGGCGTTTTAGCCCTCTTTTAATGTTTTATAATTGTATGCGTCTCTCTCGGGGTTTCTTGGGGCATTTCGGTGCTTGTGTGGGGAGCGGCCAGTTGAAGCGAAGGCCAGTGCACAGCCTGAAATGTCTTCGGACAGTTTATGGATTTTCTCTTCACCTAACCCTAAATCCGGTAACCGGAACCCAACCACAGTGTCTGAGGATCTGGTTCAGTTCGATTAGAAATTGGCGATGAGACACTCGTCCTGGACTGATCATCCAGGATAGGCCGCCTCAGAGGAGGGTGTCTGGTGTTTAAAGGGCCGAAACACCCAAGGAGCCTGAGGTACATCACTGACGAGAGTGTCTTGAATATTTCCCTCTCACACGTTTTTAGGGGGAGCAGGAAGTTTGAGTTGTACCGAGGGAGGCTTTCTAACCTGACCGTAAGTGGATTCGTGTGGATAGAGTTCAGTTTGGCCTTGTCGAGTTAGATTTAGGCTTATTCTGCCCTAACCTAAAGGAGTTCTGTGGTTAGCATGTGGAACTTTTTTTATTCCGAGGTAGCATCTATTGATTTTTCCTGCTCTATAGCTACCCATAGTTACTCGGTAGTGACCCATAGTGGCTTCTTAATCTGAGTCGGATTAAAACTATGGGATCGAGTGGGACTCTTGTCCAAGTGTAATGGGGTCCATACTCTGTCCAGCGGTAAAGAATCACGAAAGTGTAGTGATTGATACCCATTGGGGAGGCAGTGCTCTCCCACTATAGTCCCGAAGTTGAGCCCGACAGGTAGTCAGACAAGCGTCGGCCAGTGCATATCCTCAGTCCCGGAACCCTTTTGAAAAACCAGGAGGGGGACGGGCTGTTGTAATATCCTCAAAAAACCTAACCTAGCCAGAGCCATCGGACATGACATACCGGGGCGTATCCAGTTGGTGGATATTGGGGACACGGGTTGTTGACCCAATGGGGGTTAGAGTTTATATAGAGCGAAGAAGCGGATATGTAATCATGTACATGTCTTGGTTCCCTCCAGGAGAGAGAAGTTAAAAGCATGGAAAGAAGACAAGTATGGAGGCGAGAAAGGAGAGGAAGGAGCAGAGAACCGGCGGGATGGAGAAATTTGGAGGAGAGGAGGGGGAATAGTAGAAGATTCTCGGAAGAGAGGAGGAGGAGCAGAAGAGAGGAGGGGAGAAGAAGAGGATTTTCGGATGAGAGGAGGAGTAGAGGAGGAGTTGGTTATTCGGATGAAAGAAGAGAATGGAGGAGAAGAGAGGTTGAAGGAAGAAGATGGACGAATATTCGGGGAGGAAGGAGTAATGAATGGAGAGAGGGAGGAGAGAGAGGGGGGATTCCTGGAAGGAGGGAGAGAGAAGGAGAAAGAGACAGAGAGAGAAGAGAATCGGAGAGGGGTTGGAGAAGGAGGAGAGATGCCAGAGGAAGAGGGCGGGACAATGAGTCCAGGGATGTTGGAAGAAGAAGGGATGCCGGAAAAGGAAAGAAGAGTGGAGGGAGGCAGGAAGGAGATCCGGGATTTAGGAGCGCAGTCCGAGCCTTATACGCCTTCCTGAAGCTGTTCCACTTTAATGTGGAAGTAGAAGAGGGTCGAGGGGGCCCATCCGGTAGGTTGGTCAGTTTGGCAGCACAAGCAAAGAGGGTCCAGCCGGCCTTTACATCAGTGAGAACCGAATGTAGGCTTGAAAACAATGCGAATGAATGGTTGCAGAAGCAGGAGAAGACGAAACAGAAGGGAGGGGGATCCCTTTGGGAACTGAAGAAGGGAAAGTATCTAGGACACCTAGAGCTAGGAAGGGCTTGGGCCCAAGTACGAGTAAGGCAGGTCCATCTCTGCCATCCTTGACTCCCTTCCAGCCGCAGAAGCAGAAGCCGGAGGGGAGTCCGCAAGTCATTGAGGTGGAGGAGGGAACCCTAGAGTGGTTATTTTCAGAGGACCAGGAAGGGTCAATAACAACTCCTCAGGCAGCGGAAGCGGGAAGGAAGGCCCCAGGTGTGGAACAAAAGGAGGTTCCACAAAGCATCCACGTTAATCATGAGGGGAGGGAGAATGCCGGGAAGTGGTCCTTGGCCCCGGTAAACCCCATTCTGTTTGTGGGAGCTTCTAATCTCAGCCGCATGCCGAGGACGGAGGCATGGGAACTGGAAGTCCATAGCTTTCCTGGGGCCACATTGGCAGACGGTTACACCATCTTAAGACACAGGACCAAGGGGACGGGTGCGACCAAGCAGGTGATCCTGGCGTTTGGTCTGAATGACCGACATAATAGTAATACAGTAGCTTTGGGTAAAATCTTGAGGAAGTTGGTGGAGGCGGCCAAGACAGCATTTCCAGGGGCAAAAATTCTTGTCCCTTTGGTCAATTTTGACCAGGCCCTGCCGGGTAATCAGAAGGCCAACCTGAAAGCTTTCAATAAAATTATTCTGGAGTCAGGGTACAGCATTCCCCTTCTCCCGGAGGGACAGTTCAGGATGGGAGAAGACAAGATCCATTGGACGCCGGCAACAGCACGGGCGATTCTCCGCCATTGGCAGAGCCATTTAAACATCTAAAGGGGCCATTCCGCCAGGGCCCCGAGCGGGATTTGAAAGGTTCAGAAATTCTGAAAAATGACAAAATAAAAGGGCATTCTGTAATCAATTTGTCCCAGAGTTTTCAATTGACAGCGGCACAGGTTAGCCTATTAGATAGGGGTTTCTCTCTTTTTTTTGAGGTTAGTATGACTAACAGTCGTCCTGTAGTAAGGGAAGGAAGAAGAAAAAGAGTGGTTAGTTTCAGAAGAAATTTTCCATGTTCTTACCTGGCAGTTCCGATTCGGGGATCAGCATGGTTAGCAGTTGTCCTGTAATAAGAAAGAGAGTGGTTAAGTTTCAGGAGAAATTATCCATGTTCTTACCTGGAAGGGTCGATCTTTTGATGGTAGGCACTGTCAGCGGTCGTCCTGTAATGGAAAAGAGGAAGAGCAGTGAGTTTTTCAGGAGAAATGATTCATGTTCTTACCTGGGAGGTTCGATATTTTGATGGTAGGCACTGTCAGCGGTCGTCCTGTAATAGAAAAGGAAAGAGTGGTTAGTTTCAATTTCGGTAAAAACTCGTGAAACCGGAACCCAACCACAGTGTCTTTGGGGATCTGGTCCAGTTCAATTAGCGATTAGAGATTGGCTATGAGACACTCATCCTGGACTGATCATCCAGGATAGGCCGCCTCAGAGGAGGGTGTCTGGTGTTTAAAGGGCCGAAACACCCAAGGAGCCTGAGGTACATCACTGACGAGAGTGTCTTGAATATTTCCCTCTCACACGTTTTTAGGGGGAGCAGGAAGTTTGAGTTGTACCGAGGGAGGCTTTCTAACCTGACCGTAAGTGGATTCGTGTGGATAGAGTTCAGTTTGGCCTTGTCGAGTTAGATTTAGGCTTATTCTGCCCTAACCTAAAGGAGTTCTGTGGTTAGCATGTGGAACTTTTTTTATTCCGAGGTAGCATCTATTGATTTTTCCTGCTCTATAGCTACCCATAGTTACTCGGTAGTGACCCATAGTGGCTTCTTAATCTGAGTCGGATTAAAACTATGGGATCGAGTGGGACTCTTGTCCAAGTGTAATGGGGTCCATACTCGGTCCAGCGGTAAAGAATCACGAAAGTGTAGTGATTGATACCCATTGGGGAGGCAGTGATCTCCCACTATAGTCCCGAAGTTGAGCCCGACAGGTAGTCAGACAAGCGTCGGCCAGTGCATATCCTCAGTCCCGGAACCCTTTTGAAAAACCAGGAGGGGGACGGGCTGTTGTAATATCCTCAAAAAATCTAACCTAACCCTAACTCTGACCCTACCCCTGGGACCCTACCCCTGGGACCCTACCCCTGGGACCCTACCCCTGGGACCCTACCCCTGGGACCCTACCCCTGGGACCCTACCCCTTTAAAAAAAAAAAAAAAAAAAAAAACACAATTAAAAGATACAAAATTAACTTATTTATTTATCTGAAAACAAAATGCAACACACTTTTACAATACAACAAAATGCATTACAAGTCAATCAACAGCATAAATACAAAACATTAACATCTATATAAAAGGGTAAAAAAAGGACCATGAAGTTACACAAACTTAAGCAGGAAAACAAAACTGTACAAACTGAAACAACTAAAAAGTTGAAAGTATGAAATAAAGTATGAATAAAGAGGCAAAAGAGGATGAGTGGAGAGATGTGGAGCTGGAGAGAGTTGTGACAGAGGAACCACCACGGAGGAGATAACGGAGGGAACAGTAAGGGAGAACATGGCAGGAGTTCCCAACATGCTCACCAGGATGTAGGGCTACGGCACAGTCGATAAACGAATAGGTGGACCATTGGTAAATGGGCCAGGCCGAAGCTGTGGGACAACCAACTCAGATGAGGTGGGGACCTAGGCAGAGCCAAAAACCCAAGGCAAGACCACTGCACTGGAGGGCAAAGGCAGAACCATAGGGGTGGAGGGACAAAGCATAGCCGTAGGATCGGAAGACTGTGATGCAAACAGGGTGATAACTGACCAATGTGGAGTCAGAGGGACGAGGGAGCCCGATACAGCTTGAGTGATAACTGCCCATGGTGGAGTTGATAGGTCAACAGAGTGAAAGTTAAAGTCCAGGGCTTGGCACGAAGACAGAGGATCAACGCCTATTAAATGCTGGTAATCTGGAAGCCAAAGGCAGACCCAAGGATTAAAGGGTGGCCAATGAAGGATGAGCCAAAGGGCTGAAAGGAGCCAGCGGACACAGGCCCCATTAACTAGATGGCATGGGTAGAGGAGGTGGGAGAAGGAGCATCAATGAGAGGCTTCATGCTGAGTAGGAAGGAAATCAGCCTGGACTGTCTAAACAGCTGGAGGGAACGGCCAACACAGGATAATGAGAACACAAAATAAACCAAAACAGAATATAAACCTGACAAGTACTTTAAAATAATAAAAAAGAAAAAGAAAAAATAAAGAAATGGTTAGGATTTTACAAATAGGGTATTACAAATTGCACAAAGTGGCATATGGGCACAAATACAGTCATTAAAAAGGGTAGAAACAAAAAGGCTTTAAAAAACAGAACATCGAAACAGAAATATGGACCATAAACCTGTGATGCAGAGTCAGAGACGTTCGGATCCATTTGCAGTATTATTTAATAGAGAATGGTCAGACAGGCAGTACTCAGAGAACAGTGCCAAGAATTTCAAAGGAAATCCAGAATCATAAACAATACCAGGGTGAGGTCGGGACAGGCAGCAGATGAAGAAATGGGAATCAATAAACAGTCAAGGGTCAGATAACAGGGAATCAATCGATGTAGAGTAACCATAACCCAAGCTTTACAATATTAGAAGGGGCAAACAATGGTATAAAAGGCAAACAGACAATGCAAGAAACAAGTGAAATGCATTTAAAAACATTAAATAAAGACCTAAATATACCATAAATGCAAAGACACAGACCAAAAAAAGTCACAAAATAGAAATAAAAAGGATGAATAAAAAAAGGGACAAAGACAAACATAATCTTGAATGGAACCAATTAGTACAATATAAAAAAATTAATAAAAAAAAAAACACTTAAGAAAAAAACAAACTTTGTCTTTGTGAGTGGGAGGCATACCCATATATTGTAGCTTCCCACTGCGCAATGTGACGTCGTAGTGACGTCATTTTCATGTAATTTTTGGACGTCCAAATTTGGTCCATTGAAGGGGTTGTTTTGTAACGCCAGGCGACGTCTTTTTTCGACGTCTTCCGCACGTCATTTTTCGACGTCTTCCGCACGTCATTTTTCGACGTCCATCCACAAAAGTTTGTTTACAATAGAATAAATCGCGCTCAGTGCTCTCAAACAAAACAGCGGCTTCTTACACACACACACACACACACACACACACACACACACACACACACACACACACACACACACACACACACACACACACACACACACACACACACACACACACCTTGCTTTACCTGGGACTCGAACTCGTGATCATCTGCTCCACGTGCCAACGCTCTACTGTTTGAGCTACAGAGAGAGTGATAAAATTTATGATTATCGCGTTTAGGCTAAAAATAGGTTCGGCGCTTGGATCACGAGCATCTTGCAGTACATTTAAAATATTTTAAATATAATATTTTAAATATTTTAAAAATATATTACATTTTAAATATAGCGATTTGGAAACGTGGATGGAGCAGTGAATAGGTTCATTACACAGCAAAATGACACGACAAACTCGCGTTTTGGAAAAGAGCTCTTCATTTGTAAATTAAAAAAATTATAATAATCATGTAAATTTCCTGCACCTGTCATAGACGTCCAAAAAATTACCCAGTTCAGGTCCAATGTTGAACGTAAATATGACGTCCAAGTTGGGTCATGGTTGGACGTCCAAATAGTGGACCTAGTTTGGACGTCGAAAAAAATCACCCAGTTCAAAGGTCCAATGTTGAACGTCAATATGACGTCCAAGTTGGGTCATGGTTGGACGTCCAAATAGTGGACCTAGTTTGGACGTCGAAAAAAATTACCCAGTTCAAAGGTCCAATGTTGAACGTCAATATGACGTCCAAGTTGGGTCATGGTTGGACGTCCAAATAGTGGACCTAGTTTGGACGTCGAAAAAAATTACCCAGTTCAAAGGTCCAATGTTGAACGTCTATATGACGTCCAAGTTGGGTCATGGTTGGACGTCCAAATAGTGGACCTAGTTTGGACGTCGAAAAAAATTACCCAGTTCAAAGGTCCAATGTTGAACGTCTATATGACGTCCAAGTTGGGTCATGGTTGGACGTCCAAATAGTGGACCTAGTTTGGACGTCGAATAGATGTCCAGAATTGGTCATGGACCGACGGACCCAATATAGACATGATCTGCACGTCTATCCGACGTCCAATGTTTAGTGGGTTAAGTGACTTTGATATGCACCTGCAGTTGATAGACTGTTGGGTTGCAGGGTTGAAATCTATCCTGGACAAGTCCCACACACCCAAGTCCAACTGTTGAACACTTAAAAAGAAAGTTCTCCACATTCATGAAAGTTCATGAAAATTAATGAAGTAGCCAGTGAACCCCATTCCATCAAGGAAAAAAAAAATTCTAATAGGTTAAATGAAAATCGCTGCATCAGATAAAAATACAAATGGGTACAAGAGCATAGAGAAAAATCACAAAGCAGAAAAAGGGCATAGTAAGACAGCCAGTAATACTAACACACAAAAGGCAGTCAGATAATAAAAACAAGTGCATACATATACAACATACACAAACAGTAAAGACAAAAAAATGTATGCAGTACATTTCAATACAAAATAAAACCTTTTTGGAAAAATAGCAATGGGCATAAAATAGTCAATGGGACAGGGCCACAAAACAGCATAATGGCTAATAAGGCAAGGAGCATAAATTAAAGATGTATTGAAGACATTAAATCATAAACAAAAAAAAGGCTAGAAAATAACGCAAAAGACAAGAGCAGTCATAAATGCAAATGCAAAGAGAAGGGATAGGAATATAAATACAAAGATGGGAAAATGCACAAATACAAAAGGCCCATTGAGACAGCAGACATAGACAAACAAATTGTACAAAGCAAATTACTTATACAGCTTTATACAGTATAAATAAAAAAGGCATTAGTGTTAGGTAACATTTGTAACACAGTAACATTTGTGTAAGAAGTTGGTGAGATGTTGAATTTCAGCCAATAAAAATGCAATCCCTAAAAATAAAATGCATTAAAATGCAAGCACGGTTAATGCATTGCAATTTTTTATTTTTTTTACAATTAGTGCATGTCGGCCAGCTTTTTTGTTTCAAACACATTTGTCAATACTTTTCTATGCATAAGGAAATACAACAGGCAATAGTAATAATACTTAATAATACTAATAAGTCAATACAAAAAGTAGGGCTGTGAAACAATAAATCGTGATTAATCACATCCAAAATAAAAGTTTGTTTACATAATATTAGAGTTAGGGTTGTACGGTGTATAATTATTCTGTATAAACACCTATGCATGTATATGTTTAAGAAAAAATTGTTATAAAAAAAATTATGCCATATATATATGTGTGTGTGTGTGTGTGTGTGTGTGTGTGTGTGTGTGTGTGTGTGTGTGTGTGTGTGTGTGTGTGTGTGTGTGTGTGTGTGTGTGTGTGTGTGTGTGTGTGTAGCTGTTCTCTGTTAAACTGGATTTACACACACACACAGTAAGAAAACTAAAAAACAGTGTGAGGTGCATTAGGACAGGTTTAATAGAACATCAAGTGCAGAGAATGATGAAAGGAGGCATAATGATGAACACAGATTTCTCTTCTAGATTTCTCCCTTTGATAACATTCCAAGGACTTAAACTGGTTGACAATTTTCAAGTGTGCCACTTTAACTTGATGTGCATAGCATAACTTGCATCAAAACATTGACTAACTTTGTTTTCACCAGTTTCAGTTTGTACAATTTTTGGAACAACATTAGCCAGGATGCTTAACAGAGGACAAAATGGCTCTTTAGTTCGATTATTACTATTTAACCCATTCTGATTCAACACTGTACATAAATAACTTGCATTTTAATTAAAACATTTAAACCATTAAACAGAAATTAAATTTGTGACAGTCAAAGGATGTGCTCTTAAATGCCTACTGGGCAAACTATTAAATAGTTCAATATTAAGAACAAATAAGTTCTTAATTTACATGTTCAAAAACTTAAGTGAATCCAAACCCAAAGGAATCAAAATAAAACAAGTCTCTTTAACCTTTTAGATACACAAAGACAAAGTCCTTATTAGAAATGGATCAGATTCAAACTAATTTTGAAGAGCTGTGGGATAAACACCATTCAAACTTTGTGTGGGATGTACTCACCCTTTTCCAGTAGCAATGAAATGAACCAATTCCCCAGATTTACACATCATTGGTGTATAAAACAAGCCACAATTACACTAACAGGAAAAATAAAAACAGATAACCAGTGAAGACCATAAAAACACAAAATCAGAAAAATAGACAAACACAATATATGCCAAACCTGGACAGTTCCTATCCTCAGACAGTTTGTAATCTCTTGATGCAGCTCATCACAGTCCTCAATGAAACAACTCTTGATTGGGTCAATACATTTAAGTAGAAATGGGATGGTTGATACCGGGACTCCGAGGCAGTTTTAAAAGCACTATTGTATCACACACTGTATCACACTGTATCAAAATGACAATACCACATGATTGATGACGTTAGAAGCTTTGAAAGTAATGCAGTATCGGATGGTCGGGACAGCTGGTTTAAAAAACAACAACAACAACACTTCACTTCCCTATAACACAAGTTATATTTCTTAAAAACAGAACACTCAAAATATTTGATCACATACTTGTATATTTTACATCATTGATCAATATGTGAATCTGTTGACCAGGATACATTGTCATTGTCATGGAAAAGAAGGATTCACACAGGTAAAGTGGATAACAGGTTTTAATTGCAGAAGTATTATATCACAGCGATGGAAAATAACTGAAGAATATAGAGTACTGGATTAACCTGGAAGTTAAAGAGTCTTATCTGATGTAGGTTCTGAAATGACGACTGACGGTAAAAGGTATCTCAAAAGAAAGGAGTCAGGTAGAGTTCTCTGAGGGAACAACGAGACCAGACAGCAGTGAACTGCAGGGGGAAGAGTTTAATAGTGCTGGATGATGATCAGTGAAGATTGGTAACAGGTGAAGGTGATCTGTGATTGGGAAGTGCATGCAGGTGAGGGCCAGGGAGGATGATGGGAAATGTAGTGAGGAGGTGGTGACTAGCTGGAAACCGTGACACACATGAGCTGTGGCCTCATTGACACAAATTAATTTGCTGTGGGATAAACGCCATACGAGCTCTGTGTGGGATGTAGCTGACTTTTAGGCCTCGTTTACACTGCAGGTCTTGATGCCCAATTCTGATTTGTTGCCTATATCAGATTTTTTTGACTGTCTGTTTACACGTTCTTTAAATTGTGACCCATATCCGATTCACGTGTTTACACTAGCCATACTATCTGAAACATCGCGCATGCCTAAAGGGGGTTCTTGCACACACTATCCGAGATGGACGAACACGCAATATGTTTGATGCTAGCTCTGCGATGTATGCGAAGTTCATCAAACATCCCCATGATTTTGAGGCAGATAAGGAGGAAAAGGAAACGGGCCATAGTTGCAGCTTGCGCATACGTTTCAGCTATTGTTTCCACCACCATTCAGAGGAATGTCTGGATGCGAGAGAGGTCTCAGGACTGGTGGGAGCATATTGTGGCGGGCTTTAATGAGGAGCAGTGGATCCGAAATTTTAGGATGAGCAAGCCAACGTTTGATATGCTGTGTCAACGTTTGTCCTTATTCCTCTCCTACGACGACACGACGTTTCGACGGGCCATCCCTTTGCAGATGCGCGTCGGGGTTGCTCTCTGGTGGCTTGCAACAGGTGCGGGCTATCGCACATTGGCACACCTGTTTGGGATAAGCAGCGCATCGGTGTGCCTGATAGTCCACGAATTCTGTCAAGCCGTGCAAAACAATTTGTGGCGTGAGTACATCCAGCTTCCGCAGCTGGGAGAGCTGCAGAACATCATAAGAGGTTTCAAAACCCGCTGGGGGTTCCCACAGTGCGAGTGTTCCCACATAAACTCACATAAAACATCTTATTTTCATAATTATAATAGCATTTAAAGTAGAAACATATTTGTATTTCCTTAAAATAAAATGTAAAAAATATAAATCCAGTCTTAAACTGCCTGCGAAATATACATTTATGTGCAGTTTTACATGTGTAGTTGTTATGTTACAAGGCTCGAAATGATAAAGACTTTTCATCTCAATAGTTTCACAAACATCAATGTTGGATGGCCTGGAAGTGTTCATGACTCCAGAGTTCTCAGGAACTCTGACATTTATGACAAGGCAGAAAGAGGAGTGCTATTTCCCAACGTGAGTTATTTTTCCATAAAGACTGATTACTTGCAGTGACAGACTGATCAATTATGATGTTCTAACCATGCACCCATAAGAATTCAATATTTTTATATGACATTTCAAATTTCTGCTATTAGAATTGAAAATCATGATCCTCATAAGCTATAGATATCATAATATAATTTTGTTTTCAATGTGCTACAATATACTGTACTAAAAACATTAACCTGAATTGTAAATACTCATTATGCAGACCTGTACTTTTGATCTGTAGATTGAATGCAGTTACACATTTTCTGATATTTTCACTCAGATCACAGATGAGATCCAAGGTGCACAGGTGCCTATCATGCTGCTGGGAGATCCGGCCTACCCACTTCGGCCATGGCTCATGAAGGGTTACCCTGATACGGGAAACCTTACAGAAGACCAGCGCTACTTCAACCAGAGGCTAAGCAGTGCTAGAATGACAGTGGAATGTGCATTTGGTCGATTAAAAGGTAGATGGAGATGTCTAGCCAAACGTCTTGATATTGACATAGCTTTGGTCCCCACTGTTATTGTTACATGTTGCACGCTACATAACATATGTGAAAAGCACAATGAAACATATGGTGAGGACCTCCCTGCAGCTGGCCCTCCTGAAGCAACAGGTGAGGATGGTGACCTAGTGGCTGTTGTGGACACTCAACCATTGAGAGTTCGGGAGGCACTGACCCAGCATTTTGCTACACAGCGCTGAACATGGCAATACGGCGAGATAAGAATGTGTGAATACCTCGCAATATTAATGGAATGATTACTTTACAATTATTTGTTATTAATTTTGATACTTTATTTTTGTTACTCTGTTGTGTTGGTGTACAATCACACTCAAATGACCAAGTTATCGTGTGCCAATAATAAAATAAAACATTTATTCTGGCTGAACATGAGTTATTTTCAACTGTATTCAGATCTAACTCAAATGTTGAAAAATGCGAGATACAAGTGCATTCAAGACTGAAGAGATCAAAACAAAGCTAAACTCCTCCATTTAACACGAGATAGCTCAAATGAACATTGGCTACACATTACAATGATGAAACAAAGGCAATTCTGAACATTCAGTACCCTGAGTACTGACAAATACTAAATTGGATGCATTTTTTGCCCATCCATTTTCAAAACTTGCCACATGAACAGCTGAAAAATTATTATTTCTAAACACTATCAATTGTGGGGCAAGGGGCTGAGGCTGAAGACTCTTGGGGGCTGCCTGGCCTTGACTGAGCAGAAATGATGGGCTGAGAGTGTGTGTGGCCCTGGTAAGAGGTCAAAGGTTGGGCATCATGGTGAGAGGAAGGGATGTGTGTCTGAGTGTGTGAATGATGAGAGGACCCAGTAGAAGCATAACCTTCGTACCAGGTATGAAAGTTGGTGGCTTCACTTTGGTGAGGTGTTACTGTTATGCGTGTTTGATCTGGGTGATAAGGTGCAGTGTGTGTATAATCCGGATGGATGGGAGGAGGGCGTGTGTGATCTTGATTAAAGTGCTGACCATTAGTATGATCTGGGTGGAAAGGTGGTTTTTGGGTCTGATCTGAGCGGAAGGGAGGAGGGCGTGTGTGATCTTGGTTGAAGTGATGAGCATTAGTATGATCTGGGTGGAAAGGTGGAGTGTGGGATTGATCTGGGTAGAAGGGAGGTGGCCGTGTGTGTTCAAACCAAGGAGGGTGGGCTTGCTCTGGGAATGGCCTTAGGACAGGAGGTCTGCTGGCGAGGAACTGGGTGAACATGCCCATCATACGCAACTCGTGGGCTTGCTGGGCAGCCTGCAGTTTGAGTTGAAGCTCTGCGTCATCCGTCTGGCTGAGAGTACTGGCAATTTTCTGTGCGAACAGCTCCATTGTGGTTTCCATCTTGTTTTTCCGTTTTTTCCGTGTTGTAGATGGACCTGTAAAAATTTTTTATTTATTAATGTTTCAAAGAAATTGTTTATGACAGTAACTACATTTCTTTATAGGTTACTTTACTTTTTCCATTTAACCACTTAAAACAAGTATTTGTAAAATGGACACACTATGACTGGAAAAACATAATCAAGCCCTACCAGTTCGACTCTCCTGATGGTGTGCACATGTTGCTTCTTTGATGGATGAGGTAGGCCTATTGTCACTTGAAGTGGTTGAGTCACTGAATGAGGCCTCAGGAGAATCCCGAGGATCATCTAAAAAAAACAATTCCATTCTTGACACAAAGTAACTACTAGAACAACAGATAATTGTGGTATTTAATAGGTCAGTTTTGGATGTGTAATATATGAAAAGCATTTTTAATTGTGGATGTTTAATATGCCTTTTGGCATATTAAACAAGGCCAAATATTAAACAAGGCCATATTAAACAAGACCAAAGGCATATTAAACAAGGCCAAAGGCCAAAAGCCTTTTGGACAGACATATTTTAGCCTAAAAAAAAAAAATCAAATGGAAACCAAGAAAAATCTTAATTCAAATGGAAACCAATATTAATTTGCATACCCTATTGGCAGATAATTGTGCTTATTTTAAGCATTTTATTTTTTACAATATGTAATTTTACATATCTAGTAAATGCTTCTTGATTCAATCATATTTAGATATTTGGACTGGAAACAAAACAAAAATACTAAATAAGAAAAGCATTTTTTTTTTTTTTTTTTTTTTTTGCAGTGTGGCTCACAAATCAAAAATGTTCTCTCTTTTTAACATTTGGTATTATAACAATGGATATATAACGTTAATATAGCCTTGTTTCTGGGTGGGGGCGGGGGCATGGGACTAAACGCATCACATTTTCTCATCTGACGACAAGACGATAACTAGCAAACATTAATGTGAGCATGAAAGTTCCTACCGGTAGGAATGTCGGTGTCCTCCCCATCCACTGACTCTTCTTCACGGGAACTGTCCATAACATTTATTGGTGTGACGCTGGGCTTGTCCCCTAAAATTACATCCATTTGGTGGTAGAACGGGAATGTAATTCGACCATTACCACTTTTGTTATTGTGATCTTTCACCTCCTTGTACTTGGATTTAAGGGACTTCATTTTTCGCTGACATTGGATCCATGAACGTCTGTAGCCCTGCTCCGCCATTGCAGCCGAAATATCTTCGAAAACAGATTTGTTTCTGTAGGTGCCTTTAATTTTGTCTTGTACGGACTCTTCTCCCCACAGGGTGAGAAGGCAGGTAATTTCAGCCGTCGACCACTGCCCTGCATTTTCCTCCTCCATGTTTCCAATTCCTGTTATCATTTACCGCCTCTTCACGCTCCACACGTGAGAATAATATCACGTCATCAAAACCGCGTAGAACCAACTTGTCGCCGTTTTATGACGTACAGAACGCAATGCTTCAAAAAATCCGATCTGCCTGTTTACATGACAGTCGCATTGGCACATATCCGATTTATTTCCACATATGAATGAGGCCTGAAACCGATCTGGAAATATCCGAATGCATGCGTTTTTTTCCTGTTTACACTGTCATAGAACAAATCCGATCTGTGTCACATGTGAGCAAAAAATCGGAATTGGGTCACATTTCACTGGCAGTGTAAACGGGGCCTTACTCACCCTTCTCCAGTGACAATGAAAATGCCACAATTAGGAAAAATAAAAAACATAAACCAGTGAAGACAATAGAAACACAAGAACAGAAAAATAGACAAATACAATATATACCAAACTGGAGAGTTGTTCAATAAACAAGATTAAAATACAAGCCAGGCTTATTTTGGTTAGTCAGACTTATAGTCGGTTGATTCTGTTTCATAAAGCAAACTTAAAATAATTAAAATTTAGTTAATCTGGCAGCTTATGCTGGGAAACTAACCTGGGGTGTGTTTCCCGAAAGCATCGTTGGCCAACTATGGTCGCAAGTTCATTTGCAATGTCTATTGAACTCTATTGGTAACGAGGGAACTTGCGACCATAGTTGGCTAATGATGCTTTCGGGAAACACACCCCTGGTCCAGGGGGCTGTTCCATAAAAGACGCTTAGAAAAGCGGGGATTAAACTCCAAAACCGGACTTGAATGCAGGGTTCGTACAGATACTGTACAATGAAATTCCAGGACTTTCAAGGACTTTTCAAGCACTATTTTGGGGGTTTTCAAGGACTTTAATCACAGATCTCATTTATCAAACATATACTTTATTTACTTTAAATTAAAAAAATAAAAACAGATAAATAATAATAAAAAAAATTAAACTCATTTTAGAAATAAGATACAGCACATTTAAGTCAAGTCAAGTCAAGTCATTTTCATTTATATAGCGCTTTTAACAATGTAGATTGTCTCAAAGCAGCTTTACAGAGATAAATGTATAATTTAACGTAAGATTGTTTTGGCTTTATAGCGGTTCTTTAACCCTCTGAGGTCTGAGCTGTTTTCTGGGCCCTGGAGGTGTTCTGACATGCTCTGACATTTGTGCTTATTTCTGTTACTTGTGACATTTTCATGGCTAAAGTCTGATTACACTGTATTCAGCACAAACTCTGCTACAATAATATATCAGCAGCATGTGTGTAAAAGTTTGTAGTTTTGAGATAATGACATTTATGCGTGGTTTGTGAAAATACAAAAAAAAATTCTCACTGAAATAAGGTCATGAAACCCATACTGATTATTTCTTCACAAGACTTTTGAAAATTGTATGGCGTAGCCTAGAATATTTGCTCCAAAACTATGTGAAAATCACCCTGACTGCTCATTCAGAGAAGACAATATATTGATTTAAAATTTTTACGACGTGTTTTGTGTGAAAAAGCAATATGCGAAGGGGCGGATCATCTCATTAATATGTAAGGCTTTTTACACCTGAGAAAGACAAAGACACACCCTAATGGCCCTATTAGGAGCTTATCAGGGCCCATCATTCTGACCAACCTTCCACAAAGAATGAGGAGATTTAAAAAAGAATGGCTTTTAGATTGTTTGGATTTATTTACAACACAACATGATCCAAAGATACACAACAAAAAAAAAACACTTATTGATAACAATGATCCAAAGAAAGAGACCTTTGTGCCATTCCTAAAAACATTGTACATACCTTTCATTTCCAAGGTGTTTGATTTTCACTTTACCATGTTCATGTACAGAGACATGTACTGTGAATGTTGAAGTCAGCAGGACTCAGTGGCATCTGGGCCCTGAAAAAAAAAAAAAAAAAAAAAGTGAACATACTGATATCAAGAGAAAGGCCTGCACGATTTTGGGAATACATTTTAGATTTTTCTGGTTAAAATTGCTTTTTAAAATTCACAGAATACACACACACACACACACACACAAATGTTTCCAACAATATATAATATAATGAACACCAGGTTTGTTGTGCCTTGTAGGCATAGGCTATGCGCAGTGCTGCATAAAATAATAACAATATAGCAGCCTATATAAATCTTCCAAAAGATTTCAGTAACTAAGCTAGAGAAAAATATATTGATTATCATGTTACTTAAAATGTTTCCATTCGTTATGATGATATGAAATGAGATAATAGTAAAAACATGAAGCCGTTTGGAGCGTTTTGCTTTTCCAAAATATGATACATTCAAACGCGATCGCGATCCAAAATGTGATACATTCAAACGCGATCGTGCTCAAATATAAAACATTATGGTTACCATACATATCTACGTTTGACCAGATATCCACAAACACAGTAACAGTAAACACGGATCTAAATATGATAATAGTCACCATATATCTAGCAACAGTTCAACTGCAATGTGAAATTTATGCAACAATAACAAACTAATATGTAAGAATTTCTTACCTTATCTTTCTTGTCTTCAAATCGCGTTCATCTTCTGGGGTAAAGCAAGCTCACGACGCGTCTTTCAATCTCGACGAAAAGCAGAGACTGATGAAGTGTTTTGGTGTTTTGTTTTTGAGGTAACGAGCGCGTTCGCGCTCCATGTGGAGATTTGCATGTGAATGTCTTTTGCGCGAGTAGGCGTGGTCAAATTAAAAATAATTAGGAAGCGTTTGAGAAGCTGGACATCTTGTTGGTTTTATACAAATTACTTAAACAGAGAATATTTGTTTTCAGTTTGAATCCGATCATTTAAAAGTACACACTTAAATGATTATAAAGATATATGGCTCATAAATGTGTGACAAGTATTCGCTGAGTTTTGTTTCAGTTTATAGACGTGCTCAAGAAAAAAAAGTTCACCGCGACGGAGAGGCAGAACGCACACCCTGTTTATTTTCTTTATTTTTCAAAAGCACAATGTTTTGATTTGATTGTAAGTGGACACATACAAAAGTAGAAATATCACAGATTCTTTTTTTATATTTCTTTTTTTCTGTATGACCATAAATGACGGAGTAATTTAAGTTTAAAGTGCTACAATGTTAAGAAAATCCAACAAAACGCGGGGGCGCGTTTGCCGACCTCAGAGGGTTAATAAAGTTATTTTCCAGCTAAAGTTAGTTTTGATTGATTCGCTTCCGTCGCAACGATCATTTGTTTTTAAATTAGGGCCGCCAAGACGACACCATTCTCTCTACACAGACTTTAAACGCGAACCTGTGAGAAACGCTGATGGCGTTCAGATGCGCATTAAGAACGGGTTCTATAGTTATGTGCGTTTGAATATATGTGTGCAGGTTTGGAATTCCCTACAAACCAAGCCTAAACAAATTACTGGTGTTTCCTTATAGTTTTGATTCAGAACTTTATTTTATTTTATCAATTCGGGGTAGATACGCAAATTGAGTTTTCCCGACGACGCGTTATCTGGAGAGTGGGAAAGGGATCCTCCATAGGGAGAGACTAGTTGGCACTTCAGCACTGCGTTGACACCGGGTCCAGGCGAAGGTCCTTCATCAGATCTGGAAACGGCCTGGATCCGGCAGGCTGCGGGAAAACCTTGGGATAAACAAAGACACTAAAATTAGCGTAGATGCCATTCTTCTCATGATGTAACAAGTACATCAGGATTTATGGGAAGTGTTCCCGGTTCCAGCTGACCTAATCTATGCAGCCTAATATTGAATTATAGAAGTCTATAATGTATTATGTGAACGCTATGTCAAAGAGATGTGTCTTTAACCCTCTGGGGACCAAGCTGTTTTTGGGGCCCTTGAGATGTTCTGACATGCTCTGACATTTGTGCTTTTTTCAGTTATTTATAAACATGTTAATGGCAAAGGTGTAAATTCACTCTATATAGCACAAACAGGCCTACCATAATATGCGAGCAACATGTATGTAGATGTTTGTATTTTTAAGAGAATAATGTTTATGCGTGGTTATTTAAAAAAATAAAAATGAAAGTTGCTGAAATAAGACCACAAAACTCATACAAAATATGTGCCCACAAGACTTTTGACTAATGGATGTTTTCTCTTCGAGTTCTAGCTTCAAAATTATGTGAAAATAGTCTTGCTTTATCGTTCACAAAAAAAAAATACATTGATTTAAATGGTGTAAAACAGGTTTTGCTTGGAAAGCCAATATGCGAGGGGGAGGAGTAGTTTACACCTTAGACTACCCAGTCCCACCCACTCTGCATAATGACTCTGCATAATTAGCCATTCATTCAGGTGTGACACTGACTGAGCCACAATGCAAGGACAATGTATTTAGAAGAATACTTATATTGACCATTTAAGATTTTGCTTACATCTATCTTGTAAATATGTTTTGCTATTTTATTAAAAAGGTTACAATTACAACAATAATTACAATTTCAGCAATATTTCTGCAAAAAAGTACTCTTTCTTTGTAAAAAAAAAAGAAAAAAAGATTATAGGCCTACATTTTATCATATGTATTCATTAGTTTGAATATAGCCAACATTGGAACATCTTAGTCTATGACTTTATTTTTGACAAAATAGTATTTTATATATATGAGCAGAAAAGCTTATTTGATGTGACAGTATATTCTACAGTAAAAACTGTACCCAAATCTAGTCAACAAAATGTTGTCTTTCATACTTCGCCTGACTGTAACGTTGTTTTCATGAAATATTAGGGCATAGCCTATAAATGTTAATTTGCAGTTTAATACGTTGCTTATACAAATACATTTTATTTCAAAATATTTCAGTCGATTTTTACTCATCTCAGTAGGCTATAGCAAAGCAGTTTATTCTTTCACACACAGACGCGCGATTCATATTTAGGCTAAACAGTCTTTACAAATATGTAACGTTACCCTTCATTCATCTCACAGAAACGCGATTCATATTTAGGCTAAACAGTCTTTACAAATATGTACCCTTCATTCATCTCACAGAAACGCGATTCATATTTAGGCTAAACAGTCTTTACAAATATGTACCCTTCATTCATCTCACAGAAACGCGATTCATATTATAGAAACGCGATTCATCTTTTTGTTTACATAAGCCTACAACGTTATTCCATAACGTTATTCCACATTAACACTTGAGAAAGGATAACTTAGCCTACCTCACTCCTCAGCGGGATCTGCTCCTCATATCAGCACGGAAAATTTTCTCCATAAGGTAGGCTATATTATGCCTCTTTGTTTACACTGATGTGGGGGCGTTTCACAGACTGAAATGGTTCTCAGAATTTGCGTTTGAATAGCACGCGCTCTCCGGGGAGTGGTCAAATTACTTTTGAATGGCTCGTAATGAGCTCGACTGGAGTCGCTCTCTTTTTATACAGATTACAGAAGCTGATAATATTTGTTTTTTATATAAATTACTTCATTTAAAAGCTGCGATCTCAAGCTTTATGCCCGTGGGTCTGTTTCCCTGTTTGACTGAGTTTGAGTTATAGATCATTTTCGAACGCGTTTCAAATGGGAGTTTACTGACAGAGAGAAGGCAGAAATAGCATCATGTTAGTTTTTCTTTATTTGTCAAAAAGCAAAACACTTTATTTGTATTGTGAGTATACAGAAAAAAAATAGAAACTGAACAGGATCGATTGATGTATTACACGAAAATGAAAGATCAAAATTAACAGAGCATTTTGTGTTTATTTTTCATTGCTAAAAAAAAAAAACGAGCAAAACGCGCGGGCGCGTTTTTGGTCCCCAGAGGGTTAATCTAGATTTGAACTGACAGAGTGTGTCTGCTTCCCGGACAATGGTAGGAAGGCTGTTCCAAAGTTTTGGTGCTAAATAGGAAAAGGATCTACCGCCAGCAGTTGATTTTGATATTCTAGGTATTATCAACTAGCCGGAATTTTGAGATCGCAATAAACGTGAAGGAGTATAATGCGTTAAGAGCTCGCTCAAGTACTGCGGAGCTAAACCATTTAGTGCTTTGTAAGTAATCAGCAATATTTTAAAATTGATGCGATGTTTAATAGGGAGCCAGTGCAGTTTTGACAGAACCGGGCTAATATGCTCATACTTCCTGGTTCTGGTAAGAACTCGAGCTGCTGCGTTTTGAACTAGCTGTAGTTTGTTTATTAAGCGTGCAGGGCAACCACCCAGTAGAGCATTACAATAATCTAGCCTTGAGGTCATGAACGCATGGACTAATTGTTCCGCATTTGTCAATGAGAGCATATGGCGTAATTTAGATATATTTTTAAGATGGAAAAATGCAGTTTTACAGATACTAGACACGTGACTTTCAAATGAAAGATTGGTATCAAAGAGCACACCCAGGTTCCTAACCGACGACGAAGACTTAACAGAGCAGCCATCAAGTGTTAGACAGTATTCTAGGTTATTACGTGAGGAAGTTTTTTGTCCAATAATTAGAATCTCTGTTTTTTCAGAATTTAGAAGTAGGAAATTACGAGTCATCCAATTTTTTATATCAGCTATGCATTCTGTTAATTTAGTGAATTGGTAAGTTTCGTTAGGTTTTGAAGAAATATAGAGCTGAGTATCGTCGGCATAACAGTGGAAGCTAATTCCATGTTTCCTAATGATATCTCCTAATGGCAGCATGTACAGAGTGAACAGCAGCGGTCCTAGTACTGAGCCTTGTGGTACGCCATACTGAACTTGTGATTGATAAGACATCTCTTCATTTACTGCTACAAACTGATAACGGTCAGATAAGTATGATTTAAACCATGCTAGTGCAATTCCACTAATGCCAACATAGTTTTCTAGTCTATTTAAAAGAATGTTGTGGTCAATGGTGTCAAATGCAGCACTAAGATCGAGTAACACTAATAGAGAGACACAACCACGATCGGATGATAAGAGCAAATCATTTGTTACTCTAACGAGAGCAGTCTCAGTACTATGGTATGGTCTAAATCCAGACTGAAAATCCTCGCAGATATCATTTCTTTCTAGAAAGGAACATAGTTGTGAAGATACTGCCTTTTCTAGTATCTTTGACAGAAAAGGTAGATTCGAGATCGGCCTGTAATTGACTAATTCTGAAGGATCAAGTTGCATTTTTTTAACAAGCGGTTTAATCATAGCCAGCTTAAAGTTTTTTGGTACGTATCCTAGAGACAAAGAGGAATTAATGATATTAAGAAGAGGATCTATGACCTCTGGAAGCATCTCTTTCAGTAGCCTAGTCGGTATAGGGTCTAACATACATGTTGTAGATTTAGATGATTTAACGAGTTTAGTAAATTCTTCCTCTCCTATAGCAATGAATGAATCAAATTTTTCCTCAGGGAGACTACAATGCACTGCCTGATGCGATACTGTAGTAGACGGTTGCATAGTTATAATTTTATCCCTGATATTATCAATCTTATAAGTGAAGAAGTTCATAAAGTCATTACTGCTGTGCTGCTTGGAACCTTCTGTGTTTGAAGCTTTCTTTTTCGTTAGTTTAGCCACTGTTTCAAATAAATACCTAGGATTATGTTTATTTTCTTCTAATAGGTTTGAAAAATAAGCAGATCTAGCAGCTTTTAAAGCCTCTCTGTAAGCAATCGAGCTCTCCTTCCATGAAATGCGAAATACCTCTAATTTTGTTTTCTTCCAGTTGCGCTCCATTTTTCTGGCTGCTCTCTTAAGGGCCTGAGTGTGCTCGTTGTACCACGGCATTGGATTATTTTCTTTAATCTTCTTTAAGCGCAAAGGAGCAACTGTCTAAAGTGCTGGAAAAGATAGAGTTAAACGTTTCTGTTGTAATATCAAGTTCTTCTAAGCTATCTGGGATGCTAAAATGATGAAACTGATCAGGAAGATTATTAATAAAGCAATCTTTAGTAGCAGAAGTGATAGGTCTAACATATTTGTAACACGGAGTCGGCTTTGCAGCCTTGGCTAAATGTAATTTACATGAGACTAGATAATGATCTGAGATGTCATCGCTCTGCTGCAGAATTTCAACGGCATCAACATCTATTCCATGTGATAATATTAGATCTAGAGTATGATTACAACGATGAGTAGGTCCTGACACGTGTTGTCTAACTCCAATTGAGTTTACAATGTCTTTAAATGCCAAACCCAATGCATCTTTTTCATTATCGATGTGTATATTAAAATCACCAACAATTAGTACTTTATCTGCAGCCAATACTAACTCTGATAGAAAGTCCACAAATTCTTTGATAAAGTCTGTATGGTGCCCTGGTGGCCTGTATACAGTAGCCAGCACAAATCTCAAACGTGATTTATCATTTTTACTATATATTTTTACATTAAGCACTAACACTTCAAAAGAATTATATTCGAAACTTGATTTCTTAGTGGTTTTGAAAATATTACTATAAATTACAGCAACACCACCCCCTTTGCGTTTCAGACGAGGCTCATGTTTATAACAGTAATCTTGCGGGGTGGACTCATTTAAAGTAATGTAATCGTTTGGTTTTAGCCAGGTTTCTGTCAAACACAGTACATCTAGGTTATTATCTGAAATCATATCATTAACAATGAGTGCTTTTGAAGTAAGCGATCGAATATTCAGCAACCCAAGCTTTAGCATTTGCTCATCTGTATTATAGCTGTTTTTTATTTGTTGAACATCAATTAAATTTTTAACCTTAGATAGGTTTAAACATTTTTTGGATTTCCAAAATCGGGGAACAGACACAGTCTCTATATGATGATAGCTAGGTGAAAGAGGCTCTATGTGATGGGATTTATCTGACCTGGGTGACGCGAGGCCGCTAGCAGACGGTTGGTTTAGCCAGTCTGTCTGCTTCCTGACCTGGTGCCCAATTTGTCATGTTTGAGCTCTAAGACTATGAGCCATATTACTAGATAGAAGAGCAGCACCCAGGTCATTGCATCATTGCAAGTGTTCAATGACTGTGGCAACTCTAAATATGAGAACATGAAAGTCACAGTACTTTCTGTGCATAAAGGACCATGTACAAAGAGGTCATAAACTTCATAAACTTCTTGTTCAGTGATATAACGGAAGTAGAGAAAAACATTTAACTTTCTCACAATTAAACAGGAGTAATTTTACAGAAGTATTCAACAGGGCTTTGTCTTGCAGTACAAATTACATAAAATAATTAACTGTATTTCTCTGTCTTGTGTAGAAGCCCTGTGGTGTAGGTTCTGACAGATTTAACAAATCTGTTTAAGTTCATCTTTTTTGTCTTTCAGGGACTTTCTAAAACTATTAAATCGAAGTATGCATTCTCTTGGTTTGGAGGAGGTCTCGGCTTCAGTGGCTGCCTTTTCTATTTCTAGTTCCAAGTGGGCAATGTCAGATTCAAGCCTCCTCTTTTTTTCTCTTCATTCCTCCTCTTGGTCTCTGCATTTGGTTTTCTCAGCTCTCTTTTCTCTCTGCTTGATGAGAGAGCCCTCATATCTTTGTCGTGCTGCTTTACAGCTGGCAATCATACTGGGAGTGATCTGAACTTTCTTAACTCCTCCAACACTTGAGACATAATCACAAACAAGTCTCTGTGATGCATAGCTTATGTCCTTTTTGTTTTCAGTGCTCATGGCTGCATTCACAGAAAATCCTCGTTCCACAGTAGCCTGACCATGTGACAAAATAAGCACAATTTTTACTACCTGCCATAGGTATTTGAGTTCAGCTTTACCCTGCAAGGTTTCTGAGAAGAAATGGTCAAGAGTGTGTGACTGGATATTAAAGTCCCTAAACTTTGACAGGTTTCTAGCCACTTCTTTAATGAAGGTTGTGTACTGCATTTGAGCATCATCACACTTGCTTTCTGGAAATCTTTTTAGCTCAACTAAATGGTTCAGAAGCCTTTTGAACCTTCGTTCACATCCATCAGGATCATGGGCCATGGCCTTGGGGTTAAGGCAGGTAGTCTGTCTCACAAAACTGGAGCGAATGGGGGTTTTGTCCAAAAGTCTCTTTAAGAGTTGAAGGAAACACCGCCTTGCATCGCTTCTGAACTCCAAAATTCTTTTTTCACTCACTTTCCCCGCCAACTGTCTGAGAGATTTGTCTGTGGAAAATCCAAGGTCTACCTTAGTCAGACCTATTGCATCCTCATCTTTCATTTCATACTTGGACATCTTCAGTGGGTCTTTAACCCCCTGAGGTCGGCGGTATCGCCGGCGATACCAGCTCGCTTTTTTTTTATCAGTGTAAAAGAAACTCATAAATACTCTGTTGACTTTGATTTTCCATAGGAGTTTCATACATCAATCGATTCTGTTAACCTGTTAACCGTTGCCAGTGCGCCCGCGCACTGAAGCGTTATTTATTTATTTAATTCAAAATTACTATCAGATTTAATGTTATACCTTGACAAACTATACATAATTAAAAAGATATAATACTCAAGTTTCAGTATTTGACCACTATTGTATTCTGAGAAACTCATTTGTGTCAGGAGTTATGAAATGAAAAAATGAGTCGATACCTTTAATATGAATTATGCGCGTCAGCCGCTTTCATTCATAAAAAACTCCGTGCTGTCGTCATGACAGCGATACACAAAACAACGTCCCTCAGGGCTTTAGCTCAAAAATGTGCAGATTTGGAGAAATATTGATAGATTCTCATAGATTTACATCATATTTCTATAGACAGGAATAATATTTATTGAATTTATACCCAAATGCGTTGATGTAATCTTTATGAGCATTTGGTATTCCGATACTGTGTTTTTTAATTCATACCAATAGCCTGAGGGCGCTACATGCACAATAATAGTCCATATATGGAACATGAAGAAGAGCCATGACCATGTCAAGTCAAGTCAAGTCATCTTCATTTATATAGCGCTTTTAACAATGTAGATTGTCTCAAAGCAGCTTCACAGAGATAAATGTATAATATAACGTAAGATTGTTTTGGCTTTATAGCGGTTCTTTAATAAAGTTATTTTCCAGCTAAAGTTAGTTTTGATTGATTCGCTTCCGTCGCAACGATCATTTGTTTTTAAATTAGGGCCGCCAAGACGACACCATTCTCTCTACACAGACTTTAAACGCGAACCTGTGAGAAACGCTGATGGCGTTCAGATGCGCATTAAGAACGAGTTCTATAGTTATGTGCGTTTGAATATATGTGTGCAGGTTTGGAATTCCCTACAAACCAAACCTAAACAAATTACTGGTGTTTCCTTATAGTTTTGATTCAGAATTTTATTTTATTTTATCAATTCGGGGTAGATACGCAAATTGAGTTTTCCCGACGACGCGTTATCTGTAGAGTGGGAAAGGGATCCTCCATAGGGAGAGACTAGTTGGCCCTTCAGCACTGCATTGACATCGGGTCCAGGCGAAGGTCCTTCATCAGATCTGGAAACGGCCTGGATCCGGCAGGCTGCGGGAAAACCTTGGGATAAACAAAGACACTAAAATTAGCGTAGATGCCATTCTTCTCATGATGTAACAAGTACATCAGGATTTATGGGAAGTGTTCCCGGTTCCAGCTGACCTAATCTATGCAGCCTAATATTGAATTATAGAAGTCTATAATGTATTATGTGAACGCTATGTCAAAGAGATGTGTCTTTAATCTAGATTTGAACTGACAGAGTGTGTCTGCTTCCCGGACAATGTTAGGAAGGCTGTTCCAAAGTTTTGGTGCTAAATAGGAAAAGGATCTACCGCCAGCAGTTGATTTAGATATTCTAGGTATTATCAACTGGCCGGAATTTTGAGATCGCAATAGACGTGAAGGAGTATAATGCGTTAAGAGCTCGCTCAAGTACCGCGGAGCTAAACCATTTAGTGCTTTGTAAGTAATCAGCAATATTTTAAAATTGATGCGATGTTTAATAGGGAGCCAGTGCAGTTTTGACAGAACCGGGCTAATATGGTCATACTTCCTGGTTCTGGTAAGAACTCGAGCTGCTGCGTTTTGGACCAGCTGTAGTTTGTTTATTAAGCGTGCAGGGCAACCACCCAGTAGAGCATTACAATAATCTAGCCTTGAGGTCATGAACGCATGGACTAATTGTTCCGCATTTGTCAATGAGAGCATATGACGTAATTTAGATATATTTTTAAGATGGAAAAATGCGGTTTTACAGATACTAGACACGTGACTTTCAAATGAAAGATTGGTATCAAAGAGCACACCCAGGTTCCTAACCGACGACGAAGACTTAACAGAGCAGCCATCAAGTGTTAGACAGTATTCTAGGTTATTACGTGAGGAAGTTTTTTGTCCAATAATTAGAATCTCTGTTTTTTCAGAATTTAGAAGTAGGAAATTACGAGTCATCCAGTTTTTTATATCAGCTATGCATTCTGTTAATTTAGTGAATTGGTAAGTTTCGTTAGGTTTTGAAGAAATATAGAGCTGAGTATCGTCGGCATAACAGTGGAAGCTAATTCCATGTTTCCTAATAATATCTCCTAATGGCAGCATGTACAGAGTGAACAGCAGCGGTCCTAGTACTGAGCCCTGTGGTACGCCATACTGAACTTGTGATTGATAAGACATCTCTTCATTTACTGCTACAAAGTGATAACGGTCAGATAAGTATGATTTAAACCATGCTAGTGCAATTCCACTAATGCCAACATAGTTTTCTAGTCTATTTAAAAGAATGTCGTGGTCAATGGTGTCAAACGCAGCACTAAGATCGAGTAACACTAATAGAGAGACACAACCACGATCGGATGATAAGAGCAAATCATTTGTTACTCTAACGAGAGCAGTCTCAGTACTATGGTATGGTCTAAATCCGGACTGAAAATCCTCGCAGATATCATTTCTTTCTAGAAAGGAACATAGTTGTGAAGATACTGCCTTTTCTAGTATCTTTGACAGAAAGGGTAGATTCGAGATCGGCCTGTAATTGACTAATTCTGAAGGATCAAGTTGCATTTTTTTAACAAGCGGTTTAATCATAGCCAGCTTAAAGTTTTTTGGTACGTATCCTAGAGACAAAGAGGAATTAATGATATTAAGAAGAGGATCTATGACCTCTGGAAGCATTTCTTTCAGTAGCTTAGTCGGTATAGGGTCTAACATACATGTTGTAGATTTAGATGATTTAACGAGTTTAGTAAATTCTTCCTCTCCTATAGCAATGAATGAATCAAATTTTTCCTCAGGGAGACTACAATGCACTGCCTGATGCGACACTGTAGTAGACGGTTGCATAGTTATAATTTTATCCCTGATATTATCAATCTTATAAGTGAAGAAGTTCATAAAGTCATTACTGCTGTGCTGCTTGGAACCTTCTGTGTTTGAAGCTTTCTTTTTCGTTAGTTTAGCCACTGTTTCAAATAAATACCTAGGATTATGTTTATTTTCTTCTAATAGGTTTGAAAAATAAGCAGATCTAGCAGCTTTTAAAGCCTCTCTGTAAGCAATCGAGCTCTCTTTCCATGAAATGCGAAATACCTCTAATTTTGTTTTCTTCCAGTTGCGCTCCATTTTTCTGGCTGCTCTCTTAAGGGCCCGAGTGTGCTCGTTGTACCATGGCGTTGGACTATTTTCTTTAATCTTCTTTAAGCGCAAAGGAGCAACTGTGTCTAAAGTGCTGGAAAAGAGAGAGTTAAAAGTTTCTGTTGCAATATCAAGTTTTTCTAAGCTATCCGGGATGCTAAAATGATGAAACTGATCAGGAAGATTATTAATAAAGCAATCTTTAGTAGCAGAAGTGATAGGTCTAACATATTTGTAACACGGAGTCGGCTTTGCAGCCTTGGCTAAATGTAATTTACACGAGACTAGATAATGATCTGAGATGTCATCGCTCTGCTGCAGAATTTCAACGGCATCAACATCTATTCCATGTGATATTATTAGATCTAGAGTATGATTACGACGATGAGTAGGTTCTGACACGTGTTGTCTAACTCCAATTGAGTTTACAATGTCTTTAAATGCCAATCCCAATGCATCTTTTTCATTATCGATGTGTATATTAAAATCACCAACAATTAGTACTTTATCTGCAGCCAATACTAACTCTGATAGAAAGTCCGCAAATTCTTTGATAAAGTCTGTATGGTGCCCTGGTGGCCTGTATACAGTAGCCAGCACAAATCTCAAACGTGATTTATCATTTTTACTATATATTTTTACATTAAGCACTAACACTTCAAAAGAATTATATTCGAAACTTGATTTCTTAGTGGTTTTGAAAATATTACTATAAATTACAGCAACACCACCCCCTTTGCGTTTCAGACGGGGTTCATGTTTATAACAGTAATCTTGCGGGGTGGACTCATTTAAAGTAATGTAATCGTTTGGTTTTAGCCAGGTTTCTGTCAAACACAGCACATCTAGGTTATTATCTGAAATCATATCATTAACAATGAGTGCTTTTGAAGTAAGCGATCGAATATTCAGCAACCCAAGCTTTATCATTTGCTCATCTGTATTATAGCTGTTTTTTATTTGTTGAACATCAATTAAATTTTTAACCTTAGATAGGTTTAAACATTTTTTGGATTTCCAAAATCGGGGAACAGACACAGTCTCTATATGATGATAGCTAGGTGAAAGAGGCTCTATGTGATGGGATTTATCTGACCTGGGTGACGCGAGGCCGCTAGCAGACGGTTGGTTTAGCCAGTCTGTCTGCTTCCTGACCTGGTGCCCAATTTGTCATGTTTGAGCTCTAAGACTATGAGCCATATTACTAGATAGAAGAGCAGCACCATCCCAGGAGGGATGAATACCATCTCTTTTCAACAGGTCAGGTTTGCCCCAAAAACTTTTCCAATTGTCTATGAATTCTATATTATTACACGGACACCACTCAGACAGCCAGCGATTCAGTGAACACAATCTACTAACTATCTCATCACTCCTGCGAACAGGAAGGGGGCCAGAGCAAATTACAGTGCCTGACATCGTACTTGCAAGTTCACACACCTCTTTAATATTAATTTTGGTGATCTCCGACTGGCGGAGTCGAACATCATTAGTGCCGACATGAATAATGATCTTAGAGAATTTACGATTAGCATTAGCCAGCACTTTTAAATTTGCTTTGATGTCAGGCGCTCTGGCTCCCGGCAAACATGTGACTATGTTCGCTGGTGTCTCTATTTTCACGTTCCGTGTGATCGAATCACCAATTACTAGGGCACAATCAACAGAATTCTCAGTGGGTGTTTCACTGAGCGGGGCAAATCGATTTGTTGTGGTAATCGGAACGGAAGAGTGGTTTTTTGATCCGCGACTAGAGCGATCCCTCACTGTCACCCATTTGCCCGGCTGCTCAGGCACTACTTCAGCTGGAACCGAATCATGTAAAGAGTTCACTATGCTAGGCGCATCCAAAATAGTATCTAAAGCTCTAGCACTCTTACTATCCTCAATTAAAGTTTGGATGCGTGTCTCTAATTCTGAAATCTTCTCTGTCAGCCTAACTGTCTCCTTACATTTATCACATATAAATCCTACATTGCCAACAGAGAAGTCTATGCTAAACATGTGACATGAAGTGCAGGTGACAATAACAGGACAAGACATTACTCACCGTGTTTGTTGACTGATTATTACTTACCTGAGCTTTTATGAACTCAAAGGCGCGAGCGCGCGAGAGAAAAAATAAATAAATAAAACAGCTGAGCGCACGGGTGGCGCGTTAACAGGCTAGCAGTAGCGAATTAGCGTGTTGTGTTAGTAGTAACGGATGCTAGCGATGTCAATCTGAGATGTTGGGTAAGCTGTATTTAGTATAAACAACTACAAATTGTAGTAAATGATGGTTCAAAACAAAGAAATACGAGGCTAAGACGGAGCTTACAGCACCGAGGCAAACACACTCACAGCAGGCAGTCACAGCAGGCAGCGAGGCAGCATGTGACATTCCAGGACGTCACTGATACACACAAAGCTAACAAGAGATCGCGCTGTAACATGCAGATACAGATGTTTTGAAGACAATAAACATGATTGCACTGATATTTGAGTTACCTGTGTTTTTCAAGCCATGCCAGGTATTTTCATAATAATAGATTATATTTATAATGTAATGCTAATCTATATAGACTATCATTGTGCAGAACACTATCCAATAGTATATTTTCTGTCTGATTTTTTTTATCTGAAGCCAAATTAGATCACAGAAGATTATTTAAAATACTCAACGTGCGTTAAAAAGTAAGTTTAGAGCACAAACATGGTTTTAATCTCATAAATTGTCGTGTATTGATGGTGTGCTAAGCTAACATGCTAGCTAGCCCTAGGTGCACCTGCTACCTAGAAGTTATACTTTTATTATTTTTTGAATGCTACCTGAAATGTGTCTTTATTCAAGAAATGCATTTGATACAGTTTAAATGTGAGGTAAACTTTGAGAAAAGAAATTAGGGACTGAAACCCTATGAATAGCCTGTGAATAGCCAGTCGTTAGTAGCTATAATGCAGACAAAAGAAATGCATATTTCGAGCCATAACCAGGCTGGAGAGGTGTGAATGTGTGCAGGAGAGACTGAGACTGAATGGGGATCGTTTGCACCACAAAACAATAGAGACAATATACTGGATAGATGGTTAGAAGATGACAATAAACATCAGTAGCATTTTAGCGTCAAATCAAATTAAAGTCATTTGACATGGTCTTGAAAAACATTTAACTAAATACAGAGTTTTGGACTTATTATCTTCAGATTTTAAACATAGAATGTTTAGACATATGGCTTTAGCTGTAGTGCATTTCTAGATTGCTCCAGTGCCAACTTCAATTTTATTTTCATGAGGATGTTTCATAAAAATTAATTTCTAATAATTTTACAAAACTTTGAAGCTATTTATAACAATTTTTGTCATTATGACAATAATTAATTCTACATTTACAATAAACTGACAGGTGTCAGCTTTCAAATGAGATCATACTTGTGCTTTTAATGCAAAGGGTTCATGAACTGTATCTGTTTCAGTTTGGGTATGTCATTTCTGGGGATTTTTCAAAAGTGGGGTTGCAGCTTAACAGGTTAAATGTGTATTATTTTTCTGTATACTCACAATAAAAACAAAGTGTTGTGCTTTTCGCCAAATTAAGAAAAATAATCACGGAGCGAGTTCTGCCTTCTCTCTGTCCGTGTAGTCCATTCTGAAACGCGTCCGAAAATGAATCATAACTCAGCGAATACTTCTCACACAGGCACGTGATATATGTCTTTATGAAGCTTGAAATCTCTTCTTTTAAATGAAGTAATTAATAAAAAAAACAAATGTTTTCAACTCATGTAATCCGTTTGAAAGCAAGGAGAGGTACCGTTTTTTCCTTCTGCCTAATTATCTCTATAATGAACTGAGGCCGCCCCGCCCCCGGCGCTATTGACATGGTAAATAGTTTAGGTGATCTATGCTTCGCACCCGCCCCCCGATCAATGCCTTGAAAACACGAAGTTTCATCAGATCAGATTCACTGATAGTTCATCGCGTTTAGAGAGGATGACGTTTAAAGACGCTCTTCAGATGATTCTGGACAGCGAGGAATAACTCACCTTGGCTTTTCCTCAGAGGAAGATTGTAACTCAGACGAACGGCAGCATGTTCAAGAGCGAATTGATCACGCCGAGTAAACACCGAGTTTTCACGTGAGTAAACGTGAACTCAAGTGGTCTAGTGGTAGAACATTTGCCTAGCGTGTCAGAGGTTCTGAGTTCGAATCTGCACTCATATAGTTTTTTTTTTTTTTGTCAAATCATATTATGTTTATCAGTGGTTGTATATCAGGCAGAGACATGTGTGTGTGTATTTTATTTTGTAATTTCACTGGAACGAAAAGAGAGTCTCCACAACGGATTGAAGCGCGCGTCCGAGTGAAGACTGCGCGAGCCTAAAACAAACACAGTATCCGCGTCTGACTCGCGGGAATCCACGGCGCAAACCTGTGAGGGGCTGTGTTTTCTCGAGCCCCATATCAGCTCGAGAAAACACAAGTTTATTCAGATCATTACTTGTTTACACCGTCTCGCAGCGCTGTGAGGAATAATAATAAGGGAAAATGTCCCTCAAAAGGTAGATGTAAACAAACTATTAAAAGGTAAATATAATTTTTTTTTCTTTAAATAATTTTTATTGTGTTTTATTAGTAACAAATTTGGGGAGAGGATAAATATTCCAAAACTGAAAATACAGTATGAGAATTTACTGCACAATTACTAGACATGTTTACCTTGGATATTATACAATTTACAAGCACAATTTGTGGAAAAAAAAATGTATATAAAAAATATAAATAAAATTTATTTTTGTGTATAAATATATACACATATATATGTGTGTGTGTATGCACATATATATATTTGTATAAGCAACGTATTAAACTGCAAATTAGCATTTATATTCCTTATAATAAAAATGAAAGACCTATGTTACAGACATATGAAAGACAACATTTCGTTGATTAGTTTTGGATAGATTATACATTTTTACTGTAAAATATCTGCCACCTCAAATAAGCTTTTATTTGCCAATTTTTTTGTCAAAAATAATCAAATAATCAATCAAATCCTTAACTTTGAAATATGTATGATAAAATGTATACTTTAGTTTGTACAAAGAAAGATTACACTTGAATTGTTGTTTATTTAAATATTTACAAGGTAGATGTAAACAAACTATTAAAAGGTAATTATAAGCCTTTTCTTTAAATAATTTTTATTGTGTTTTATTAGTGACAAATTTGGGGAGAGGATAAATATTCCAAAACTGAAAATACAGTATGAGAACTAACTGCACAATTACTAGACATGTTTTCCTTGGCTATTATAGGCCAAATTGCAAGCACAATATGTGGAAAAATTAAAAAGAATTGAGATGCTTCCAACTGTTGCTCTTGCATTCTTGTGGCTCAGTGACTCACCTGAATGAATGGCTCATTAAGTATGCGGTCCTCAGGTGTGAACCACTACATATGTATGATCGTCGACGCCCACTCGAATATTGCCTTTCCAAACAGAAAGTGCTTTGCAAAATTCAAATCAATGTATTGTGTTATGTGAAGGATTAGGCAGGGTGATTTTCACATAATTTTGAAGAAAAAACACTAGGCGATGACATCCATTAGACAAAAGTCTTATTGGCACATATTTAGTGTGTGTTTTGTGGTCTTATTTCAGAAACTTTAGTTTTTAGTTTTTTCAATAACCACGCATAAACATTATTCTCTCAAAAATGCAGACATGTACATTCTTGTTGCTCACATATTATGGTAGCCCTGTTTGTGCTAAATAGTGTGTAATTTTTTTTTGCCATTACTATGTTTATAAGCAACTGAAAAAAGCACAAATGTCAGGGCATGTCAGAACATCTCAAGGACCCCAAAAACACCTCAGACCCCAGAGGGTTAATTGTCTCCATTACATTAGTTTTAAGTACTCTACTCATTACAGCGGAGATCATGTCTACCCAGTCTGAGGTCATAAATGGGATCATGGGGCTATCAGTCTGATACGTTTGTAGATACCCTTGCACATGCTTTGCTACATAGACAAAGAAATGCAACTTTGCAGGGAGTAATGGATCCTCACAAGCTTCTTTCACTACTGTGAATGTTTTACACTTTGGAGTGGTAAACTTCTTGTCTGCTTCTACTGTTTTCACAAAGGTTCTTAGATGAGGCAACACCTCTAACGCTCTTGAAGCAACCTCTACATTTTCCACCCATCTGTGAGAGCAAAACTTCTTTGGAAACAGTGATGAACCAGTTATTGTGACATAATCATCCCTTCGTGCAGGTGTATCGTGAAACAGGCGATAAAATGCAAGTAACTGGTTGTCAATGTGCCAGTTAGTTTCAAGAAAGGCATTTCGAAATGCATTGTGTACACTATGTAAGGAACATGTGCCAATATCAATCAGTTGTTTGTCTGTACATTCAGCCAATACTTTGATCTGAAAATCCCGGTAGAATTTATGGTTTACATTGGGCCCATCCATCGATATCTGAAGAAGATTACTCAAATCAAGCTCTTCGGTCAAGTGCTTGAAATGTTCCAGACAGTTTTCTGTCTTACCATGCCCCGTAAAGGCAGAATCCAAGTAGTGTGTGGTGACCTTGTTTGCAACTGAATCCAGAAACCTAATGTGCACATCCATCTGCTTCAGCTGAAGTTGCTTGTTAAGCGATTCATCAAACAGCAAGACATACCCTGAATCTGTTTTCACTTTTTCCAGCAGTTGCAGCTTCACATAAGGAGCAATACCATAATTAACCATATAGGATGTCTTCTTTTCACCACATGCAAACGATTTTGCTATCACACTGTCTGGAAACATTAGCTGGAATAACGTGGAATTATCCTCAGCACTCTTGTTGGAATAGTGGGATGTAACACTCTTTAAAGTCCAAAGAATTTCAGCCCGCCAAGTATCATTGTTTCTGACCCAAGAATCCAAGTCTCCAGATGTTCCACGAGGTTGAGGGTTCTGCAAAAGAAGTACAAATTAAATTACACCAAATTTATTCAGTCATGGCAATCTAGCAATCATGCAGTGTTGGTTGTAACATTTACAAAGTAATTATTTTAATGCATTCTAATGACTTGCTTGCAATCAAATTATTGTTTATATTGTAAAAAGTTTATCACTCAAATTACAGATGTAAGGTATCCAAAACACAATATACAACTTATTACATAATGTATATTAAAGTTACTATGAGCACAAAAAACCTTTATGAAATGCATATGTTTTAATGTTGTAGAAAAAATAAAACAACAGGAAAAGTTGTAATTGTGACATGGACATGACAAATACATTTATTAAAATATAGATTAATCCTTATTAAAGCTACAAATGTTATTCAATCAAGAGCAGTGAGTGATTTTATCTTTTTCTTTTGTTTTATGATTAACATTAATGAGAAGGACAGCAGTGGGTTTATTAGACTACTGTCTCTTTAAGACCTGACTCACATGTCGCGGATCTGACACAAATCCGGTTTTCTCATTTAAGACTTTGAAACTCATTTAAGACTGTGCTTACGAGGATACTCGTCAAAAATGGTATTTTTGACAATTTTCTGTTTTGTCCTCAAGTAATCAATACAGTACTGGCGCGCACTGTCTGAGAAGTGGCTTTTCTCTCGGTGTGTGTGTGTGTGTGAGTCGGGTGTGTGTGACTGTGTGTGTGTGTGTGCAAAGAATGCCGCTTCAGATAGCGCTTCTTCAGAACCGAATTGATTTCTACTTTGGCTCTTATCGTGCTTAAAAAGCACTTACATGAATGAGAGCATGATCATATGGTATGACGCAAACCAAAGAATGGCATACAAAAACGTATGGTGCTTTAATTAAACAGAAAATATTAATCACAAAAATCAAATGCTTACCTGTTGATTTGGGACTGTGGGGGTGAAATATTCTCGGACGGATGATGGTCCAGTGCGAGCAACTGCACTGACATGATGCTCCCCTTGCATGTTGACTCTTCAGTGCCGATTCACCCATGTTTGAAATCTCGAGGGATTTGTGGCATAGTTTACAATGTGCACGATGCACACTTTTTGGGTCTTCAAGAAGCCAATTTTTATATGTCTCCTTTTCCAGCCATGCTGGATTAAATTTGCACTTCCCCCGGCATTTCTTCGTCTTTACCATTTCTAAATGTGCTCCACCACGTGAGTGACGTCAGAATGAGCGAGATAACGAGAGGGGGTAGCGGGAGGGGGATGGGCTGAGTCGTTAATTTTGAGCGAAAAGACTATGTTTTATAGAAAAAAATTAACACTTCAAAATTACTTTGTAAATTCATATATATTGTCTTTAAATAATTCAAGCACTTTTCAAGTACCTCTTCAAAAATATGGCTGTTTTCAAGGGTTTTCCAGCCCTTAAATTTCAAAAAGTCAAATTCAAGTACTTCAAGCACTTTAAGCACCTTGTACGAACAAGCTGTGAATGAGCCTAACAAATAAGTTGGGGCTAAAGTAGTTCCATAAAAGGTAATTGAAGTTCACGCAATCTTTCTTGTCTCTTTCCAAAGTTCTTGTCTTGTGGTGACAACAAGGAGCAACTGCAACAGTTTTTCTTTGAGTCGTGGTCTAAGTCTAGGATAGATCAAATTGAGGACATTACATTGGTAGTTGGACATGGCTCTGAGTGTCACGTAATCAGAATAAACAACAGTGGCACAGACCTTGAGGTGTTACCACTGCCAGCACTGTCTACGATACAGGAGGAGGCAGACACTCGGCTGTTGCTTCACTGTGCACATGCCTCACAGTACAGCACACATATTGTGATCAACAGTCCTGACACTGATGTGTTTGTATTGGCCATTTCGTTCTGCAGGGAAATTGGAGCAAACATCTACTTTCACACAGGAAAAGGAGAAAACAAACGCACCATACATGTACAGCAAATACAGAGACATCTAGGTGATAAAATATCAGATGCTCTGATTGGACTTCACTGTTTCACTGGCTGTGATACAGTAAGTGCTCTGTATGGCGTTGGTAAAGTGAAGGCAATTAAAACACTGCTTTCTAACGAAGACCATTGTGCCACAATGAGTAGGCTGGGAACAGCTTTTCAACTGCCAGCAGATCTGTATGAAGCTACAGAAGCATTTACGTGTGCACTCTATGACGTTAAAGACTGTAGGGATGTCAATTATGCAAGGTCTCAGCTGTTCAAGAGTGGAAAGTGCACAGACAGAAGTCTACCACCAAACAGGGATGCCTTGCATAACCACACCCAGCGGGCAAACTACCAGGCAGCCATATACAGAAGGTCCCTGAAGAGTCAGCCTGATGTTCCCCCACCAATGGCCCATGGTTGGAAGATTGAGGGAGACTTCTTTAGGATTGACTGGATGACACTTCCCCCAGCCCCTGTCGGCATCTTGGAGCTTGTGTACTGCTCCTGTAAAAAAACACAATGTGTCAAAGGGAGATGCACATGCAAATTGAACGAGCTCCCATGTACAGACATGTGTCTTTGTGTGGACTGTGAGAACTTCCCAAATTAGGTATCAGTGTAGGCGTCTTTCTAGCAAGCGGAAAGAGAAATGTAAAAAAAAAAAAAATTTTAATTACTTTGTTGTTGTTTGATAAAATGTATAACATTTAGGATAAATATTGTAATGTAATGTTATTTGATACATAGTATCTCTTCCATGACTAGCTATTAGGATATCTGCTGTTGATGTAAACCTATTTAATACATGTTATCTCTTCCATGGCTAGCTAGTAACGTTAGGTTGTCTGTAGTTGATGTAACGTTAATCGTATGTAACGTTAGCTAGCTAATAACGTTACATGGTATCTCTTCCATGACTAGCTATTGGGTTGTGTAGCTAGTATATGTAACTTATATAATAAATGTTATCTTTTTCACGTCAATCTCTGTCTAGTAACTTAATCGTCTTTCATATCCTAATTTACGGCGCTACAGCCTGATAGAATAACTGTGTTTACGTCAACGTTAACATGCACTGCTAAAATTACATCTAGCTAACGTTTACATGCTAACACGTTAGCTCTGCATCTCCTCAAAACAAATGTTTTCTTCTCTGTGATCTGTAACGTTGTGTCATTTCTAACATGTGTAACGTTACCTGTAAATACAAACATAAAACGGAATAACGTTATACGTTAACGGTTTACAGAGTTCATGCACTAAGCTAACATTAGCTAACGTTATAAGATAGGTACAAACAGCAGTTACACGGAGTACTTATCGGAGCCATTACACCTGGAATCTTGGATGCCGCTGTTAATGTTTCTCGACTTCGGATAGGATTCCTGCAGGAAAATGTTTGATTGTGTAGTTTTCTATGGTGATTTCCCCAAGATTTTACACCATAGAAAGTGCTCCCGCTTTTATGGCATGTAAATTACTCATGGATGTAGCTAGCTAGAGACCGCTACAGTCGTGGTAATGGGATATTTTGAATGAATATTATTGGCAGACGTTAGTCACGTGATGATAGAATTCGTTCGGCCCACCGTCTAAATGTTTGAGGTTTGAGATTTAGGTCTATATGTGCCTTAGGCCTTTTTTATTTATATTAAACTGACTTTTTTATATTCCATATTTCCTTTTATTTGAATTCCTTTTTAATAAATGTCAAGTCACCTTTATATAGCGCTTTTTACAATACAGATTGTTTCAAAGCAGCTTTGCAGAGATAACAGGAAGATAATGCAACAAAGTTTGTTTCCAGAAGAAAATAGCGTCACAAGTCCAGCTTAAGTAGGCTCAGTGGTATATACTGTATATATATATTAGCGCCACTTTGGAGAAAACCGTGATGTCATTGTCCATCTCAGTTCAGATCTCATATAATGGTGTCAATGCATTTTGCAATGCAATTTTTAAAACTTCACAATAAAATGTGATATTCTGAAATGTTTGGCTCATTTTCCTTTAATTGTTCTATTAATTTCCTTTGTTTATTTAATTAAATTGATTTAATTAAATATTCAGATGTTTTTGTGACTATGTTCAGACAGGGTGTTTATTTTAGTCTTTAGTCTGTTTATTTATATATATATATATATATATATATATATATATATATATATATATATATATATATAAACATTTTTAAGATATACTTTCTTCATGCAGTTGTTTTAAGGCCCTGACACAGGCGACTAGAGTAGGCTTTAGTCATTGCTTGCTTCGGACAGACCTGCCCCCACTGCTAAAAAAAATCCTAAAGGAAACACTGGCATGCTGTTGTGTCTCTGCTGCTACTCTTTCACTGTATCTTATGGTTCTATATGACACACGCAGCCACAATGTTTCAGAATTTTCACATCCTAGCCTTGTATTTAATGCATTATGCATTGTCTTTCACTGTATTTAATGCATTATGCATTGTCTTTCACTGTATTTAATGCATTATGCATTGTTTTTCACTGTATTCTTCACTGTATTTAATGCATTATGCATTGTCTTTCACTGTATTTAATGCATTATGCATTGTCTTTCACTGTATTTAATGCATTATGCATTGTCTTTCACTGTATTTAATGCATTATGCATTGTCTTTCACTGTATTTAATGCATTATGCATTGTCTTTCACTGTATTTAATGCATTATGCATTGTCTTTCACTGTATTTAATGCATTATGCATTGTCTTTCACTGTATTTAATGCATTATGCATTGTTTTTCACTGTATTCTTCACTGTATTTAATGCATTATGCATTGTTTTTCACTGTATTCTTCACTGTATTTAATGCATTATGCATTGTCTTTCACTGTATTTAATGCATTATGCATTGTTTTTCACTGTATTCTTCACTGTATTTAATGCATTATGCATTGTCTTTCACTGTATTTAATGCATTATGCATTGTTTTTCACTGTATTTAATGTAGTATGTACTGTTTTTTACTGTATCTTGTAAAGTGCTTTGTGATGGTTATCCACTATGAAAGGAAATACAGTAAAGACTGATTGATTGGTTGTGCTGTTATCTTACAAGGCCCTGAATGGATTAGCACCCAGTTATTTGCAGGAGTTACTGACCTTGTATCTTTGAAACCACACACTGAGATAACAGGATGCGGGGCTGCTGGTTATTCCGAGGGTCAACAAAAGCAACAAGGGAGATAGTTTATTTTCTTGTAGAGCTCTGAAATTATGGAATGCTCTGCCTTCATTTGTCAGGGAAGCTGAGACCGTTACAGTTTTCAAGTCAAGACTAAAAACACATTTTTATAAAGTGGCTTTCTTGTCTAAGTGGGTTTTAATATAACTTTGAAGTTGCTGTTTTTGTATCATTATGCGTTACTGTTATTTAATTCTGTTATTTAAATGGTCTGATCATGGCAGTTGTATGTGTGACATGCTATATAAATATATTGTGGTTTGTTCTTTTTTTCTGCTATGTGCTGGACAGAGCCTTGCGATTCAAAAAGCACTAATAATCACTTGGTACAGTAAATGAAGCAATGTCTAGTTCTCTTAAGCAAAATAACGGTCCACTGTGTTATACATTATTGAATGTGTTTTTTGTTTTTAAAGCTTGTAACTGTAATAACTAGTTGGATATTTGAATTCACCTTCATGCTGTTGGAGGAACTACACATGCACCAGTACAGACTGATATCACAACAAAAATCCACCCACTGGCCATTGAAGGAACAGTGAGCATGAACATTAGAAGAAAACAGGTTTCTGGTTGTAAATCTTTTTTAATAAGACAAGCAGAGTGAAGGTTCACCATCTTTAACATCCTTACAAGATTGCATGCAAACTGTGAAAACTGCTACTGTATTTGTAATAAACCTAATGCCTGAATGTGTTTTAAAGCATCTGCTACTGATTGACATACAGAAACTGTTTCACAGAAATGAAAAATTAACTTGTTATTTGATATTTTGTTATTTTCTAAGTTAATCTTTTTCTGTCGTACCTCCACTGCTAACAGTAAATTTGCAGAAGACATCCGGAGCATCTTTAGCAGCCTCTATGTTCTGTATCCCATCACGGTCCATTCTGCTTAGCATCTTTCCATTATCAGCTTTAAAGAGGACTTTCTCATCCTCAATGAAGACTTGGAATTCGCAGCATACATCAGGTACATGCTTAGCAGCCCAAATATAGTCAATCCCACTACAGTGAATTCTACTGAGGTACATGCCCCGCTTGTCCCTCAGCAGGATATTGCCATTGTGAGCCCTGGACACCTTGAACTTGCACCAGTCATCACTGTGGATCTTGGCAGCCTCAATGTTGTAGATGTCACTATTACGATTAATGTTGGACCAGAACATGCCATTGTCTGCTATTAAAGCGACCCCCTTCTCTGTATCAATGTAACTCTTCAAAGGACCCAGACTCTCCACTGAGACTGCAAAAGAATTACAATTATTCATTCACGTCCATTCATTCTATACATTGTAAAATTAACTTGTTATTTGATATTTTGTTATTTTCTAAGTTCATCTTTTTCTGTCGTACCTCCACTGCTAACAGTAAATTTGCAGAAGACATCCGGAGCATCTTTAGCAGCCTCTATGTTCTGTATCCCATCACGGTCCATTCTGCTTAGCATCTTTCCATTATCAGCTTTAAAGAGGACTTTCTCATCCTCAATGAAGACTTGGAATTCGCAGAATACATCAGGTACATGCTTAGCAGCCCAAATATAGTCAATCCCACTACAGTGAATTCTACTGAGGTACATGCCCCGCTTGTCCCTCAGCAGGATATTGCCATTGTTAGCCATGGACACCTTGAACTTGCACCAGTCATCACTGTGGATCTTGGCAGCCTCAATGTTGTAGATGTCACTAGTACGATTAATGTTGGACCAGAACATGCCATTGTCTGCTATTAAAGCGACCCCCTTTTCTGTACCAATGTAACTCTTCAAAGGACCCTGACTCTCCACTGAGACTGCAAAAGAATTACAATTAAACATTCACGTCCATTCATTCTATACATTGTAAAGATCCTACTGGTAAACTCTTGAATACAGTATTATAATTATATTTACACGTTTCCTTTATCCAGTGGTATTATGTGAGCTAACACACTGTTTTATACATTATTGAATGTGTTTTTTGTTTTTAAAGCTTGTAACTGTAATAACTAGTTGGATATTTGAATTCACCTTCATGCTGTTGGAGGAACTACACATGCACCAGTACAGGCTGATATCACAAGAGTTACCCCAAAAAATCCACCCACTGGCTATTGAAGGAACAGTGAGCATGAACATTAGAAGAAAACATGTTTCTAGTTGTAAATCTTTTTTAAGTCAAGGCGTACTTGCCACCAGTCCTGTTTTGCCCCCTCGTGGGTTTTGTTTTCTGTTTGTGTAGAAATAAACCTTGAGTGTCAGCATATCGTCTGCGTTTGGGTTCATCTCTCTTAACCACCTCCATGCCATGATGCCATGACACTGTTGTGTTCAGACTTTTAGTTTGTTTATCTTCAGTCATGTCTCCTTTGTTCTAGTTTCCCGCCACTCTTTAGTCACTATGGTTACACTCCTTTGCCAGTCTATTTAAGCTGCTTTTTATGCACTTCTCCTTTGTCTTATCACATCAAGGAATTGCGGTTGTTTGGTTGCCTGCCTGCTTTGTTTGGATTTCCTTCTGTGTGGACTATTAAATAGTAGTGGGCAGATCGAGGCTTTGTGAAACACTGAAACAACAACCCGACACCCATTTCCACGGTGACTCCTAGTGGTCAGATTTATTCTAATATTTATACTAATCATAATCACTTTTTTTTTTTTCAGGGATGACTGAGGTCTTTCTGCAGAAATGCCATCATACAGTGGGCTTAAGTCAACAGTTTTTGTGTGTTAAGCTGATTATTTGTTTTTTTTTGTGTGTTTTGTTTATCATTGTCATTGTTTATTCATTTTTGTTTATTCATTTTTTTTGTCAGATATATTTATAAATGTCCTATTGGTTTTCATACAGAGAAATGTATGTACATAATATACTGTCTTTAAGGAATATCTGCAAAAACATGAACGAAGGAAATAATATGTTGATATACGTATATACAGTCAAATGAGAAACACTTTACAACATGTTACACATTTAATTATAGCCACATCTGTTAGGAAATATGGTTGTCAATACAAAAATTGACTGTGTAAGATAAAGATTAATGCCATAAATGTGCATATGACACTTACCTGAAGACGGTATAGCGTCACTGGCTTCACTCACTCCCACTTTACCCACTATCCTGTAGCGGATCGAGTACTTCTTTCCAAACTCCAATCCTGTCAGATTAAAGTCTTCCTCAGCTGTGTTTTTGACAAGCCACTGTTCCTCAGCGCCAGAATCTGCTTTCACCATCTGGTACTCCACTCTGAACTTCACAGTTTCTCCAGTTGGGGACTTCTGCAGTTTCAGGGTCACACCGCGCTCCAGGAACTTCATCACTTCTGGTGGAGGAGGCTTCGACACGGGCTGGAACTGTGTGTCTGTCAGCTTCCCTTTTTCATACAGATAGATTGAGGAGCCAGGACTGGAGGGATCAGAGATGGCAGAAATAATGAATCGATATCTCTTTTCATCTTTATTAGCCTCTGAAAAACTTCTGAAAAGAGATAAGTTCTTTCTCATCTTTGAGATGACATCAGGATCGTTGAACCCCTTTCTGGCAGATGCTAACATGCTAGAATGCGGTTTCATTCCCACATTTAGCCCTTTAAACTCATCAGATTCCAGAAAATTCTTCATGGCTGAAAGATACGGGTCTTCATACTTCAGAGATGTGAAGGTCAAGCACACTACAATATCAATATTAGGATTAAAGAGGATGGTGTTGAGACTGTTTGAGTCTTCAGTTGTGATTCCCTTCAGTATTTCAGTGTGAGAACTTAAGAGGTCAAGTTCAGCCTTTGCATGATCTAACCACTGGTTTAGCATGCTAACATTAAAGGGGGAGCTGTAGTGGATCTTCAGGATGTCTTCCAATGAATGTTGCTCCTTCTCTCCTCCTCGTATAGCAGGCAAGACCTTGGCCACTTCTTTCAGGAGCACCGTTTTGTAAATGTTAAGAGAGCCCTGAAACGATGAGAACCTCTCTTTGATGTCTTTGAAAACCTTTACCAGTGTTTTTCTGGAGAGGTCATTGCATGTCCTCTGTACTTCTCCCAGCCCCTCTATTATATCTTCAGTTTTGGAAACCAGACTTGTGCTAATTTCTCTCTCCAACTGAGCAGCTTTTGTATCCAGTAGAGAAAGAGGATAGAGCCAGACTTTTATTGGAACTGCATTCTGTGGATTGTCCTTCAGTATAGTGGGGAGCTTCTTGTACACCTCTAGGGCCTCCATGTAAGTGGTGGGGTTCTGCTCAAGGCGGACGTCACCATAAAATGTGCAGGCGATATTCTCAGCCACTTTCTTTAGATCTTCTTTCATATTTACAGCTCCGTGCCCCTCAATGGAAAATCCAGGGATGCTCTTGACCATGACATTCAGTTTTCCCTCAATCTCCTGCTTGTTTTCCTCTTCTGAAAATATCCGATCAAACACCATGACGGCCTGAGCTCCGTATAGTACACCTGTGACCACATGAGTTGCAGTTTTCTGGTCAAAGACCTGAGGGAAGGTGATGTGTCCCAGCTGAGTCATAGTGAGCTTTTCGAATCTTGTGGTTTCATTGTAATACATTGTAACTCTGGACTGTTGGTTTGAGGATTTGGTGTCACGCAGGAACTTGGCAGATCCTCCCACCTCCACCAGCCCTCCCAAGAAGCTGGCCTTCAGGGAAGCACTCACATCCAGGAGACTGGACTTACTGGAGAGAGAGTCAGAGCTACTGAACTTCACATCTGTCATGGGCTTTGGACGACTGTCCAAATCTTCTCTCATTGATTTCTCATCCCACAGAGTGACACCTGAAATGAGAAATGGCTTTAACAGTTACGTATGAGGACACAATGCACTGTTGAAGTAAACGTGCTGATTTTGTATGCATGTATGTGTGTGTATGTTAGAGTAGTTTAAGTGTTTAGACTAGTTAATAAAATCTTGTCCATGTCACACATAAAGTTTTCCGTGTTTCAAGCTCATATCTGGAGTCTCCAATCATAGATCTTGACTACAGGCTCTTAGTAGTACTGTAAAGTAATAAAGACATTTCCCATGCCCCGGAAATGTACATTTAACAGTTAATAAACAATTAATCCTGAGTGTTCACGGGAAAAAACAGGTTAATTGATTGTAATATTAATTTACAACATTAAGTTAATTTTATTAACTGATTCAAATATTCATAATCAATTATAACCAATTATTACCAATTATTAATATTTCATAGAGCTAATTTGCTACAATCATATCAGGGAATCCCTCCTCAACCACCACCAGTGTGAGCATCCACTTGGATGATGCGACGGCAGCCACAGTACAACGGCGCCAGTGCGCTCACCACACACACACACACACACACACACACACACACACACACACACACACACACACACACACACACACCAGCTACAGTGGAGAGAGAGAGTGATAGAGCCAGTTCAGTGGATGGGGATTATTAGGAGGCCATGATTGGCAGGGCGATTGGAGGGAATGTGGCCAGGACACCGGGTTACACCCCTACTCTTTACGAGAAGTGACATGGGATTTTTAATGACCACAGAGAGTCAGGATCTCGGATTTACATCTCATCCGAAGGACAGTGCTCTTTGACAGTATAGTGTCCCTGTCACTACACTGGGGCGTTAGGACCTACACAGACCACAGGGTGAGCCTCACTAACACCTCTTCCAGCAGCAACCTGGTTTTCTCAGGAGTCTCCCATCCAGGTACTAACCGGCCTCAACCCTGCTTAGCTTCAGTGAGACACCAGTCTTGGGCTACAGGGTGATATGGTCTTCTCAAAAGAGATCTGTTATAATTGCGTTGTGCATTATATTAATCACATATGATTCTGTTGAGTTTATGAAAACAGTTTCTAATAATCAGAGGTATTCAGATTAGTCATTTCTGAATCGCCAGAGTTTTGTTCAGAGCGCACTCACACTCACTGAAATCTGCGCTCTCATCATAAACAACAAAGCAGAAATGAACATGCGATGTATGTAGGAGATTCGGTAACACTTTATGATAACTGCACACTATTAATCATTAGTTAATCATTAGAAACAATTATTTAGACTTCCGCTTCCGGTCACATGGCGTGAGCAGAGCAAGAGACCAGCTCTGTGTAAATTGTATTAAATTTTATTTTCCAGACCAACTAATTTCAAACAAACAGAACCACAACGTCCGTGAGATTAAAATGTCTCAAAGGAAGGGCAGACAATACACGCAGACGACTCTGGAGGTCGAGTCTCACGCTGCCACCGCAGACAAAAGTGAAGGCGCTAAAGCCAGCGGAGCCGCGGGGCTAACAGAAGAAGGCCCAATCTCACTAGGCAGTCTGCGTGCCGAACTGAGATCAGAATTTAACTCGTACGGAGACACCATGCGAACATTTCTTAAAACAGAAATAGAAGGCCTTGGCAAAGAAATACGCGACGAGATCTCATCCTTGCGGGAGACAACCAAAGCGGACATGAAAACTATTCGTGACGAGCTAACGGAAAAAGTCGAGAGACTGTTTTCAAGGCAAGCAGAAGCAGCTAACATACAGACGAGCATGGAGCAGTCCCTCAGCGACACTTCTGACAGGCTCACGGCTCTAGAGAATTCTTGCCAATCTCTTACTGCTGATCATAAGAAACTTCAGGAAAAATGCGTCGATTTGGAGAACAGGAACCGCCGCCAAAACATCAGGATACTAAACATCCCAGAGGGATCCGAAAACAACACCCCAACCGCGTTTGTGGCCAAGTTTCTGCCTAAAGTGCTTGGTGAAGAAAACTTTGACGGCCCCATTCTTATTGATCGTGCCCACAGAAGCCTTGCCCCAAAACCACATAATGGTGAACGGCCCCGACCCATAAACGCTCGCCTTCACTACTACTCGGATAAAGAAAAGATCATGTCGTTGTCCCGGTCCAAAGGCAAGCTGTCCTTCGGGGGAGCACAGGTTCATATCTTCCCCGATATGAGCCCAGAGGTAGGATGACAACGAGCAGCCTTTAACCCCCTGAGGTCGGCGGTCTCGCTATTTTTTTTTTATCAGTGTAAAAGAAACTCATAAATACTCTGTCTTTATGAAGCTTGAAATCTCTTCTTTTAAATGAAGTAATTAATAAAAAAAACAAATGTTTTCAACTCATGTAATCCGTTTGAAAGCAAGGAGAGGTACCGTTTTTTCCTTCTGCCTCATTATCTCTATAATGAACCGAGGCCGCCCCGCCCCCGGCGCTATTGACATGGTAAATAGTTTAGGTAATCTATGCTTCGCACCCGCCCCCCATCAATGCCTTGAAAACACGAAGTTTCATCAGATCAGATTCACTGATAGTTCATCGCGTTTAGAGAGGATGGCTCGTTTCTCCGGGAAAGACGCCCTTCAGATGATCCTGGACAGCGAGGAATAACTCACCTTGGCTTTTCCTCAGAGGAAGATTGTAACTCAGACGAACGGCAGCATGTTCAAGAGCGAATTGATCACGCCGAGTAAACACCGAGTTTTCACGTGAGTAAATACGTGTACTCAAGTGGTCTAGTGGTAGAACATTTGCCTAGCGTGTCAGACGTTCTGAGTTCGAATCTGCACTCATAGTTTTTTTTTTTTTTTTTATCAAATCAGATTATGTTTATCAGTGGTTGTATATCAGGCAGAGACATGTTTGTGTGTATTTTGTTTTGTAATTTCACTGGAACGAAAAGAGAGTCTCCACAACGGATTGAAGCGCGCGTCCGAGTGAAGACTGCGCGAGCCTAAAACAAACACAGTATCCGCGTCTGACTCGCGGGAATCCACGGCGCAAACCTGTGAGGGGCTGTGTTTTCTCGAGCCCCATATCAGCTCGAGAAAACACAAGTTTATTCAGATCATTACTTGTTTACACCGTCTCGCAGCGCTGTGAGGAATAATAATAAGGGAAAATGTCCCTCAAAAGGTAGATGTAAACAAACTATTAAAAGGTAAATATAAGCCTTTTCTTTAAATAATTTTTATTGTGTTTTATTAGTGACAAATTTGGGGAGAGGATAAATATTCCAAAACTGAAAATACAGTATGAGAATTAACTGCACAATTACTAGACATGTTTACCTTGGATATTATACAATTTGCAAGCACAATATGTGGAAAAATAAAAAAGAATTGAGATGCTTCCAACTGTTGCTCTTGCATTCTTGTGGCTCAGTGACTCACCTGAATGAATGGCTCATTAAGTATGCGGTCCCCATTGTCTCCTGAGGTGTGAACCACTAAATATGCATGATCGTTGATGCCCACTCCGCATATTGCCTTTCCAAACAGAAAGTGCTTTGCAAAATTCAAATCAATGTATTGTGTTATGTGAAGGATTAGGCAGGGTGATTTTCACATCATTTTGAAGAAAAAACACTAGGCGATGACATCCATTAGACAAAAGTCTTATTGGCACATATTTAGTGTGTGTTTTGTGGTCTTATTTCAGAAACTTTCGTTTTTAGTTTTTTCAATAACCACGCATAAACATTATTCTCTCAAAAATGCAGACATGTACATTCTTGTTGCTCACATATTATGGTAGCCCTGTTTGTGCTAAATAGTGTGTAATTTTTTTTTTGCCATTACTATGTTTATAAGCAACTGAAAAAAGCACAAATGTCAGGGCATGTCAGAACATCTCAAGGACCCCAAAAACACCTTAGACCCCAGAGGGTTAATCAAGTGAAAGCCAAACTACGCGACGCTGGAATTCAGTACAGAATGCTTTTCCCTGCCAAGCTGGAGATTACAGCCGATGGTTCCAAAATGTCTTTCACCGACCCACGGGCAGTGGAGAGGTTTATTGACAGCAACAAATCATCATGAGCGTTGAACGTAAGAACACTAATTTGAACACTTGTGTGTGGTAATGCTATGGCCTACACAAACTGAGTAACGGACTCTCAACCAGGTACCCAAAGAATGTGAATCCTTTTACCATTTATTTATTTTATTTTTACCTATTTGTTCTTACATTTCTTTACTATAGAATATTATTATGGTTATTTTTATTTATTCATGGGGAACTCTGGGTTACATTAGACATAGGTACTGGCCAAAATATGGTTAAGATGGTCTGGAAAACGAATTTGGTTAAATTTTTTATTTTTTTTATTTTAGGAGCTTAGTGGTAAGTCAAATGTTCACACACCTCTCTGCGTGTATAAATAACCTTTCCTTTGGGAATATGCGCTTCCTCTGTAGTTCTGACGGAGCAGCTAGTTCAGGGGAGTTCAGGGAGGGAGCAGGGTCTGTTGTATTTAGGGACTTTGATTTATTCTGTGTTTTTACCTGCACTACAATTGAATATAACTTTGATTTTCATTGGAGACCGTCCAAAAAAACAAAACTGAGTAGCCTAATTTTTTTTTTTTTTTCAACTAAACAGTTATGGTTAAAAACTATATTTTAGACTCATCTAGTCACAAAAACCTGGTCAAAATTATTTCCTGGAATTGTAAAGGACTCAATGGACCTATTAAACGAGGAAATGTATTGACCCACCTTAAAAAATTAGAGATGGACATCTGGTTTTTACAAGAAACACACTTGAGAGATCAGGATCATAAACGGTTACGAACTAAATGGATCGGACAGATATTTCATTCTAAATTCCCAGTAAAAAAACAGAGGCGCAGCTATAATTATTAGAAAGACAATTCCCTTCTTAGCATCAAAAATAATATCTGATCCTCGAGGACGATATGTTATTGTTACAGGAAAATTGTATAATAAACCAGTCACTCTAGCTAGTGTATACGCCCCCAATATTGATGATGAGGCTTTTATTACCTCTTTCTTTACAGCATTACCTAATATGGATTCTCATAAATTGATTATTGGAGGGGATTTTAATCTGGTGTTAGACCCAATAATTGATAGGTCATCACAAAAACCATCCAACATATCAAAGTCTGCTAAAACCATTCATGCACTCATGAATACCTATAAATTATTTGATCCAATTAGAGTTTTATCTCCCAACACAAAGAAATATTCTTATTTCTCTCCGGTTCATCATTCGTTTTCTAGAATAGATTTCTTTTTAATTGATTATGCATATTTAACAAACATCAAACGCTGTGATTACGAAGCAATTGTGTTATCTAATCATAGTCCAGTATTATTCCACATAGAGATGGGACATGACCTGACAACCAAAAAATGGCGGTTTAATAATGCTCTTTTATCGGATGATAAAGTAATAGAAGAACTGCAAAAACAAATTGATATATTTTTGAATACGAATGATGATCCAGAGATCAAAAGATCCACCTTGTGGGAAACATTTAAAGCATATATGAGGGGCCAGATTATTTGCCTGAATAGCTTGAAAAATAAGCAGCGAAGGGAAAAGGAGTTGAAATTGACCCAAGAACTTAAGGAAATTGACAGAGTTTATGCTAACTCCCCCACACCAGACCTTTATAAAAGAAAGCAGTCATTGCAGACCGAACTCAATTTATTATACACTGCAGAAACGACTAAATTCTTGACACAATTAAGACACAAATATTATGAATATGGGGAAAAAACAGGTAAATTATTAGCCCAGAAAATTAAAGAAGAAGCAGCGTCAAGGTTAATTACAGAGATACGGACAGATTCCGGTCAGACAACAACTGATCCTAAAATAATAAATGACACATTCAAGAATTTCTATTCTAAATTGTACTCTTCAGAATCCAAAAATGATTCAAACTTAATAGAACAATTTTTTGATAAACTTCAGATACCCACTATAAATCTAGAAAACAAAAAATTATTAGAACAACCTATTTCAAACTTAGAAATAAAACAAGCTATACAGTGTATGCAAAACTCTAAGTGCCCTGGACCTGATGGTTACAGTGTTGAATTTTATAAGGCTTTTATAGATCAAATTTTAACACTTCTTTTAAGCGTCTATAATGAAGCATTGACTACGGGTTCTCTACCTCCAACGTTATACGATGCCTGCATCTCTTTAATCCATAAATCTGGCAAAGACCATCTAGAACCAGGTTCATAGAGACCCATAAGCCTTTTGAATGTGGATAATAAAATTTTGGCAAAGATCTTAGCCATACGTTTGGAAAAGGTCCTTCCAACTGTTGTATCACCAGACCAAACTGGATTTGTTAAAGACATGCAGTTGTTTTTTAACATCAGGCGACTGTTCAACATTATCTACACTCAAAATCCAAATAAAGAAGTATCCGAAATATTGGTCTCACTAGATGCCGAGAAGGCCTTCGACAGGGTCGAGTGGGATTTTCTCTTCTTGACCCTGTCGAGGTTTGGATTTGGCCCCAACTACATTTCTTTAATTCAGCTGCTTTATGCTCAGCCTAAAAGCATGTGTTCACACAAATAATATGGATTCTTGCTCTTTTCCTCTTCACCGTTCAACACGACAAGGCTGCCCTTTGTCTCCCTTGTTGTTCGCGCTGGTCATAGAACCTCTTGCTATTTTGCTGCGCTCTACGGGGGATTATAAGGGGATTGTAAGAGGAGATAAGGAGCATAAGGTGTCCTTATATGCAGACGATCTGCTTCTATATATTTCAGATCCATCTCTGTCTCTACCAAAAATTATGACCATGCTATTGGACTTCGGTAAAGTATCAGGATATAAAATGAACCTGTCAAAAAGCATATTGTTTCCGATCAGCTCTAGAGCAAAAGATCAAGTACATACGTTCACCCCTTTTCCCTTTGCTGTTTCAGACTGTTTTAAATATCTCGGAATAAATATCACGCAGGAAATATCTGGCCTTTTCAGCAAAAACTTTGTGAACCTATATAAGCAAACGGAGCAACAGATCGAGAGGTGGTCTAATCTCCCGATCTCTCTCGCTGGCCGAATTAATATTATAAGAATGAATGTTTTACCGAAATATTTATTTTTATTTCAGTGTGTTCCAATTTTGATTAGTAAGACATTTTTTACCAAAATAGATTCTTTAATTGCGTCTTTTATTTGGAATAAAAAGACACCAAGAATTAAAAAATCCTTTTTACAAAGACCCAAACTCATAGGAGGAATGGGATTGCCCAGCTTCCGGCTCTATTATTGGTCCTGTAATATTCGATGTATGTCATTTTGGAATGGATTTCACAAACCTGGTTGGGAACAGATGGAAAATCAAGCTTTTTCTCCTAATACACTAAAATCATTGATACATTACACCTCTGATCTTTCTAAATTTAAGGCTCAGAATCCTGTTGTGTCCCACTCACTAAAAATGTGGTCTCAGATTAGAAGACATTTTCATTGGAATCAATGTTCAGTCCTTACACCAATAACTGGTAATCAAGCACATAAGCTGTTTTCAGGTCAAACATTTCAACAATGGGACCTTAAAGGAGTGCACACAATTAAAGACCTCTTCATTGATAAAATATTTCCAACATTTGAACAATTAATACATAAATTTAATATTGATAACAAAGACTTTTTTAAATACTTGCAAATGCGCAACTTTACTAAGGCAACATTTCCCTCTTTTCCCAATCAGCCTGAAGTAAGTCCTATGAACAATGTATTATTGAACAACCCACTTAAAAAAGGTTCTATTTCTAGAATATATAATTACCTTTCACAGATAGATAGTACAACTACACTTGATCATATAAAGGATGCTTGGAGTGAAGACTTAGGAATAAACATCACAGACGACCAATGGATCGAAGCTCAAGAGCGGGTCCACTCCTCTTCAGTTTGTGTCAGACACGGTCTGCTGCAGTTTAAAATCCTGCACCGATTGCACCTTTCCAAACAAAGACTGTCCAGGATGTTTCCGGGAGTGGACGCCTCTTGTGAACGTTGTGGCTATGCCCCTGCTTCATTGTCACATACATTTTGGGACTGTCCCCACATCACCCTCTATTGGTCTAAAATAATTGAGACTTTGTCAGCAATTTTTAATGTTAGACTCCCAGCAGATCCAGTAATGTCACTATTTGGTGTTGTACCTACAGATATACATTTAAACAGTTCACAAATTAATGTATTGTGTTTTGTGATGTTGCTAGCCAGACGTCTAATTTTACTAAACTGGAAATAAAACTCCTCCTACTCATCAAAACCTTCTTAGAGACGTAATGCAATATTTACAATTGGAAAAAATTAAATATTCTTTAAGGAAGAAAGAACAAACATTTTACTCAATTTGGCAACCTTTTATTAATTATTATAACAAGTAAAATTGGACGGCCCTCCTAATGCCTGATTTGATATAGTTTTATTTAATACTTCATGTGTGTGCAGGTTTTTGTTTTCTGTTTTTTGTTTTTTTTTACGTTTTGTTTTGTTTTCTGTTTACATTTATACATATAAAAATTGTATATATATCAGTGATTTGTATTAAACTGTTGGAAATTGGTAATAAAAATAACAGAAAAAAAAGAAACAATTATTTAATCATTTATAAAGCATTAATAGACATTAACAAACCGTTTATAAATACAGCTATAAATGCTTTATTCTTGATTCATAAGCATATCTATATTGTGTTTAATAATTGTATTTTCATACTTATATTAAGCATTCATTATTTACAAAGCAGTTATTTAGGAGTTGTCAGTGGTTCATAAGATCACTTAGAAAGTGTAAGTAAATGATTAATAAACAATCAGGAAATAACCAAACACAAATCACTGATAACAACATAGATAATGCAAGACAAGGGACTGACTGAAACACAGGGCTTAAATACACAGCTGATGAGGGAAACAAGACACAGCTGGGACAAATAAACTCAATGACAGAAACCATAGTAACAAACAGGGAGAGAACGTCTCGGTTATGTATGTAACCCTCGTTCCCTGAGTAGGGAATGGAGATGTTACGTCGAATGACGACGAATGGGGTTTCGCTTAGAAAGCCTATCACCTTCGAGTATATAAAACGAGCCAATGGCAATGAAATGCCATGAGTCTGCGGAATTTGCATAGCATAACTCCGCCCCACCCTGGGGGTATATAAGGAAGTATGCCGGCAACATGCAGGTATGTCTTCGCTGAGGAGCCGAGACTGAACTCAGGCGTTCCAGCGGTACAGCGGAAGTGGCAGGGAGACGTAACGTCTCGGTTCCCTACTCAGGGAACGAGGGTTACATACGTAACCGAGACGTTCCCTTTCGTGGTCACTCCGAGTTACGTCGGATGACGACGAATGGGGTTCCCAGTGTAATCACGCCACCTCTCGACAGTCTCCCAGTGCTCTGCGTAAGTCTGAGCTCCCTGTCGTGAGACTAGCACGGACGAAGGAGTCCTACTTAACACAGGAAAACCAAGGTACACTGGGAAGCATATCTCAGAGGAAATATGCAATTATGCCCAGCCCTAAGGGGGGGACTTGGAATACACATATGACCCCGAGGGGCTGCATATGGAGTATCACTGGGGTGTCCAGCCGCAGGTGGAATATTTCAACCCCAGGGGTGGCAAGGTGGCTTGCCGAGGGAAAGACACATGCTCAGAGAAGCTTACAGTGGAAATACACATGTGGGGGTCACCCAGAGGGGGAACCATGCACATGGAGGCACCTAGCCAAGCGCGAAAGCTGCCAGTGGCATAACTCTGCTGTTGACGTCAACAGTGCTGGAGGAGACTCAGGGCTTATTAGGCTCACCTGAGGAAAATATCGCACGTATCCCGTCCGAGGAGAGGAATGGCGAGCAAGCGAAGACACCTGAGCAGAATCTAGTACCGGCTAGTTGAAGCGAGTACATGAGAAGAAACTGGCTCCACTCGGAGATTATAGAATCTCGCGAATGTGTTAGGTGTCACCCAGCCTGCAGCTCTGCAGATGTTTGTTAGCTAGGCACCATGTACTAGAGCCCAAGAGGATGCCACACTCCGAGTGGAGTGGGCCGTCACACCAATGGGGCATGGTCGACCTTGCTGCTGGTATGCCAAAGCAATGGCATCCACTATCCAGTGGGACAACCTTTGCTTGGAGAGAGCCTTTCCCTTCAGCTTCCCACCATAGCAGACAAAGAGCTGGTCTGAGGTCCTGAAACACTGCGACCTGTCTACGTAGGCATGGAGGGCGCGTACTGGACAGAGCAGTGCCAAGGCTGGGTCTGCCTCCTCCAAGGGCAGCGCTTGCAGGTTCACTACCTGGTCTCGAAAGGGTGTGGTAGGAACCTTGGGCACATATCCAGGCCGGGGTCTCAGGATCACGTGAGAGTAGGCCGGCCCGAATTCCAGGCACGCTTCGTCAACCAAAAATGCCTGCAGGTCCCCTACCCTCTTGATGGAGATCGGGACCTGATGGAAAGCCAAAGCGGAAGCGGTCTCATATGAAGCAATCCGAGTGGCGTTACTGCGGCTGCGGATGCCATATGCCCCAGGAGCCTCTGAAATAGTTTCAGTGGAACCTCACTCTTGTCCTCGAACTGGCGAAGACAAGTCAGCAGTGACTGCGTGCGCTCGCTCGTAAGCTGCGCGCACATGGCGACCGATTCGATCTCCATACCGAGAAAAGAGATCCTCTGCACGGATCTCAACTGGTTCTCCAAGTTGACCTGAAGGCCCAGACGAGCTAGGTGCCGGAGCACTAGGTCCCTGTGTTCGCAAACCTGATCTCGAGAGTGAGCTAGGATCAGCCAGTCGTCGAGATAGTTCAGGATGCGAACCCCGTGTTCCCGGAGGGGAGCAAGGGCTGCCTCGACGACCTTCGTGAAGACGCAAGGAGACAGGGCTAGCCCAAATGGGAGAACCGCGTACTGGTAAGCCTGCCCCTCAAAAGCAAACTGAAGAAACAGTCTGTGTCGAGGTAAAATGGAGACATGGAAGTAGGCGTCCTTCAGGTCGATCGCTGCAAACCAATCCTGGATGCATTTGGCCATGAGCATATTGAACGGCAGCCTGTGAAGGGAGCGGTTCAAGACGCGCAGGTCCAGGATCGGCCGTAACCCACCGGATTTCTTCGGTACAATGAAGTAAGGGCTGTAGAAGCCGGACTTCATTTCAGCAGGAGGGACAGTCTCGATCGCACCCTTCGCCAGTAGGGTGGCGACCTCCACTCTCAGGACAGGGGAATAACCACCGACCATAGTGAAGCGGACTCCCCTGAAGCGGGGAGGAGACCGCGCGAACTGAATCGCGTAGCCGAGCCTGATGACTCAGCGGGACAGTCTGGGAAGCTCTAGCCAGGTCATTTGAACCATGAGGCGGAATGACCGGCCCAGGCAAGGGTGGCATAGCGGCCCTGTGCGGTGGCACGGTCATTAACCGCGTCCTGCCAGAGGAGGCCAGGGGAGGACCAGCGTCCCACGGGGGCGTGCTCTGGCAGGGGTCTGGCAAAAGAGGGGGATGAGAGGAGCGTGGCCAGTGGGTGGTGCGTGCTGTCATCCGAGAACTCTATGACAGAGGGGGGCGATAGTGGCGGGACCCGTGGGCGGCGTGCACTATGCCCCGAGAACTCTGTGTGCTCAGAATTGGAGGAACCAGTTCTTTCTTTAACCACATTAGGGTACTACTCGTCTACTTGGTACTTGGTACTACTTGGTACTTGGTACTACTTGGACGAGCAGAGGGGAGTGGAGAACAAAAGATTGGGAGTGGCCCTGCTACCATCTCCTTTAAAGAAATGACAGCCAATCCTGAGCAGCCCGTCTCAGGGGCGCCGCTTAGCCTGGCGTTTAGCGGGGCGCGGGGCCGGATAGGGCTGTGGCACCTTCCTGCGGCTTCCTCCACGACGCGGCCCGGGTGGAGGCTGCTGCTGGGGCCGTGCGGGAGCCGCAGGAGGGCGCCCTCGGCGGCGAGCAGGCTGAGGATTCTGTGCCGACGGCTGGGTGGAGGCAGCAGTGGGCCGTCGGGGCAGAATGTGCTTGATCACCTCAGTCTGCTTCTGAGCGTTCGAGAACTGTTGGGCAAAGTCCTCGACCTCACCGCCGAAGAGGCCGGCCTGGGATATGGGGGTGTTGAGCAGACGAGTCCGCTCGGCCTCCCGCATATCAGCCAGGTTCAGCCAGAGATGTCTCTCCTGGACCACAGCAGTGGACATCACCTGACCCAGGGAGCGTGCAGCTCTGTAAGACTTCGCCACCAGGGTAGACGAAAATCTACAGGCTTTGGATGGGTGCTTAGGGTCACCACGAGAGGAAGCGCTTGCCGGACACAGCTGCATCGCTACAGAACACACCCACAAATCCACACAGGCAAAAACCTCTTTAACATTTATATGTATTTGTTAAAATTGTGTTTTCATAATAGTACTTCTATTAACCCTCTGGAGTCTGAGGGGTTTTTTGGGCCGTGGAGGTGTTCTGACATGCTCTGACATTTGTTGTTTTTTCAGTTATTTATAAACATGTTAATGGCAAAGGTGTAAATTCACTCTATAAAGCACAAACAGGGCTACCATCATATCTGATCAACATGCTTGTAAATCTTTGTGTTTTTAAGAGAATAATGTTTATGCGTGGTTATTTGAAAAAATAAAAATGAAAGTTGCTGAAATAAAACCTCAAAACACATACTAAATATGTGTATACAAGACTTTTGACAAATGGATGTTGTTGCCTAGTGTTTTTTCTTCAAAATGATCTGAAAATCATCCTGCCTAATCGTTCTCATAAAACAATACATTGATTTAAACCTTGTAAAACAGTTTTTTTGTCAGAAGAGGTTTATGCGTGGGAGTGGTAATGGCTCATCAATATTAATGGGATTCAGACCAGGGGTGTGACAGACACTCCCCCACTGGCTAATGGGCCATCACGTGCCTGAACAAAGAAGAGGAGATTCAAAGGTTTTGTTTTTCAATCTGTTTTATTGTAATTCCTCTATGTGGAGGAACTAAATGTTCTAAATTTGCAGGTATCTCACAGTAAATGCTTATGCCCCGTTGATGCGGGCTCTAAGCAAAATAAAGCAAAATAATGCAAAATGAGCAAAAACTAAAATAAAGGCAGATAGAATATAGTTACATGTCTTGGTGCCATTTTTGAAAACAGTTCCTGTTCGGCTGAAGACACAAGTGAACATTACATGCCTGGCATTTCCAAGGTGTGTCCTGCCTTTTACCAAGCTGTCCTTTGCAAAGCACACAGATCTTGCGACCAACTGTGCAAATGTTCTTTGCATCTGAGATCAGCTCCGCTCCTGAAACCGGCACATGGTCAATACTGGTTGGTTTTGGTGCTACTTTCTGTGACACACCACAGAGCTCTGCAATAAGCTGTTCCATGAACTGTTTATGGGTCATGTTACCACATAGCTCTTTGTGGATAAGGAAAGCATTGGTGGCAGCAATGTCCAAGAAGTGTAGAAAGATCTTTCTGTACCACTTCATTGTTTTGTGTTGTGCAGTGTAGTACTGTAAGAGCTGATCGGACAGGTCCACACCCCCCATGTGTTTGTTGTAGGCAGTCACAGGTGCAGGACATGGAAATGTCGTTGTCCTCCATGTATCTTTTGTTTTCACCCTCCTCTGTGCAGTGTCTCCTGTATAAGCAGATTGAATGGTGGAACAGACAGACACCTCTCGTGTGTCCATCCACTTCACAAATACAAGAGGGCCATCCCGAATCCACCTGATGGATCCTCTGGCAGATTTTTTGGAGAGTGAATTAGTTGCATCACGTGGGCAATCCTTCCGGTTGTCCCTGTAAGTCCCACATGCACCAAACTTCATTGCAAACAGTTCTTTGAGGAGCTTTGGGCTTGTGTAGAAATTGTCCATGTACACATGGTACCCAGAGCCTAAAACTTTACAGTCCAAAAGAGATGTTACAGCATCATGTGACAGTCCATGGCCTGTGGGAAAGTTGTTCTTTCCTGTGTACACAGAAAAGTCCAAAGTGTATCCATTTGATGAGTCTGCAAGAACAAACAACTTGAAACCCCATCTGGTTGGCTTGGCTTTCATGTACTGCGTCATACCTGTATGTGCTTTGCATGCCACCATTCTCTCATCGACAGCTAAGTTTCTTCTAGGATGATAGAAGGCTTTACAAGCATGACGAATACTGACCATGAGAGGTTTGACCCTGAAAAGCCGGTCATGTTCAGGTGTGCCCCTCTTTCTGTCATTCTCCTTATCTGCATCTGGGTGACTCATGTGCACATTCCATGAAATGGTGCGGTATCGGTCTCGGGACATGATTGTGGCAGGAAAAGGCAAAGAGAAAAGACTGTCTTGCCGCCAGTAGTCGCTGATGGAGCTGATCTTCACCATGGCCATGTAAAAAAGCAGCCCAATGTAGCGGTACATCTCACTGATGCTGACATCAGTCCATTTATATTTGCGGCCTTTAGCAATTGCACCAGCAGCTTGAGCATTGGTGTTGTGGCACAGAGTTGACACTGCATTCTCAGAAAAAAACATTTTGAAGAGACTCAGAGGAGTGTGTGCATCAGCAGGACTCAGCTGTGGTCCAGGTTCCAGTGCAGGCAGGAATCTCAGAGTCTGTGGAACCATATCAATGTCAGTCTCTGTTTTCCATGACAGAGTAGACTGCTTGCTGCTTGTCTGAATGTTTGTCTTGGCCCTCTTTGCAACAGGTGTCTGATGATCACCATCACCTTTATAGCTGTAAAACAAACAAACAACTGTGAGCATTTTTATTACACAAAATAACAACTGCTTTTCAATCATTAAAAGTAACATTGGCCAGATGCAAAGCCATACAGACACATAATGTTTGTATGGACTATGTAAAACCAGAATATGTAAAACCAGAATAATACTAATATCTGAAAGAAAGGGAATAAGTGTACTTACTTTTCAGTTGTTCTCAAAACTGAACGACACCTATCGCGTGCCCTCCCAGTGCGAGTTGCAGGTGAGGCTGAGGGTGATGCTACCACATTCCTATAAAAATAATAATATTAATATTAATAAAGGTTGAACAAAGTACTAAGTACACATGCATAACTGATGGACAGTCAGCATGTTGATAAAACATCAGGTCTAACATCTGTAAAATAGTGGGTAAATATGTACTTACTCTTTCTGATTTCTGCATGTCCTCTTAGTGCGAGTTGCAGAACCTACATCATTCCTTTCAAAAAAAGTTAAAAACTATTATTAATATATGTTTTAGACTACTATTCCAGCACATGCACAACTGATGGACATAGCATGCTGATAAGATAACACAAAGAAAAAATATGTAATATTATCAACCAAAAATAAAGTCATACAGGCTCATATTGTAAAAAAAAAATTAACTAACATGGGTAAATATGTACTTACTCATTCTGATGTTCGACTGTGTTGCTGCGCGCCCTCCGAGTTGCAGATGAAGGTGATGCAGCTACATTCCTTTTTTTTTAAAAAAGTTGAAAACTATTATAACATAAATATTTCAAAGTATATTACCATTAGTCTATATGAATAACTGATGCAAATAATTGTAGACACGTGCTGTAGGCATATATTGCGTGTCAATGGGCCATTACAGAGATAGCACAACGCAAACGCATGCATTAACACATTTGCAATTCATCAGCTGGGCATATTTACACATTTCAGCACATACACACATTTGCAATAGATATTTGCAAGCACTTTTCGTTGATGATAATGAGGCAGCATAAACACTAGTCAAAATATAATCTAAACATACATAATATTTTCTAAATTAATTTCAAAATCCTAACTTTCATACAGGCCATGATCTAAGATCATGCGCAATCGCGAGACAAATGGAGTGGGCAGACAAGATTTTGACCATTTCATTAGGTTTATTTTTTGTATAAAGCCTTTCTTTAAAGTGAATTTCGTTTTGTATTTAATACATAAGAATTAAAAATAGCAGGCAATAAAGCTCCGTGTCGGCATGTGAACTGGAGCTCATCTCATAAATGAACCCAAACTCATAAGCTTTGCCTAAAATCTACCAGAGAAATATATGGAAAGCTCGAAATGTGTTATTTTGAACAAAACTATTAAAAACGAAAGAAAACAGACTGCATGAAGCATCTCTCCTACTTTATACAGCAGCCTAGACCATTTAAATATAGATTACTCTGAATGACAAGTATGGAAATGGTCCAACCAGTTAAATATGTAGCCTACGTTTATATAAAATAGCTTGTCAACTTATGCAAGTAAATTTAAAAAGACTTACTCATCCGAAATATTATCCACGCCTGGATCAATCCGCTCTTCAAAATACAAATGTTCGTCGTCAGAGTCGTGCTCTTCTTCTGAGGAAAAAGTGAACTCCTCTTCACTATCCAGGACTAGCTGAAGTGCTTCCTCACCAGTAAATCGTGTCATCTTCCAACGGCGCAGGAAAGTGAATGAATGAAACTTGCTGGTTTTAAGGCATTTCAGGGGGCGTTTACCTTATTTTGCATAGATCACCTCAGCACATTATCTTATGAATAGCGCGCTCTGCGAGTGGGTGTGAACTCATTACCGATAATTAGGTGAGACGGGAGAAACTGTACTTCTCTTTAGTTTCATACAGATAACATTGCAGGAGAATATTTGTTTTGAATGTGAATTGTTTTATTTAAAAGTAGAAATTTAAAGCTTTCTTTAGACGCATGTTTCATGGTTGTGTGATAAGTATTAGCTGAGTTTCAGTTCATTTTCCAGACTTGTTTCAGAAAGATTTTTGCGGAGACAGAGTGAGCTGAAAGCGCACCCTGTTTATTTTATTTATTTAAAAATAAAAACAAGGTTTTGATGTTAATGTGAGTGTACACAAAAAAAGAAGACCCTCTATAGTTTATAATCATGTATTTATTTTATTAATATGACCGTAAATGACGGATTTTTTTAAGTTTATGTTGCTGCTATGTGAAAAAAATCCAGCAAAACGCGGGGGCGCGTTTGCCGACCTCAGAGGGTTAATAACATTAGTAAATAAGAAATGTCACAACTCAATGTAGTTTTGTATGACTGTTCATTACTTATTTATTTTTCTTGAACCTTAATTAGTAGATAATTAGTAGTAGTTCTTCAGGAGGTATGGCAGAATTAATTTGTTAATGATTAACTAACTGATACTTAACACAATCATAAATTTCTATTACATACTGATTAGTTAACACATCTTCCTTAGTAGTTAACAGTAGTGAAGTAGTTAATGAAGAATTACCTATTAGTTCTTCAGTAATTCTAAATTCTAAAAAATCTAAATCGACTGCTGGCGGTAGATCCTTTTCCTATTTAGCACCAAAACTTTGGAACAGCCTTCCTACCATTGTCCGGGAAGCAGACACACTCTGTCAGTTCAAATCTAGATTAAAGACACATCTCTTTGACATAGCGTTCACATAATACATTATAGACTTCTATAATTCAATATTAGGCTGCATAGATTAGGTCAGCTGGAACCGGGAACACTTCCCATAAATCCTGATGTACTTGTTACATCATGAGAAGAATGGCATCTACGCTAATTTTAGTGTCTTTGTTTATCCCAAGGTTTTCCCGCAGCCTGCCGGATCCGGGCCGTTTCCAGATCTGATGAAGGACCTTCGCCTGGACCCGATGTCAATGCAGTGCTGAAGGGCCAACTAGTCTCTCCCTATGGAGGATCCCTTTCCCACTCTACAGATAACGCGTCGTCGGGAAAACTCAATTTGCGTATCTACCCCGAATTGATAAAATAAAATAAAATTCTGAATCAAAACTATAAGGAAACACCAGTAATTTGTTTAGGCTTGGTTTGTAGGGAATTCCAAACCTGCACACATATATTCAAACGCACATAACTATAGAACCAGTTCTTAATGCGCATCTGAACGCCATCAGCGTTTCTCACAGGTTCGCTAAAGTCTGTGTAGAGAGAATGGTGTCGTCTTGGCGGCCCTAATTTAAAAACAAATGATCGTTGCGACGGAAGCGAATCAATCAAAACTAACTTTAGCTGGAAAATAACTTTATTAAAGAACCGCTATAAAGCCAAAACAATCTTACGTTAAATTATACATTTATCTCTGTAAAGCTGCTTTGAGACAATCTACATTGTTAAAAGCGCTATATAAATGAAGATGACTTGACTTGACTTGACTAATTCCTTATTAGTTATGCAGTAAGTACATTTACATTTCATTTAGCTGACGCTTTTATCCAAAGCGACTTACAATTGCTATATATGTCAGAGGTCGCACGCCTCTGGAGCAACTAGGGGTTAAGTGTCTTGCTCAGGGACACATTGGTGTCTCACAGTGGATTCGAACCCGGGTCTCTCACACTAAAGTCATGTGTCTTATCCATTGCGCCACACCACCCCCGGGGAGGAGGGTGGATAAGGAGGAGGGGGAGGAGGGTGAATAAGTAAGAAACAGTATTCTAGAGTGTTACCAAACTATTTTTTTTCAGACAAGCAACTGTTAGTGTGTCACTGTCTAGATTAAGGAGCTTCACACACAACATTGTTAGAGTTAAATTGCCCTATTTGATGACCTGGCATGTTATACAGTACATTTAATTTAGACTTGATTTGGGTGTGTACAGTGGTCATTTACATATAGCCAACAACAAATTTCCCAACAACATTTTGGCCAATGAAAATGCTGAGTGGCTAGTAACTTTGGAAAACTGTGGCAAGTCCTGAAGACTACTAATTTAATATTTGTGTGCTTCATCTTATGTCTCGAAATGACCACACATGTACTGTTTTGTGGATTCATATTTGGGTGAAAAAGGGAATAAAAAGCATTTTAGTAGGAACTGTACACTAACCTGGAATGAAGGTGTCCTTGCGGCAGTCATACAGCATACCAGCATACAGAGGTCTTCCAAGAGCTGCCACTTCAATGGGCTGTGATGCCATGGCTGCAGTAAATAACAATGAACAACAGGGATATTTAAACATTTTAAGTTTAATAATAACTAATTAATCAATCTAAAATTATTTTTACTTGTTCTGATTTCATTAGTTCACACATTGTTTTGAGGATAATAAAGGCATAAATCCTTCCTTCATTAAATGCAACCGGTTAAATAATTTCTAACCATTACCTGCGGTGAAATGACATCTGATTAGTTTGAAGATAATTCTTAAGATATATTTTTGTTCCTAATGGATTTTGAGTCTTCTTGCAATACTGTTGAGATCTAAACACCTTATAATCTGTAGGTGGCTACTCACATTGTCCTTACATTACCTGCTCATGTCAAATTAAATTGGTGTCTCACCTGGGGTCCTTGCGTGTATTCAGTACGTTAAGAAATGAAGTCGTTTGGTAATGTCTTCAGTTGAAGTCTGAAGCCAACTGGGTTATTTGGTCATATTTATAGTACAATTGTACAGGAAATGATGACTTAAAGCATTTTCACTGGAAGAAAAACTTCCACAGAATTTTTTCTGGTTAGACAAGAGTATTGCTCAACAAGAGGGTAAATACCTGGCTCTATAAATCTTTCAGACTAAACCACTCCCTCCAGCTGCCAAGCAACTCCATAGCAACCAAACAGAGTACCCTAGCAACCATTTTGCAAGACCTATATCTCTGCATCAGAATATATCGTATAGAGATGGGGGTTGGCTAGTTTGTTTCGGTAGGAAAACAGTCTGTAAATATCACCATGGTAACTGTATATTCACACCCTAGCAACCGTTTAGAGCCACCTAGCAACCATATTGCAACATATAGAAGCCATATTTCAGCTCCACATTATCGTACAAAAATGGTTGTTGGCTCGTATGCAATCATGTACAACACCCTAGCAACCAAGTGGCGAGTTTTGCCACTGCAAGCACCCACTCACATTTTCTTCAGGAAATGTACACAATTCTAGTTCTATTTTCTAATCTAATTTCTATGAGGCTCCATACCTCATCACAGCTCCAAGTTTGTCCGCGAGCTGCCATGCTAACCCTAACCCTAACCCTAACCCATGCTAAAAGTGCAAACTGTCAAAACAAAAAAAAGAGTCCTCATCCCATAATGCACAGCGCAGCTGACTACGGCAGCTGGTTTAGTCCAAAAATGCGCAGTTCTTTGGCAATTGGGTCTGTTCGAGGTCGGATATCGTTCTCACCACAAACGAACCGCTCCAGAGTTCATTTGAAAGCTTACCGTGACCACCTCTTCGAGGAGGTCTCTGTACGCTTGTTTGGTCCGCTTTTGGTGCGCACCTGAGTGCGATTTCTGCATTCACACCTGCCCAAACAAACCGCACCAAGGGGAACAACAAACTCTAGTGCGATTCAACCGAACTAAATGAGGCAGGTGTGAAAGCACCCTTAGATATTCTACGTTCTATCAAAAGCCCAGAGTTTTGTGACCTAGAGCGTGATGGATTGTAAGGCGATAGATGATTAGTTAAATACACAGGAGCTAAACCATTTAAGGCCTTATAGGTCAGTGGCAATACTTTGTAATTGATACAGAACTTAATAAGTAACCAGTGTAGAGATAATTGAATTGGTGTTATGATCATATTTTGGACTAATTGTTTATTGAGGATGCAGGACAACCAGCTAGTAATGCATTACAGTAATCTAGTCTAGAGGTCATGAAAGCATGAACTAGCTTTTCTGAATCAGAAACAGATAGCATATTCCGAAGCTTAGCGATGTTTCTGAAGTGGAAAAGGGCTGTTTTTGTAACATATGAAATATGATTTTTGAAAGATAAGTTGCAGTCTAATATAACGCCCTGGTCTTTGACTGTAGAGGATGGAGTTACAGTACATCCTTCCAAATGCAAATTGTATTCTAAGAGATTCTGTGTGCAGGTTTTTGGTCCAATAAGTAATACCTCAGTCTTAGCTAAATTTAATAGAAGAAAATTACAGGTCATCCAATATTTTATATCTTTGACACATTCTGTCATCTTAGATAATTTAGAGAATTCATCTTGTCGTGATGAAATATATAACTGAGTTTCATCGGCATAACAGTGGAAACTAATTCCATGTTTCCTTATAATATTTCCAAGTGGCAGCATATATATTGAGAATAACAGAGGGCCTAACACAGATCCCTGCGGCACTCCATAGTTTACTGGAGTTATCGATGTCGATTTGATTTTTCCTCATTTAAGTACACAAAATGGTAGTCTGATAGATAGATACAATCTAAACCACCTTAATGCCTGACCCTGAATACCAGTGTAATTTTGTAGTCGATCTAAGAGTATTGTGTGATCTATAGTGTCCAACGCAGCACTAAGATCAAGTAAAACTAGTATTGAGATACAGCCTTGGTCAGAAGCTAAAAGTAAATTATTTGTAATTTTAACAAGTGCAGTTTCAGTGCTATGATGCGGCCTGAATCCAGACTGAAATTTTGCATATATATATATATATATATATATATTTTTTTTTTTTGCAGAAAAACAAACAAACAAAAAAAAGCCTAATTTGAGTGGACACAATTTTTTCTAATATTTTAGACATAAATGGAAGATTTGATTTATGAGATGCTTAATAACTGCCAGCTTGAACGATCTTGGAACATAACCTAGGGATAAAGACGAGTTAATAATATTGAGAAGAGGCTCTTCTGCTACAGGTAACAACTGAGTAATTTAGTGGGTATTGGATCTATAAACATGTTGTTGGTTTAGATACAGAGATTATTTTATTTAGCTCTTCCTGTCCTATGGTTGTAAAGCAGTGCAATTGTTCTTGAGGGGCGATAATTGAGGCTGAATCATAAGACGCTGTTAAAGGTAGTACATAAAACTAAATACAAATCTTGGATTGTTTTGGTTATTTACTATTAGTTTGCGGAGATGCTCGGCCCTGGCTGCTTTTAAAGCCTTTTTTATTGCGGGAAGTGCTGTCTTTCCACGCGATTCTGAAGACCTCTAGGTTAGATCCCAGCGGGCACCTTGATATCAATCTGATGTCAAAAGTTATTCAAGTCGGGGCGCTAGTGAGCACCGCATGGAGTAGTTGTGTTTTTCCAGGGCTCCTCTCCACGTTTGAAATAATTCGGTCATTTACTTAATATTTCACCTAATTTCCCGGTTTCGCCTCATAAATACTTTCATCTAAGTGCCTCGGGATGACAAAACCAAAATCTGAAAGAGGGAAGCGGCAAGAGAAAGCCTCAAGTGAGGCTGATGATGGCCAGCCATGTGCGGAGCTAGCTGCTGCAGCTCTGGAATTAGCCAACGAGTCGACTCTGGAGTCTGAATCGAGTATCCTCGCAGCGATACGAAGTATGAGCAAGACGATGAATGACCGTTTCAACGACTTGGAGGCATCCTTGGCATCCACCCAGGCAACGCTGGCGAGTCTCGGTAACCGAATACAGGAGGTGGAAAATGCTAGCTCGGAGTATGACCGCCGCCTCTCGCTTGTTGAGCAGCAATGTACGAAAATACAGTCGGAAAACGAAATGCTTCGTTTGAAAGTAACCGACCTGGAGGCTCGCTCCCGGTGGCAGAATATTAAAATCATCGGCTTGCCTGAGAAAATCGAGAACGGACATCCAACGGAGTTTTTGGCCAAGTTCATTCCTGAGTTGCTGGGCGCTGACAACTTTCCCAAACCGTTGGAAGTGGACCGGGCTCATCGGCTGGGAAGACGGCTCTCTGAGGACGACGCGCACCCGCGCGTAATGATAGCACGGATTCATCATTTCCAACTGAAGGAGAAAATACTACAACTGGCCCGCCAGCAGTTTCCTCTGCGCTACAACGGCAAAGCGGTTCACTTCTTTCCTGATTACCCAGCGGAGGTGATGAAGCAACGACAGGCATTTGATCCCGTCCGCAAACGACTCCGAGATGCAGGTGTGAGGAGCGGTTTCATCTACCCGGCACGGCTGCGGGTCTCCAGTGACACCATGGACAGAGTTTTTTTGTCCCCGCAGGATGCTGAGGCTTTTGCAGAGACTCTGTCTTGACTTTCGGTATGTGACTTTTATGCTGTTTGTACATCAACCGGGACATTTATATGACAGTTTGTAAGGTATGTGTGTATGTGCGTTAACATATATTTTTCGCTGTTGATTTTCACAAACACTTGTCCTCATTAGTGGAGAGGGCGCGGGGTCCCTGTGTTAACTTAGTGGCCGGTTAGTTGTTCCTGTATGGTCCGGCAGCCCCTAAGAGAGTATGTTGGGTTTGCAGTCTCACTTTGTTTGGGAAAGTGGGAGGGGGGGAGGAGGGTGATGTTCTTGCTCGTTTTCATCTGTTCCTCTTGTCTTTCTTATTATTTTATTAGGGCATTTTATTTGTACACTGCTACTATGCAAAATCTGTATGCATCCTGATACACTTTCGCCAGGTGGTGGCATCACTTTTACTAGTTGGAATGTGCGCGGGCTGGGTCACGTTCTCAAGCGAGCTAAAGTGTTCTCTCATTTAAAATCTCTGTCTGCTGATGTAGTTTATTTGCAAGAAACACATATCAGACCCACAAAGGAAAAGTAACTCAGATGTAGCTGGGCCAATCAGATTTTTCAGTCCACATTCTCCAGTAAAGCCCGGGGAGTGGCAATTCTGATTCGCAAGACTGTTCCTTTTAGGCATGTTTCTACTGTGAGTGACCCAAATGGCCGGTTTATTTTGGTAACTGGCTACATTCACTCATTTCATGTTACGCTCCTTAATGTATACGGTCCAAATTTTGATGACCCAGCTTTCTTCCGTAAGATATTTAGTTCACTGCCTGATCTCTCGGATACACATTTAATTGTAGGTGGTGATTTCAACTGTGTGCTTGACAGCCGTTTGGATAGGTCAGCCCAGTCAAATCAGTCATCTACCTCCTCCATGGTTTTAAATGACTTAATGTCTTCTATGAATCTAGTTGATATTTGGAGGCTTGGACATCCTACAGATAGAGATTATTCTTTTTTCTCACAAATGCACAAGTCCTTTTCGAGAATAGATTATTTTTTAATTGACTCTAAATTGACATCCAACGTTATTGCCTCAAAATATCATAATATTCTCATTTCTGACCACTCTCCTACCTCATTGTTCCTTGATCTTAATCATAAAAAACAGCAGTTTACCTGGAGTCTCCACCCATCATTGTTTTCCGATGCATCATTCTGTCAATATATATCCACTAAGATCTCAGAATTCCTAGAGAGTAATGACAATTCGGAAGTCACAGACTCCACTTTATGGGAAACTTTTAAAGTTGTGATTCGGGGTCACATAATATCTTTTGAATCTTCTCTGAAAAAGGAACGGCGAAAGTGACTGTCAGAAATCGAAATTGAACTATCGCAGTTGGAACTTGTCTACAGGACTTCCTCTAACCCTTCCACCTTACAAAATATTCTTAAACTCAAATATGAATATAACACTATCCTATCCAGTCAGATATGCGATCAATTGTTTAAGATCAGGCAGAAACACTTCGAGTTGGGGGATAAGCCCCATAAATTACTGGCCCAACAGTTGAGAGGCTTGCAAGCTAGTAGAGCCATTCATAAGATTAAATCAAAGACTGGAGAACTAGTTATTGATCCTAAAAGTATAAACAATCATTTTAGGGAATATTATGAAGAGTTATATATGTCAAAAGCAAAAGGGAATGTTTCTGACTGGCTGGAGCATCTAAGACTCCCTAAATTAAGTGCGGCTGCTCGTGAAGCTTTGAATTCTGACATTACCACGCAGGAGATTCTGGATGCTTTAAAATCATTTCCCAATGGCAAGGCTGCTGGCCCAGATGGTTTCGGAATTGAACTGTATAAAAAATTTTCTATGAAGATTGCTCCTCTTCTTTTGAGGATGTTCAATCACTCATTTGGAACCCAGAAATTTCCACCCACATTGTATGAAGCTAATATTTCACTGTTATTAAAAGAAGGTAGGGACGAAGCTGAACCTTCATCGTTTCGTCCTATCGCACTACTTAACTCAGACATAAAATTTTTTACCAAGTTATTAGCAAATAGGTTAAATAAATATATATCATCCATCATTCACACTTATCAAACTGGCTTTGTCCCAAATAGATTTTCCTTTTTTAATGTCAGAAGATTGATGAATATAATGTATCATAGGTATAGTAAGGGCTCGAGGATGGCTGCCCTTTGCCTAGATGCGGAAAAGGCATTCGATCAAGTGGAATGGGCATATATGGTAAAGGCCTTGGAGGAGTTTGGATTTGGTCGTCAATTTGTATCGTGGATTACAATGCTATATGCTGTAACGTTTTCGCACACTCTTTGGTTTGGTTTTTTTTATGCTGGGGTGCCAGACAGGTTTTCTGTCATTAATTTAGTTCAGTACAAAAACGTACAAAGGTCTTGTGCAGTCTGTTTGTCTTTCACAAAACCCCTCACTTATTTGAGAAAAGGATTGCAATGCAATAATACCCCCCCAAAAAACACTCTTAAATAGACCACTACTGCATTCAATATGACAAACAACTAGAATTCATTCAAATATGTATATTATTAAATGTCAACACAGTTTTAAGTGTCTCAAAAATGACTTTTTGAGTTGAATAGGAAAAAGAAAAAGAAAAATTAATACACAAATTGTTCCCCACAAAGGCTACAAAAAATAAACAAAATAAGCTCAAGTCACAAGATCAGCAGTAATTCCAACAGTTTAGTTCATGTAGTTCAATAGTTCACATAGTCATATAAATACATTTCCCCGATCAAAGAAAACGTACTCGGTTACTAACGTAACCTCGGTTCTCTCTAGAAGAGGGAACGAGTACTGCGTTTTATCAAAACGCTACGGGAAAAGTCTCTTTTCACGAAACACTGAAGCAAAAAATTATCCTTTAATTTTCATATATGTAAAACGCGTTGCGGCAGCAGCAGTCAGCTATGGCGAGACGGCTTGCTCGCTCATTGGCTGCTCTGCGGCAACTGCTTAAGCCTATCGAGCGAGGCCTGAGATGACGTCAGGCCAATGAGGGCGCTTTGCGCCCTCCTCGCCACTTCCCGCCGAAACGGGCGTGGCTTACCTCTATAAAAGGAGCTCGAGAAGGCTGATTCACTTGATTTTGATCGCCGAAGCGAACCAGAGTGAACCGTACGCACGGCAGAGAACGCAGTACTCGTTCCCTCTTCTAGAGAGAACCGAGGTTACGTTAGTAACCGAGTACGTTCTCTTACGAGAGTTCTCTCGTACTGCGTTTTATCAAAACGCTACGGGAACCCCTTGCAAAACGCCGTGCGTGCTGGGATAAAAACACTGATCACCGGAAGCTATTTCAGGCACACAGTGCATAATCACCAGATTGACTCACACAGAGTCAGGGAATAAGGGTGGGAGCCTTAATTCCCTATACTGTAGCGTCGTAGAATAGACATGTCCACAGACGCAAGTATAACATCACATAGACAGGGTAGGGAACCTGAACTAATGTGGGAAATGTGGGTCTTACACAGTTCTGCCCAAGATAGTCGGTAGCGCATTGCGCATGGGTTTCAGCGGTCTGACTAGACGGCTGAACAGATTACACCGACAAAAGCTTAGCCTGTAAGGCGGGAACCTCTAGGTTATAAAACCTGATAAATGTAGACGGAGAGGCCCAGCCTGCCGCCGTACATATATCCTGTAGGGAAATCCCGCTGGACCAAGCCCACGAAGAAGCAACGCTTCTCGTAGAGTGCGCTCTAACTCCCAACGGGCATGGAATGCCCTTGGCAGTATAAGCCAGCGCTATGGCGTCAACTATCCATCTGGATAGACTTTGTTTCGAAACAGCCATTCCTTTGGAACGTCCGCTGAACGAGACAAAGAGCTGCTCTGTCTGTCTGAAGACAGCAGAGCGGGACATATAAGCTCTTAAAACCCTAACAGGGCAAAGAAAACTCGAGTCCCCTTCCTCACTCGATGCCGGCAGGGCAGCCAGGGAAATAACCTGAGCCCGAAAAGGCGTGTTGAGGGATTTCGGCACATAGCCGTGCTTAGGTTTGAGTATGACTTTAGAGTCATTAGGACCAAACTCCAAGCACGCCGGGCTCACAGAGAGCGCGTGCAGATCGCCTATGCGCTTCACTGAAGCGAGAGCAATCAAAAACACTGTTTTGAAAGACAAATGTTTGAGGCTAATAGACTGGATAGGCTCGAAAGGGGCACCTTTCATGGCCGCCAGGACCGTAGAAAGGTCCCACATAGGGACTGAAGGAGGTCTGGGTGGATTCAGTCTCCTAGCTCGCCTGAGGAAGCGGATGACTAAATCATTCCTTCCCAGTGACTGACCCAGCGTTGAACCGGAGAACGCTGAAATAGCCGCCACATACACTTTGAGCGTGGAAGGGGATCTGCCCTTATCCAACAGCTCTTGTAGGAAGAAGAGAACCTCCGTTACCTCACATTCGAGGGGTGAAAGGCTCCGAGCTGTACACCAGCCGGAGAAAACCGACCACTTTGAAGCATAGAGTCGCCTGGTCGACGGCGCTCTAGCCTCCGTGATGGTATTCATGACTCCCTCTGCGAGACCAACGGGTATCCGTTGAGCGCCCACACATGAAGGGACCATAGTTCCAGGTGTGGGTGCCAGATGGAGCGATGTCTGCTAACTGCATCAGAACTGGGAACCATGCCTGGTTCTTCCAGAACGGTGCTACAAGCAGCACTGGGCATTTCGTTTTCCTGACCCGTTCCAACACCTGAGGCAGGAGGAAGATGGGGGGAAAAGCGTATAGCAGGCAGCGCGGCCACTTTTGGGACAGCGCGCTGTCAGTCTTTGAAAAGAATGCGGGGCAGTGAGCGTTTTCGCAGGACGCGAATAGGTCCACCTCTGCTTTGCCGAATCTCTCCCACAACAGCCGGACTGTTTGTGGGTGTAGAGACCATTCGCCCGTAGGAACGTTGTTCCTGGACAGTCTGTCCGGGCCCACATTCAGCAGCCCGGGCACATGTACTGCTCTCAGCGAGCGCAGGTTGTGCTGAGCCCATAGCAGGAGGCGTTTCGCCAGCCTGTACAGGGGTATGGAATTCAGACCGCCCTGGCGATTTATGTAGGACACCACTGCCATGTTGTCCGAACGGACTATGACGTGTTGATCCTTGATGTGGGGACAAAAACGCGTCAGCGCGTTGTGCACTGCCAGCATTTCTAGGCAGTTTATGTGTTGGAGCTTTTCCCGTTCCGACCATAGGCCGAAGGACGGTCTGCCCTCGAGCAGCGCTTCCCATCCCGAGGTGGATGCGTCCGTAGACACCATCCTCACCCTCGAGGAAGTCCCCAGGCTTACACCTGATTGGTACCAGTCGTTCGCCATCCAAGGCACCAGGGCTGTGACACAGTCCTGATCGACCTTGAGGCGTAAATGACCGGACACCCACGCTCTGCGCGGAACCCGCGCTTTCAACCAGAACTGCAGCGGGCGCATGCGGAGCAAGCCCAGCCGGAGAACTGACGATGCTGAGGCCATGAGACCCAGCATCCTTTGAAATTTTCTGAGCGGGGTGAAAGCGCCGCGGCGGAAAGACATCGCCGCGCGCTGAATGTTCAGCACGCGCTGTGGCGACAGCCGCGCTGTCATAGACTGTGAGTCCAGAACTATACCCAGAAACGGAATCGTTTGGCTGGGGTTCAGTGAACTCTTCGCCCAAATGACCGTGATACCAAGATTCTCGAGGTGATCGAGTAAAATGGCTCTGTGCTCTATGAGCTGAGATCGTGATTGGGCTCGTCCAAATAGTTCAGCACTCGCATGCCTCTGAGTCTGAGAGGAGCGAGCGCTGCGTCCATGCATTTCGTAAATGTACGAGGTGCCAGGGACAAGCCGAAAGGCAGGACTGTATACTGGTATGTCTGACCCTCGAAGGCGAATCTCAAGAATCGCCTGTGATGTGACGCTATCTGTATTTGAAAATACGCGTCCTTCAGATCTATCGACATGAACCAGTCTTCTCGGCGAACATGCGCGAGAATTTTGCTGGTTGTGAGCATTTTGAAACGGCGTTTCACTATTACTCTGTTCAGTCGTCTGAGATCCAGAATGGGTCTGATACCGCCGTCCTTTTTGGGGACTAGAAAGTATCTGCTGTATATCCCCTGTTCGCTTTGAACTCGGGGAACAAGCTCTATCGCCCCTTTGCTTATCAGTTTTGATATTTCGGCGCGAAGTAGGTGTGCTACATTCAGCGGAACCGAAGTTTCGACGCGCGCTGTGAAGCGCGGAGGGCGTCGACAAAACTGTAGCGAGAAGCCTCTCTTTATAATGCCTAAGACCCAGTCCGAAACCCCTGGAAGCGCTGCCCATGCATCTGCATGGTTGGCTAAGGGCCGGATACAGAGCGCGCTCTGTTCGCCGTGCGACAGAGGTGCTATGGGGCTCACAAACATAGGCGTTATGCCTGCGGCATTTGAGGCGGGGGGCGCGCTTAATACAGCGGGCGGAGCGCTCGCCCTTGACCTTACAACAGTGTTTGGCTGAGTGAGGGGGGGCTGCGCGAGTCCCATGGGACTCATGTGTGCGAGTAGATGTGGGCTGTGAGCGGGCACATTTACTGCTTGGGGCGCGCTGCTTGTGTAAGCAGTGCGCGCGCTCACAGGTCTCGTTTTTACAGAGAGCCTGTGATCTGATAGACATAGTGTTCGTGGGCACTGAGTAGTGGGCACTTTTACTATGTGGGGAGCGCAATCGACCTGAGTCGATTTTATTTGCGCGAGTCCTAAGTGCAGGGCTGTGCTTGTGTGTAGGGATGGGCACTGAGAAGTGGGCATCGACACTACATTTATAGCACCATCGGCCGTGGCCGGGACACCAGAAATACCGTGAGTAAGTGTGGGCGCGGGAGAGCGGGCACAGTTACTGCAATGAGTGCACTGTCTGTCTGAGCAGAGTGAATGCACACAGGTTTCGTCTTTACAGAAACCACAAGGCATGCAGAACATAGTGTTTGTGGGCACTAGGCAGTGGGCACGTTCACTATGTTGCGTGCGTGATCGACCCGAGTCGAATATATGAGCGCGGGCCCTGTGTGAAGGGATGGGCACTAGCAGTGGGCATCTTCTCTACACATATAGCATCATCGGCCGTGCTCGTGGGCAGCAAAAAACACGTCTGCAGTTGCCTCTCGGGGAACAAACAGAGTGATTTGCATTCGGCGGCATAAATATTTTCTGCCGGCCGGCCTGGGGTTCGAACTTCCGATCCCCCGCGCGCAAGTCTAAGAATCTACCACTGGACCACAGTGAAGATACATAGACAAAGTCAGCGCGAGTATTATCCACACTGGCGTTTGCTTGCAGGCCTGTACCACGTGCTCGTGGGCAGCAAAAAACACGTCTGCAGTTGCCTCTCGGGGAACAGACAGAGTGATTTGCATTTTCAGAACGCCTGCAAAATGCCAGAATGTGAGAAGAGTGGAAATCGCCCAGATTCAGCGGGGCTGAAAACACTCCATTCTCTTTCGCCAGTGACGCGCGGGAACCGTAGAAACGGTGTTCGGTTGCAGGCAAGCGGGTACTACGCGCTCGCTGGCTGCAAAATGCATCTCTGCAGTCGCCTTCAGGGGACTTACAGAGCAAAGCATTGGCGGCATAAATATATATGCCGCTAGACCGGGATCCGAACCCCGGTCTCCCGCGTGGAGTACCTATAATTCCACCACTGAGCCACAGGGGGATACAGGCTTTGAAAGCGGCGTCAACATGTATTCTTCGGCGTTTGCTGGCAGGCAAGCATGTTATAACAGACTCACTTGCTGCAATAATATTTCCAGTCGCCGAACAGGGAACTGAGAAATGTAAGAGAAAAGAGGTCAGACCGACCAACGGTGGGACTAAGAACACTCTTTTCTCCTTCGCCGGTGAATGACGCGTGCAGAGGCAGGGTAGCTTTTCTTGTAACGTAAAGAAAAACTAATCCCGCCGTCCGCTTCCAGGAAGGGCAGCCTCGGAAAGGATGCCTGGCGAGTCCTCAGAGTCACCGTAGGCAATTGGCTCGGAGCGAGCGCGAGCGCTGCATGAGAAGGCGTCTTGAAAAAGACGCAGCTCTTTTAGGGGTGAGTGTTGCAGCGAACACACACACACACAGAAAACAGAGCAATATAGCAATAAAGGATATAGGCGTCGGAAAGCGCAGCAGGTACGGCTGTAGAAGGCGGCGTTGGCCAGCGGCTTCGAGGGCTCGTCCCGCTGAAGTGCTTGCTTCGAACGACGCTTGCTTCCGTGATCCAGCGATGCGTGCGCTTCGCTGAAGAGATTAAAATCAAGTGAATCAGCCTTCTCGAGCTCCTTTTATAGAGGTAAGCCACGACCCGTTTCGGCGCCCTCATTGGCCTGACGTCATCTCAGGCCTCGCTCGATAGGCTTAAGCAGTTGCCGCAGAGCAGCCAATGAGCGAGCAAGCCGTCTCGCCATAGCTGACTGCTGCTGCCGCAACGCGTTTTACATATATGAAAATTAAAGGATAATTTTTTGCTTCAGTGTTTCGTGAAAAGAGACTTTTCCCGTAGCGTTTTGATAAAACGCAGTACGAGAGAACTCTCGTAAGAGAACAGTCAAAAAGTCAAAAGTCAAGTCACTTGAAAACAGTCATCCAGAACTGGCCTAGTAGTGTACTCACGACTCCGTTTTCCTTATAGTCTGGTCCACGTTTTTCTGAAACTTCCCAGACGTGAGTATACAGGCTGGAGGATCCCAATCCGTCAATTCCGCCCAGATTTTCGAACTGCTCACTCGTACTGTTAGCCCTGCAGCGTCTCAACGACCATCCGCTAGTCACACCATAACGAGGATACAATGCTTTCCTTTTAATGATCCAGAGCGCGGTTGATTAGAACGCAGACGAAACACTTTAGCCACGGATAAAACAATAAATCGCGGGAGTCTTCGAGCGGAGCTCCGCGAGTGACACTCACTGCATTGCTTCCGGCAGCCACCTCAACTTCCTTGAGCAGCGCACGTCATCCAGATAAAGGTAACTGGCCTGTCCCCAAAACGTCACCATCTTCGTTGCTATCTTATGACGACCACACATTCATATACTATATACACTGTTTTGATTTTTATGGATAATGACCTCGGATTATTTTACAAATGAAAGATGACTGATAATCTGGGATGAATGAACATTTAATTGCTTATTATATGACTACATCGTCACAATGCTCATCCATCTTCCTCCATTCTCACGAATCAAGAAAGATCATTGCCGTTCCGATTACACCTGCCCCCTCAGCCCATTGCTCTTTGCCATTGCCATTGAGCCTCTTGCCATTAGTATCAGGAATCACCCTTCTATTGAACCCATCCGACTGGGTAATGTGGATCACCATATTTCCCTATACGCGGACGATGTTGTTCTTTTTATATCACAACCAGAGAAATCAGTTCCTGTATTGCTGGATCTTATTAAAACATTTGGTGAAGTTTCCGGATATACAATTAACTGGCAGAAGAGTGAGTTCATGTCACTGGGCGCGGATCTCAACACTGAATTTTTGCATAATCTCCCGTTCAAAATTACAAACAGGCTGAAGTATCTTGGTGTAGTTTTGCCGAAAGACCCTAAACTAATTTTTAAGCTGAATTTTCTTGAGAAACTGGAGAAACTGAGGAGGGACATTGAAAAATGGAGGACTCTTCCTCTTTCTATGGTGGGTCGTATAAATGCCATTAAGATGGTTTCCCTGCCGAGGTTTTTGTATCTTTTTCAAAATTTACCTATTTTTTTGGCACGATCTTTTTTCAAATCTTTGGATTCGATAATTCTTCCTTTTATTTGGGGCTTTAAAGCACACAGAATTTCAAAAACTCATTTACATAAACCAGGGAAAATGGGTGGGTTAGGACTGCCGAATTTTCTGCATTATTACTGGGCAGCGAATGCTAGAGCCCTGGTTTATTGGCAGGAAGGATATAATATGGAGGTATCTGCCGAGACTCCCCCCTGGGTTGCCATTGAAATGAGTGATGTCAAAAATAGTTCTCTTCCGGCACTTCTTTTCTCAACACCCAGACCTCCTGAAAATGTTAAGATGGATAATATGATTATCTTTAATTGCTTAAAAATATGGCAGCAAATTAGAAAGGATTGCAGACTACCAGACACTTCTATCCATGCTCCAGTATATCGCAATCATGCATTCTCTCCATCCCTCTCGGACGGGTCTTTTAACAGTTGGAGGCTAAAGGGTGTGGTCACTTTGAAAGACCTGTATATTAATAAACAGTTTGCCACATTTGCACAGTTACAAAATAAGTTTTCTCTTCCAGTAACACATTTTTTCAGATATTTGCAGATTAGAAATTATGTTCGTCAATGTGTGCCTAACTTTGAGTCTCTTCCGGAAGATAAAATGATCTATAAGCTTTTGTTGGGCCCACCAGATTCTAGAAAATTGGTCTCTGGCTTTGTAAATATATTCTCTGAACGAACAGTTTATGCTACACACTCTTTGAAAAACTCCTGGGAGGAGGAGCTGGGAATGCAGATTGGAGATGATGTTTGGAGGGAGGGCCTTGGTAGGATCCGATCTTGTTCTATTAGCACCAGGCATCAGTTAATCCAATTTAAGGTGATGCACAGGCTTCACTACTCAAAGACCAAATTGCACAGAATCTTTCCCACCATTTCATCGCTTTGTGACCGATGTAAATCTGCAGAGGGCTCTCTGACTCACATCTTTTGGACATGTCCGAAACTGTATAATTTTTGGTGTAACATATTTAAGTGGTTTTCTGACATGTACAGCTGTGTATTTGAACCTGACCCAATGATTGCATTGTTTGGGGTTTCTCCTTCTCTACTTAAACACAGAGTTTCGATGCAAAGCACAATTATGTATGGAATGGTAGTTGCAAAGAAAATGATTTTAAAACTTTGGAAGTCAGATACTGTTCCTCAGTTTAGGATCTGGTTAAGTGAGCTCATTGGTATATTGCATATGGAGAAGGTCCGCTATGGCATGATGGACAATCTTAATAAATTTTCAGATATTTGGCAGCCATTTTTGGCTCACCTTGACAAATACAACACTGATTTTGACCAGCAAGGGAGTTCATAGAGTGCCAACCACCTTTACCTTCTCTGTACTTATGTTGAGATTCTAGTGTCAGCGGTGCAGCAGTGTACTTAATTATTGTTGTTTTTAAATATGCCCTGTTTTTTTTTGTTTGTTTTTTTGTCTGTGTTCTGTTTTGCTTGTGGTTTCTATTCTGTTTTTTTTCTGTCTGTTTTTTTTTTATTTATTTTTTTACTTGTATACAAAATTCTAATAAATATATATATATATATATATATATAAAAAAAAAGTTATTCAAGTCTTGATCAAGATGCTGCATATCATTTTAAGGTCAGTTTGAAAGGCAATGTCTTCCAGTGGAAATTAGGTGAAAAGAGAAAGTTAATACCCTCACTGAAATTGGTTTATGTATATGCAGGTCAATATGTTTGACATTTGTGAGCCTTTTGTGAGCCTGGGTTCTCCCAAGGTTTTTTCTCCATTCTGTCCCTGATGGAGTTTTGTTTCCTCCACTGTTGCCTTGGCTTTAGGCTTGCTTAGTTGGGGACATTTAATATTCAACGATATTATTGATCTGCCTAATTAGGGTGGACAATGATGCAATTTTCTTCTAGAAACAAACTTTGTTGTATTATTTTCATTTTATCAATGTGAAGCTGCTTTGATACAATCTGTATTGTAAAAAGTGCTACATAAATAAAGGTGACTTGACTTGACATTCAGTTTACATCAAATCAATGTCATGGATTGGTTTTGACGTCAATTTGATTTGCATATTTGACCATTTTTGTGACGTTGATTTTGACATCAATTTGATGTCTTTTCAACATCAATTGCCCACTGTTTCCATTTGTGCTCTAGATTACGAGTTTCTCTCTTGATAGCGCGAGTAATACTGCTGTACCATGGTGCAGTACTTTTCTCTCTAACCTTTTTTAATCTGATCGTTGCAACAGTTTCTAATGTACTAGAGAAAATGTTGCAAATACTGCTAGTCATTTCCTCTAGTTCATTTGTGTGCTTGGGTACACTGAGAAGCTGAGACGGATCAGGCAGGTTATTTTGTGAATCTATCGATAGTATTTGGGAGAATTGTTCTACCTTGCCGATGACGCGGCGCGACATGGCACATTTCAGCAGTACGCAGAATGCATGTTACAAGGTAGTGATCAGTGATATCATGACTTTGCGGTCTGTATCAGTAGGATTGGTTCCATGCGATGTAATTAAATCTAGTGTATGATTAAAACAATGGGTGGGTCTAGTGACAATTTGCTTGACCCCAAAGGAGTTTAGTAAATCTGTAAACGCAGCCCCTAACGCATCATTTGAATTATCTACGTGAATGTATTGTGTATTAGTCTGCTGTAAGGCAAGCCTCCTCCAACCTAGTGAATAAATTATCATGACTATACTTTTATCTTCTTGTTATTATGTGTTTCATATTGAGAAATGGCATGTTTAGGGGTCGGGTCAGGTGCTCAAAAACATCGACACAATAGTCATACCCCAGAATATCATGTCAACAAAATTATACCCCAAATTATAATTTCATGATGATAAAATTCCCATGCCCATTGCGTCTGTGTATTGATGCCGAAGGTTTCTCAATGAAACCAATGAGCTACCGGCCGCGGCACAATAAAGAGGCTAAAAGGCGCTTTTGGCATGTGTGTAGTGTCACACGCATTTGTCTTTAACACGTGGTGATATTGGACACCTTGGGAATGAGAAGCCGTTGTCTCACACCCTTTTTCAGTCAACCAGGTGCAATCTCTCGAGAAAATGCTTTAAATGATTTAAAAAGTGTTTAAATCAGAGTGCTAAAATTAGGGTAGAAAATTACCTATGTATAAATTATGACAGTTTTGATATAATTCTACTAACATTATATGAACAACACAGGAAATAAATATTGATGCATGATCTTTTTACAAAAATGAAGCTGAAATCAGTGAGTGAACTGAGAAAATCTACCAGCCATTAAACAGAACTAGCAGAATGTTTCCTTATCTTAGTAGTGTGATGTTTTTTTTTTTTTTTTACTACAGATGGTAAGCAACCAGAATGCCTATTACCGCCACGCCAGCCGCAGTGGCAAACCTATCGCGGCAAAAATAAACCAGTCGCATCTCAAAGTCATTCGCGAAATGACCGCCAGGTGGCGCACAGGGATATAGTGCAAAACAGCAGCAATTGCTGCATTTTTTTTCAATTGCCGTAAGTGGGGTTAATTAAGCATAAAAATAACTGAAATAAATATATATTTGATGAACAAATTAAGCCAACTAATATGATTTATATTCTTTTAGTTTATCTACTAATACATTTAAAAATACAAATGCAGTGAAAATTCAGGTATCGGTACTTGGCATCGATGGGTACCAAAAATGAAAGTTTGGGTTTCGGACTCGCTCTGCAAAAAGTGGTATTGGTGCATCCCTAATTAAAAAAATGTTGTTGAAAAAATACAATATTTTCACGCTAAATTAATGCTGCAGCCTGTCTGAGATATAGAGTTATTTCGCATGGCTATGAGCATGATATTAAGTATATGATAAGTATATAATGCAACTTTCATTCTTCAGGTCAATCATATATTCATAAGAAAAAAAATCTGATTCAATATCCTTTCAATGGTTAAGGTGATTTCCCATTCCTGACAGCGCTGGTCAATGGATTGATCTCTATAACGTGAAACATTAGATATCGTATATATATAATTTGAGTAAAAAAATTAAATAAATATATTGTTTGATAAGTGCTGATTGAAGTCCTTGAAATACCCAAAATTAGTCCTGGAATTTCATTTTACATAATCTGTACGAACCCTGTAGGAGGAACTGTCATTCTTACATGAGGCTCCTTTTCAAATACAAGGTCAATGTTGTTTTTCACTAACGACAAAACAACAAATTATCCGTGCATTTATATGGATCTAAGCTTTAGGAGCTTTCCATCTTTACTCTCCTTCCTCGACTACTTTTGACTTGCTAGATGGAAGGCGAGCGGAAAAACCAATAGCTTACAGTGAGTTGTTCAAACCTTTCTCTTTAGTAAACTCTGTGTACACAAACAATGTTCTCAATGCTTGCGTTCATGTGTAGAGCCCCTGGTGATACTTCAAGGAGAGTTTCATGTTGTGACGAGCCTTCTTAGTGTTTTACAAATAGTGATTTTGATGCTATCATAGTAGCGCCCCTAGCACTCCCATTCAAAAGGCCATTTGACCGAAAACAAGAATACAGTAAATCTTAAAGTGGCTCTTCCGTCCTAATTATGCTTTTAAACGAACGTTTGCCTCGGGTACATTCACAAAAAGACCCTAGGTTGCATTTTGGCGAGAGTTACGCTTTAAGTTATTTATTATACAGGGATCCTGTACCTATTCTTAACACCTGCACATTTCCTTTAACATGACAGCATATATTTAGTGTAATGGCTGTGGCTGCCTACCTGACTGGGGAAACCAAGTTAGTTCCAGTATGACCTGCCCGAGCCAGTCAGAAGAGTCGAGGGAGAAAAGCCTGCAGGAGCAGGCACGTGCACACATAGACATCAAAGGGGGCTTGAGCACCTGCCCTTTTTATTCCTGGAGAGAAAGTGCCCTTTTTTCTGGGGTGCTTTAAAAAAAAAAAAAAAAATTATAATATATATTCCTGTTTGCGCACAGCTTCCCTGTCAAACAAATATATTTATTTAAGAATAGTATATCTAAATATCAGGTCAGGAGTTCTGAAGCGCTCTCTCTATGGCGGGTAGATCATGCCTTTTCTAAGTTTACCCTGAAGAAGGCGAAGGAGCAGTCTACCCTTCCGTCGCCGTCAGTCCGTGTCTATTTTTGAATGGGATTGATAGAGACGTCAGACGACAGACCGGCGGCGACGTCACGGCGGCGTCACAGTAGTAACGTATACCTTACGGCGACGTGGCGACGGCGTACGTGAGAAATGTATAAAAAAATCATAACGTCTGAACCAGGCACGTCGCCTAATAAGACGCCTGATACACACGTCGTCCCTCAGTACGTCGCCTAATAAGACGCCTGATACACACGTCGTCCCTCAGTACGTCGCCTAATAAGACGCCTGATACACACGTCGTCCCTCAGTACGTCGCCTAATAAGACGCCTGATACACACGTCGTCCCAATATAATGTTATTTTTCCCATGTTGATAACGAAAAGTGAATAGCATGAGTAAGATTGGATTTGGAATAGGCTATCGGCAGACATGATTTTTGTTTTGTTTTGTAGGAAGCTTTTCTTTAAAGTGAATTTTTGAATTTTAAGTGAATCTTAATTTTAAATTTGTCATCACCCAATTGCATGGATTTAATAATGGTCCCCCTTGTATGAAAATATTAATTGGAATAAAGCATGGAGTAACCCACATACATTTTTAATTACAAACAAAGTAAAAGAAATATCATTAAAAATTATTTACCATTATTACCCCTGTAACAAGATTATCTCTAAATGTATACCGTAGACGAAAAATTCAGCTTTTGCTCTATGGAAATGGAAACGTTAGACCATTTATTCTATAATTGCTCACATAGCTCTTCTCTGTGGAATGATATTGCCAATGTTTCATTAATGGACAACTTGCTCAAACATAGGCTACATTTATCTAATTTTGATATCTTCTTTTAATTTTCTGACTCAAATTTCTCTGTACAATATATAGTCAACTTAATAATTTTGCTTGGAAAATTCTTTATTCATAAATCGAAGTTTATGAAAAACTACGGTGACGCATTGCTGCCACATACATATTATTTTTTTCCACTCAATTATGTCGTAATAACGAGATCTTGTGTCGTTTTAACGACATATTTTTCTCGTAATAACGAGATCTTATTTCATTAACCCTCTGGGGACCAAAAATGCGCCCGCGCGTTTTGCTCGTTTTTTTTTTTTAGCAATGAAAATAAACACTAAATGCTCTGTTAATTTTGATCTTTCATTTTCGTGTAATACATCAATCGATCCTGTTCAGTTTCTATTTTTTTTCTGTATACTCACAATAAAAATAAAGTGTTTTGCTTTTTGACAAATAAAGAAAAACTAACATGATGCTATTTCTGCCTTCTCTCTGTCAGTAAACTCCCGTTTGAAACGCGTTCGAAAATGATCTATAACTCCACGAAAATTCAGTCAAACAGGGAAACAGACCCACGGGCATAAAGCTTGAGATCGCATCTTTTAAATGAAGTAATTTATATAAAAAACAAATATTCTCAGCTTCTGTAATCTGTATAAAAAGAGAGCGACTCCAGTCGAGCTCATTACGAGCCATTCAAAAGTAATTTGACCACTCCCCGGAGAGCGCGTGCTATTCAAACGCAAATTCTGAGAACGCCCACATCAGCTGTAAACAAAGCGCGTTGCAATCGAGTGAGGCATAATATAGCCTACCTTATGGAGAAAAGTTTCCTCAGAACAGTGCTGATATGAGGAGCAATATCTCCTGATATGAGGAGCAGATCCCGCTGAGGAGTGAGGTAGGCTGTTTTCTTTTCTCAAGTGTTAATGTGGAATAACGTTATGGAATAACGTTAGTGTAGGCCTATGCAAACCGCAAAAAGATGAATCGCATTTCTATAATATGACTCACCTTTCTGTGAGATGAATGAAGGGTACATATTTGTAAAGACTGTTTAGCCTAAATATGAATCGCGCGTCTGTGTGTGAAAGAATAAACTGCTTTGCTATAGCCTACTGAGATGAGTAAAAATCGACTGGAATATGTTGAAATAAAATGTATTTGTATAAGCAACGTATTAAACTGCAAATTAGCATTTATATGCCCTAATATTTCATAAAAACAACGTTACAGCCAGTCACTTGTACAGTTTTTAGGCTACTGTAGAATATACTGCCACATCAAATAGCCTAAGCTTTTGTTTAGCAATTTCTGCTCATATCTAACGTTATATATATATATAACTATATTATTTATATATATATATATATATATATATATATATATATATATTTGCTATATTCAAAATAATGAATACATATGATAAAATGTAGGCCTATAATCTTTTTTCTTTTTCTTTTTTACAAAGAAAGAGTACACTTGAAATATTGTTGAAATTGTAATAAAATAGCAAAACATATTTACAAGATAGATGTAAGCGAAATCTTAAATGGTCAATATAAGTCTTCTTCTAAATACATCTTTTGTCCTTGCATTGTGGCTCAGTCAGTGTCACACCTGAATGAATGGCTAATTATGCAGAGTCATTATGCAGAGTGGGTGGGACATTGTAATCTAAGGTGTAAACTACTCCTCCCCCTCGCATATTGGCTTTCCAAGCAAAACCTGTTTTACACCATTTAAATCAATGTATTTTTTTTGTGAACGATAAAACAAGACTATTTTCACATAATTTTGAAGCTAGAACACAAAGGGACAACATCCATTAGTCAAAAGTCTTGTGGACACATATTTAATATGTGTTTTGTGGTCTTAAAGGTTGGGTAGGTAAGAATTGTCTAAAGAACTTTTTTTCAAATTGGCTTAAACTGTCTTTATATACCAATACATAATTAAAATGTAAGTACTTTGAAAAAGAGAGTATAAAAATTTAGTGACTATAGTGTATTTAATCTTCAAAAAACACAGCTCATTAATTCCTACCGGGACGAAACAAGTGATTGGCTTGCGTTTTTAGGTGGGAGTGAATGGAATTAATGAGCTGTGTTTATTGAAGATTAAATACACTAGAGTCACTCAATTTTTTATACTCTCTATTTCAGAGTACTTGCATTTTAATTATGTATTGGTATATAAAGACAGTTTAAACAAATTTGAATAAAAGTTTTTTTAGACAATTCTGACCTACCCTACCTTTAATTCAGCAACTTTCATTTTAATTTTTTCCAATAACCACGCATAAACATTATTCTCTTAAAAATACAAACATCTACATACACGTTGCTCGCATATTATGGTAGCCCTGTTTGTGCTATATAGAGTGAATTTACACCTTTTCCATTATCATGTTTATAAATAACTGAAAAAAGCACAAATGTCAGAGCATATCAGAACATCTCAAGGACCCCAAAAACAGCTTGGTCCCCAGAGGGTTAAAACGACATATTTTCTTGGCCTTATAAGGACGTGTGTAGTCATGTAGGCTACAAAATATGCCTTTATCCACATCAAATTGATAGCCAATCATGTCTTTATCATACGTTCAAAAAGCTGAAGAAATAACAGCCCCCAACGGACATTCATGTTAAATGATCAAATTCTGTACACACCTTATTAATAGCAGATGAGCCCAGAATACGAACATTGTGTTTAATTGCATATTAGGCTAAGCATTTTCCTCCCATAGAAAACCCTTATAATAAAGAAAAAGCTTAATGATGTGGCTTAATAGGCTACTTCAGTGATAAAGATCAAATGCTGTACACACACCTTATTAATAAACCATACTATCCTACAGAAAAGCAGATGAGCCCAGAATATGAACGCAATGCATTTAATTATACGTTTAAGCGTTTTCCAATAGAAACCCTTTATTATAAAGAAAATAAAGGTGGCTCTTAACGTGTCTTTCTATGGGAGGATGGCATTGCGGTGCACAGCAAATCCTTTAAATGGTATTCAATGCAAAACAAAAACGAAAAATAAAAGTAGCCAATAAAATAAACAAATTATTGTGGCATTAATTAGCCCACAAACAATATTTATTTTAAAGACTAAACGAATTTGTTTCAAGAAAAACACCAGCGTTGGGCGTTTATCTGTAGCCTATAGGCTGAGTGTTTCAGTCGTCCTTTTCAAACTGGCGCAATAAAATGCAACAGAATTTGATTTGTTAAACATGAAGAGGACTTATCAGTCTGGCATGGCCGCTCGCTCTAACGTTAACCTAGATAAATGTTTGCTATTATGAAGCGCATATCCGAGTGTTTGTGCGGAGTGTGCGGAGTGACATGGATGGAGGCGCCGGTGCCATCACTCGCATTTTCCTATCAACAGTGGAAACAACTTAAAATAGGCTACTCCATTTCTGGTCATACAGAAAATAATAATACATCAGTCGCAACTACTTTTATTTGTGTAAACTCACAACAACAAGAAAACGTTGTGCTTTTGTAAAATAAAATAAAACGAACAGGGCGCGCTTTCATGGTCTCTGTGAATTGGAGCCCGTCTCAAAAATGAACCGAAAAACAGTGTATAGACAAGCCTCACAGACATGAGAAATATAACTATCTATATAAAGTTTATAAATAAATAAAAAATGTTATCCACCAACGAAAAACAATCCAATCGAAAGCAAATAGCCTACGGTATACCATCTGATTAGGTGATCCTGTCCGTATGAAAGGCGCATCTCTAGAGGCTAAATTACAGCGGAGATGTAGATATGTTTGCAGGCAGCCTACACTGATTTAGAAAAGACTAGTTCATTAATAAACAATTAAAATGCTTCATTATTTTTTTCAGACACATTTATTATATCCTTAGCCTACTTTTGCCGGTGCTTTGCGGCAAGTTTTATGCGCTTGAGCGCGGAATAGCCATATATACACCCAGGATTGAATATAAACGTGCGATTAGTCCTAATTGCTTAAATAAATTATTACTAGTCTAGAAAAATCCTTTAGTCTATGGCAGTGGTTCTCAAACCTGTCCTGGCGTACCCCCAACACTGCACGTTTTCTTTGTCGCCCTAATCAAACACACCTGATTCAACTCATCAGCTCATTATAACATGGGTGAATGAGCTGATGAGTTGAATCAGGTGTGTTTTATTAGGGAGACAAAGAAAACGTGCAGTGTTGGGGGTACGCCAGGACAGGTTTGAGAACCACTGGTCTATGGCAACTCTAATCAATAGCCTACATTTAATATTTGACATTATTTAATTAGTAATTAGTATCCAGCTCTTTACATTAAATTAGTTGAGTTAGCATAATTAGTTATAGTCGTTTTTAACGACATCTCGTTATTACGAGAAAAAATATGTTGTTTTAACGACATAAGATCACGTTATTACGAGAAAAGATGACGTTAAAACGACATAAGATCTCGTTATTACAACAAAATTGAGGGGAAAAAATAATATGTATGTGGCAGCAGCTATGCGTCACCGTAGTACTGCTCTTGATGTAAAGTGTAACAATTATCGTCAGTTATCCTCTTGCGCCCTCTGTTGGCATTTGTACATAATATACATATGTTCATTGTTTATATATTTCTTCATGTATTTTAATAGTGTTGTTAAATAAAATAAAATAATTAATTACTTTTAATACCCTACTTTATTTGAACCAATTATATTGCCTCATTTGTAATATGTATTTAAGTCATACTAAAGGCTATTGTTCACTTCAGATCTATCTTTATGACCAAAAAATATATAAATAAAATAGTCGACACTGACAGCCCTAGTTTTGAACATTTGAACATGAACCTACATTGTTTTGCATTTTGTGACTAAAAGACTATTTCCCTGCCTTATATTTTTTCATTGTTGATTTCTTGAAAATAATAGGCTATTAAAATACTTTCTTGTCACCTTCTCCTGTAAACAATATCGTGAATAGTTTCATATTGTGTATTCGCCCATTATGGTCAACTGTGTAAATTAAAATTATTACCACCTTCAAAAGTAAAAACTCAGAATGACACATTCCAGAATATTATGTTTATAGATTACAATTAATGAATTTATCTGTTCAACTTTAAAGTTGTTGTTAATAATTGTGCAAAAAGTTGTGACTTTGATGGTGTATAATTTGCATTGTCCTCATATCCAGTAGAAAGTGAGTGAATTATTTAAAAAAAAAAAACTATGTTCGTAAACCATTCAGAGATGACATTAATGACATACACAACTTTGTATACAATACAAAATTTGTATCAATGATATTTTCAATGTCATCAGAATACAAGAAAAGAATGATTGATTAGAAAGATAACAAAGGAAAGATAAGAAAAGCTAGGGGGAAAAATAGATATTATTTTATTGTGATGCGAAGTTGGAGTCACGCGTCTGTGGTGCGGCATGCTGTGGTGCGACGTACCCCTTCTGTCACGTAAAAGTACACGACTGTCGACTTCGGTAAGTTATCTGTGGCACTATCCACTCGTCATACTCTCTCTCTCTCCCCCCCCTGCGTCTCTGCTCAGCGGCGCACATCGGCACACATCACACACAGACACACACACACACACACACCTGCAGGCAGCAGCAGCCCCTCCCAGCAGTGTTTTTCTTGGCTTGTGCTGAGGTGAGTGGCGCTGGCAAGGCTCGAATTTACTGCTGATTAGCCAAAGACAAAAGTTAACCTGTGTTTTGCAAGCATGCATGCCTCATGAGCTACTAGACTAGCTAATGTGTAAGGGATAATCGCTATACATTATCCCGCTTATTACATGGCTACCTACCAAATATATAATTAATTTGACACAAAATATTGATTTAAAAGGGAGTTTATTGATTTAAACCCGATTGTATTGCTTCCGCTAAAGAAAATAGTACGCTCCGTCTCTACGGTTAGAATCCTGTGAGTCCATAGCAACGCTCTGTTTTTCATGGCAACGGTCTGTAAGGGAGGAAGGAGAGACAACCAGGGAATGGAAGTAACAGATTTTATTTTGAAGTAGAAGACCTTTTTTTTTTAATAATTTGATTAAGTTGCTGTATTTTTGTATTTTGTCAATAATTTTTGCAGTGATTTTTTCAGTAAAGTTAACAAAATAGCAGCAACAGCCCTCTTCAGTTTAGAGTGAATATTTGTGTTGATTTTAAAGTGTTATGTATTCTGATAACACCAAAATAATTCAAATGATGTAGTGCCTTGTACAAAAATAAACAAATTATTAGTAAAACACGCCCCTCTGCTTGATGCAGTTATTTAGGTTATTCTAAATATATACTTGAAACTAGTAGCATAGAAAATGTGTTCAAAACATGCACATTGTGGAATGGTTTCCTTTGCTGCTCTATAAACCTAGTGAATACTAAGGAGACCATGGTTTCTGTGTGAACTGATTTGTTTTGTAGACATCTTTTGAAAATGAAACAATTGTGTGAGTTTGAGGAAGATAAAATTAATTAACTTTTTAAATAATTTTTTTTAAAAGGAAGTCAGAGTTGCGTTAATAATATATATACTTTTTTGTTTAAAAAAAGAAAAAAAATACGTAATTATGATAAGTGCCCTTTATTTCACTTGAGCCCCTGCCCCTCAAAATGTCTGTGCACGTCCCTGTGCAGGAGTAGAGGAATTTCCTCATTTTAATACATGCCATTATTATTAGTATATCGAAAGGCAAGACACAGAACGAAAGGAGTGTAATTGTTATGTGAACATCTGGCATCAGTGACTGCTACCCAAACATGATATTGAAAATCCATATTTCCCTTCCTTAAATTATGATTGTCTATATTTCATCAATACGATGGTTACCATGCTTTTACCCAGTCATCATGGTCCGAAACCTCTTTTTTACGTCATGCAAAATAACGATTTCTGCAAAACTCAAACTGGGAGCAAATTGACCAGTGCATTTGTTATATTTGTTCAAGATGGACTACAAAAACAAATAATTCAAATACTAAAATTAATTCATACAATTATGTTAATACAACTAATATATTCACTATCACAAACACTAAAAGATAAAAAGTGTGGACTTACAGATCACTGTGTTCAGCAAGTTACCGCTCAGTTAGTCTCAGGAACGGAGCACGAGTTCTGTTTTAGTTTACTCTGCTGCTTCCTTTTATATATTCAGCCTACAGTACAAAGTCCACACACACACACGCACGCACACACACACACACACACACACACACACACACACACACACACACACACACACACACACACAGCAAATGAGACCATTTCCCAGAAATCTCTCTTCATAATATTGAAAGCAAAGGTAGCTTTTGCATCTTTGCACTCAATGATAATAGATTGATGATGTCACCGGGTGAAAACCTGGCAAATCCAAAAAGATTCCTCATTGGTTCTAATTCTGGCTCTGTTGAGTGTTGGCCATAACGAGCGCCAGCTGAATCAAATCAGCTGCGCTTCATTGAAGCATGTGCTCAGGAAAAGGAGCATAAAAACGGAGTGTTTGAGCAGTGTGGAGGACGGGCAGGCAGCAGTGTGTGTTCTGACAACGGTGGTGAAATAAGAAGGCTGAAGGTTTAATGCCGGATCGGAGTTCTACTGTGAGATTCCCCGAGGCATGCTCATTTAGTGAGTTTTCTGAAGAAACCACAGACAGCAACGCAATGAAGTAAGTGAGAGAGAGAACCACTGCAGGATGTTGAGTGACTCACCGAGGAAAAGTTAAGTGCACCCTTTCATTTATTACCCGTTGAGAACCACATTTGAAGATTGACCATCACCAGTGTGCAACTAACCTTTGTTTGCGGGCAGTGTATGTGATCTTGTTGACAGAACGAAGCGTAGTAACTGAAACAGCTGGGAGGATCGTTGATGTGTTCATGCTGATCTTCTGAAAACATTATTCCTCGAGTCATCCACCCTACAGAGAGAAGAGAAATGAGTCGATTAATCACTGTGGAGATGAAGTGAGTTTGCAGTGTCTGAAAGAGTGAAGCGCACACGTGTGAAGATTTATAAGAGTGATTTATGCACAAGTGTGGTGAGATCAAACGACTGCGTTTCCTCTGAAACTTTGATGGATGAATATTGACTTATGACTGTGAAGATTCTTTCAAATTGATCTGCCTAAAGCTGTGTCCAGGTTCCCACTTGAGTGTATGGTGGGAGGAAAGAGCTCAACGCACCCCGAGTACCACACTCCACGAGCACTGTCTCTCACGTCCACGAAAGTCCAGTCTCACGAACTCTCCCAACGACGCCGCTCTGCTACGCACGGAACGAGAGTAAAGGCGGGTAAATTACCACAGTCCTGTCTCACTTGTTATTGCCTGATCCACCGTCACTGTCTGTCCCTCCGAAGAGGTGAGGAAGCTGCTGTCATTCGATCGGCTGTTCTATGAACACGTCCCCAAGCCGAGTCTGAGCACCGTCACTGTCTGTCCCTCCGAAGAGGTGAGGAAGCTGCTGTCATTCGATCGGCTGTTCCTTGAACACGTCCCCAAGCCGAGTCTGAGCACCGTCACTGTCTGTCCCTCCGAAGAGGTGAGGAAGCTGCTGTCATTCGATCGGCTGTTCCATGAACACGTCCCCAAGCCGAGTCTGAGCATCGTCACTGTCTGTCCCTCCGAAGAGGTGAGGAAGCTGCTGTCATTCGATCGGCTGTTCCATGAACACGTCCCCAAGCCGAGTCTGAGCATCGTCACTGTCTGTCCCTCCGAAGAGGTGAGGAAGCTGCTGTCATTCGATCGGCTGTTCTATGAACACGTCCACAAGCCGAGTCTGAGCACCGTCACTGTCTGTCCCTCAGAAGAGGTGAGGAAGCTGCTGTCATTCGATCGGCTGTTCCATGAACACGTCCCCAAGCCGAGTCTGAGCACCGTCACTGTCTGTCCCTCCGAAGAGGTGAGGAAGCTGCTGTCATTCGATCGGCTGTTCCATGAACACGTCCCCAAGCCGAGTCTGAGCACCGTCACTGTCTGTCCCTCCGAAGAGGTGAGGAAGCTGCTGTCATTCGATCGGCTGTTCCTTGAACACGTCCCCAAGCCGAGTCTGAGCACCGTCACTGTCTGTCCCTCCGAAGAGGTGAGGAAGCTGCTGTCATTCGATCGGCTGTTCCATGAACACGTCCCCAAGCCGAGTCTGAGCACCGTCACTGTCTGTCCCTCCGAAGAGGTGAGGAAGCTGCTGTCATTCGATCGGCTGTTCCTTGAACACGTCCCCAAGCCGAGTCTGAGCATCGTCACTGTCTGTCCCTCCGAAGAGAAGAGGTGAGGAAGCTGCTGTCATTCGATCGGCTGTTCCATGAACACGTCCCCAAGCCGAGGCTGAGCACCGTCACTGTCTGTCCCTCCGAAGAGGTGAGGAAGCTGCTGTTATTCGATCGGCTGTCCTAAGAACATCTTCACGAGCCGAATACTTACCTGCTCTGTCCGTGGGGAAAGCTGAAGGCGAGAAGCCTCGGACCGTCCTACAGGTACATTTCGACGAGCCAAGGAAACGAGAAGAAATTTCTGTCTGTCCCATAAGCACCTTTCTGACGAGTCGAAAAGACGAGAAGAAGCCATTGTCCCACCCACGAGCCAGTAGAGAAGAGGAATATTTCCCCCCCAGTTCCTCTTCCCCAACCGGGTTCCAGCCACGAATATTCTCAGCACTGTTTTTATTCTTTTAAATTAATAAAAGACCTACCTTTAAAAGTCATCCTGTTGTCTGCCTCTGGTGTCTGCTCCTCCGGAGTGTGGTAATTGTCCCTCGGCCCTAACATCGGTTACATAACTTTTGGCGTAAGTCGGCAGGGTTACCACTCGGAGTTGAGCGGCCAGAGGACCCAGGATGGCGGACGAAGATTTGCCAGCTGCCCGACAACCAATGGCGTCTATGTTTATGGGAGTCCCGTGGGCCCAGAAGTATGGTGGGTCTGGCTCAGAGTTAAGTTTAACGGACTGGAGAGCGCAAGTAGAATACTTGGCCGGACTGCAAGGGCTCCGCGAAGCCCAGAAGATACAATTCATATTGAATTCGCTTGAGGGGGAGGCGAAGAGGGAAGTCCGAGCAGCACCTGAAGCCGTCCGAGCCACCACACAGGCCATATTTGAATTCTTGTCTGCGCAGTATGGTGATTCCACTCCAGTGGCAGTGCTACGAACACAGTTCTTTAACTGTAAGCAGGGACCTGGACAGACTCTACGAGCATTCGCTCTGCGATTACGAGAGCAGTTCTCTAGACTGAAGAGTCGAGAGCATCATGGACTGGGTGAGGAAGAGACACTACTCAGAGATCAGTTCCTCTTGGGGTTACGAGAAGGTCCAATACGACAGAGTCTGAGACTGCAGCTTCGAAGGGATGCCGCCTTGACATTCGAAGATTTACGTAAGGAAGCCTTAGCCCTGGAACAGGATCACCACCAGACCGTAGAGACACCGGTGTGTATGGCTGCAAGTGGAACGAGTGCCCCAACACAGCCCGAACTGACAGACTGGAAGCAAGCACTACGTGCAGAGTTGATGAAAGACGTCCGGGAAGAGATGGCCGAATTCTCAAAATCCATTCTTGGGGAACTCCGCCGCGGGCAGCCAGAGCCCTTGCCTCTACCTCGGGAACGGTCGTATTCTGACGGAGGGAGGGACCCGGGAAGACGCACCAGCCGCCCGTCCAGTTCCAGGTTCCAGTGGGATGAACAGGGGCGTCCGATCTGTAACACCTGCGGAGAGTCAGGACATTATAGCCGCCAATGCGGCTCCCGACGGAACTCGCAGGGGGGTTTTTAGAACGACCGGCCACTGTGGGTCAAGTGGTCGGGACCCCCCGGATGGACCCTCCCGTTAATCCAGCTCCACGAGATGGCTTGGTGGGACGTTGCCCCCTCGTGGAGATCAAAATCAATGGTGTTACTGTTCGGTGCCTGGTAGACACAGGATCCCAGGTTACCATGCTTGCTGAGAGTCTGTCCAAAGATCTGTTCGATGCTCATCACTTACCTGAAGCTGAAGTCCCCTGGCTCACCCTGCGAGGAGCAAATGGCCTGAACATCCCCTACATCGGATATCAGGTTACCAACTTCGAGATCCATGGCACCACGATCCCACAAAAGGGAGTCGTGATTGTGCGAGACTCCTGTCTGGGGGAACATCGAGCCCTGTTGGGGATGAATGTGATTATGGACTGTTGGGAAGAGCTGTTTCGGGCTGGTCCTCTCCGTTACACCTCCGCAGCCGAGAAGAATGAGTGGGAGCGTGTTGTGACCGACTGTCGGCGAGTGCAGGTCGCAAGCTCCCAACGAGATTGGGAAGCCGTTGGTCGGGTAGCCTGTCGCTATGCTGTCTCTGTCCCTGCCCAGAGCGAGGCTATGGTCTGGGTTCGGCTTCCAGGGCGGGCCTATGGCCCCGAAGATTGCATCCTTGTTGAGCCCCACTGGGAGTGTCAGACTATTGAAGTCGCTCGGGGGTTAACAGTAGCCCGTCGGGGCCGAATTGTAGTCAAAGTGAGGAACACGAATACTTACCCTGTTCATCTCTACCGGCACCAACGACTGACCCGTATCACGCCAGTAAGTCCCCATCAGTTGAGGGAGGAGCAGGAGGTCCACTTCTGCCAGGTGAGCGCAACAGTGGTCGAAGTCGGTTTGGCAAGGGAAGAGTCTTGCCCTGGTCCCGCTACACGAGGCATGCCGATCCACCTACTGAGCGAGTCCCTGCAGGGGGAGGGCCTATTGGAGGAACAAACCCGCCGACTTCAGAGTTTACTGGCCAAGTGGCAACACGTCTTTTCCACCCATGATGAGGACTATGGGTGCACCGATATAGTCAAACACGCTATACCTACCGGAGATGCTCCACCCAGTCGAGAGCGGTACCGTCCGGTACCCCCGACTTTATATACAGAAGTCCGTGCCTTATTAAAAGGAATGTTAGGACGTGGAGTCATTCGAGAGAGCAGCAGTCCATGGGCCGCCCCAATTGTCCTAGTCCGTAAGAAGACGGGCTCTTGGAGATTTTGCGTAGACTATCGCAAACTGAACTTGGTGACGAAGAAGGATGCCTTCCCCCTGCCCCGGATCGAGGATTCCCTTACGGGGCTGACCAACGCCAGCTGGTATTCCACCTTGGACTTGGCGAGTGGCTACTGGCAGGTGAGAGTGGAGGAACAAGACCGCGAGAAGACTGCCTTTACCACCCCCTTCGGCCTGTTTGAATGGGACCGTATGCCCTTCGGCCTCTGCAACGCCCCTGCGACCTTCCAGAGGCTTATGCAGCGATGCCTGGGAGGGCAGCTGATGGACTCCACCCTGGTCTATTTAGATGATGTGATCGTCTATTCCCCCGACTTCAATTCCCACTTGTTACATCTGGAGCAAGTCTTCCGGGCAATGGAGCGGTACGGGCTGAAGCTCCAACCAGGGAAATGCCAGCTCCTCAAAAAGGAGGTTCAGTTCCTGGGGCACCGAGTGAGCGCTGCAGGGGTGGCCGTCGATCCAGAGAAGGTGTCCGCGGTGCAGGGTTGGGTCCCACCGAAAACCGTGAGGCAGGTGCGATCCTTTCTGGGATTCGTCGGCTATTACAGGCGTTTCATAAAAGACTTCTCAAAAATTGCAAAACCCCTGAATCAGCTGTTGGCCGGGGCTGGTGTGTCACGGAGCCGGAGTTCCCCCACCATCACCTGGAGTCCGGAGTGCGAGACCGCCTTCCACCGACTTAAGCAGGAGTTGTTACAGGCCCCCATTCTGGCTTATGCCGATTTCACCCAACCTTTCATCCTCTACACCGACGCTAGCAACAGCGGATTGGGAGCCGTACTAGCCCAACGACAAGATGGAGCGGAAAGGGTCATTGCTTACGCCAGCCGGAGCCTCCACCCTGCTGAACGGAACGATGCTAATTACAGCTCTTTCAAAATCGAGCTGTTGGCCCTGAAGTGGGCTTTATGTGAGAAGTTTAAGGATTACCTGTGGGGAGCCGAAGTACTGGCGGTAACCGATAACAGTCCACTGGTGCATCTCCAAACCGCGAAGCTAGGGGCGGTGGAGCAGCGGTGGGTGGCCCAGCTCGCCAACTTCAACTATCGGCTACAATATCGACCAGGCCGAGAGCACATAAATGCCGATGTCCTGTCCCGATTACCACCAGCTAGAGAAGGGGGAATGCCAGGGCCAGAACCAGAAGAAGGGCTGATGGTGGGAGTAGTGGAAGCACCTGGAGCACGAGCGGAGGGAGTACCAGTAAGTTGGGGATGGGACCCCCGTCGATGGAGGGAACGGCAAGAACAGGATGCAGGGTTGGCTACCCTACGTACCTACCTGGAGCGGAACGAACTCCCTGGGGCGGAAGAACGACGCGAACATCCGGGGAGAGTAAGGAAGCTTCTGGGGCAGTGGAAAAGATTGAAGTTGCGAGATGGTGTGATCTGCAGGTCCGTTCTGGACTCCAGGACCCACGAGCTGGTATCCCAAGTGGTGGTGCCCGAAACCCAAATCCAGCCGTTGCTCCAGGCCTATCATGACCAGCTAGGACATCAGGGCCAAGAACGGACGGTGTCACTACTGCGCCGGCACTTCTTTTGGAGTGGGATAGAAGAGTCGGTGGGGAGGTATGTACAAGGATGCCCCCGTTGTACGCTGTTCAAGTCCCGGCGAGACGTGAGGGCCCCCATGGTCTCAGTGAGACCTAGAGCCCCGTTACATATGGTGGCTATGGATTTTTTGACCTTAAGTCGCCCTACCGATCGCTACCAGAACATCTTGGTAGTCACCGATTTATTCACCAAATATGCCTGGGCCATACCAACCTTAGATCAGACCGCCACCACCACTGCCAGTGCTCTATGGAGACACGTCTTCCAGCCCTTTGGATGCCCTGAGACGCTCCATTCCGACCAAGGGCCGAACTTTGAGTCCCGTGTCGTCCAGGAGCTATGCAATCTGTACGGATGCCGGAAGACCCGCACCACGCCTTATCACCCACAGGGGAACGGGGGGTGTGAACGTTTTAATCAGACGCTCCTGAGTCTGTTAGGGACATTGGATGCGGACCACCAAGGGTACTGGACGGACAGTCTACCGGCCCTGGTACAGGCCTACAATAACAGTATCCACAGCACAACGGGGTATGCCCCTACTTACCTGATGTTTGGGAGACATGTACGTCTGCCCACGGATCTGCTGTTGGGGACGGCTCCAGCTGAGGCCCCCGCCACCACTACTGAATGGGTACATCGACACCACCGCCAACTCCACTCTGCCTATGACAAGGTATCCAAACATCTCGATGTAGCAGCCAAGAAAAACAAGCGCTTGTACGACCGCACTGCCCGAGAGGCCCCTTTGTTGCCCGGAGAACGGGTGCTGGTGCGGGATAACCGGCGCCAAGGGAAGGGGAAACTTAGCGACCGGTGGGAGACCACCCCCTACGTAGTGGAGCGACGGCAGAGGCCTGACCAGCCCGTGTACACCATCCGTCCCGAGGGTAAGCCCGGCCCCGTGAGAGTCCTGCACCGAAACTTGCTGCGCCCCTGCCCCAATTACCCGAGACAAGAGCCAGAGGCACCAGCGCCTGTGGCCCCTGCACCACCTTGGGTGGGCTGGGCTATGATCCGTAGAGCCCCCACTCCGGAGCCAAGAGAGGAAGAACCCGCTGCCCCAGCTCGACGCTCCCAACGGGAGACCCGAGGAGTACCCCCTGCAAGATACGGAGAGTGGGAGTCTGAGCCCTGTTCTCGGGACTAGAACGGATCCGGTGGGGGAGGGTGTCACCGGGTGAAAACCTGGCAAATCCAAAAAGATTCCTCATTGGTTCTAATTCTGGCTCTGTTGAGTGTTGGCCATAACGGGCGCCAGCTGAATCAAATCAGCTGCGCTTCATTGAAGCATGTGCTCAGGAAAAGGAGCATAAAAACGGAGTGTTTGAGCAGTGTGGAGGACGGGCAGGCAGCAGTGTGTGTTCTGACAACGGTGGTGAAATAAGAAGGCTGAAGGTTTAATGCCGGATCGGAGTTCTACTGTGAGATTCCCCGAGGCATGCTCATTTAGTGAGTTTTCTGAAGAAACCACAGACAGCAACGCAATGAAGTAAGTGAGAGAGAGAACCACTGCAGGATGTTGAGTGACTCACCGAGGAAAAGTTAAGTGCACCCTTTCATTTATTACCCGTTGAGAACCACATTTGAAGATTGACCATCACCAGTGTGCAACTAACCTTTGTTTGCGGGCAGTGTATGTGATCTTGTTGACAGAACGAAGCGTAGTAACTGAAACAGCTGGGAGGATCGTTGATGTGTTCATGCTGATCTTCTGAAAACATTATTCCTCGAGTCATCCACCCTACAGAGAGAAGAGAAATGAGTCGATTAATCACTGTGGAGATGAAGTGAGTTTGCAGTGTCTGAAAGAGTGAAGCGCACACGTGTGAAGATTTATAAGAGTGATTTATGCACAAGTGTGGTGAGATCAAACGACTGCGTTTCCTCTGAAACTTTGATGGATGAATATTGACTTATGACTGTGAAGATTCTTTCAAATTGATCTGCCTAAAGCTGTGTCCAGGTTCCCACTTGAGTGTATGGTGGGAGGAAAGAGCTCAACGCACCCCGAGTACCACACTCCACGAGCACTGTCTCTCACGTCCACGAAAGTCCAGTCTCACGAACTCTCCCAACGACGCCGCTCTGCTACGCACGGAACGAGAGTAAAGGCGGGTAAATTACCACAGTCCTGTCTCACTTGTTATTGCCTGATCCACCGTCACTGTCTGTCCCTCCGAAGAGGTGAGGAAGCTGCTGTCATTCGATCGGCTGTTCCTTGAACACGTCCCCAAGCCGAGTCTGAGCATCGTCACTGTCTGTCCCTCCGAAGAGGTGAGGAAGCTGCTGTCATTCGATCGGCTGTTCTATGAACACGTCCACAAGCCGAGTCTGAGCACCGTCACTGTCTGTCCCTCAGAAGAGGTGAGGAAGCTGCTGTCATTCGATCGGCTGTTCCATGAACACGTCCCCAAGCCGAGTCTGAGCACCGTCACTGTCTGTCCCTCCGAAGAGGTGAGGAAGCTGCTGTCATTCGATCGGCTGTTCCATGAACACGTCCCCAAGCCGAGTCTGAGCACCGTCACTGTCTGTCCCTCCGAAGAGGTGAGGAAGCTGCTGTCATTCGATCGGCTGTTCCATGAACACGTCCCCAAGCCGAGTCTGAGCACCGTCACTGTCTGTCCCTCCGAAGAGGTGAGGAAGCTGCTGTCATTCGATCGGCTGTTCCATGAACACGTCCCCAAGCCGAGTCTGAGCACCGTCACTGTCTGTCCCTCCGAAGAGGTGAGGAAGCTGCTGTCATTCGATCGGCTGTTCCTTGAACACGTCCCCAAGCCGAGTCTGAGCACCGTCACTGTCTGTCCCTCAGAAGAGGTGAGGAAGCTGCTGTCATTCGATCGGCTGTTCCATGAACACGTCCCCAAGCCGAGTCTGAGCACCGTCACTGTCTGTCCCTCCGAAGAGGTGAGGAAGCTGCTGTCATTCGATCGGCTGTTCCATGAACACGTCCCCAAGCCGAGTCTGAGCACCGTCACTGTCTGTCCCTCCGAAGAGGTGAGGAAGCTGCTGTCATTCGATCGGCTGTTCCATGAACACGTCCCCAAGCCGAGTCTGAGCACCGTCACTGTCTGTCCCTCCGAAGAGGTGAGGAAGCTGCTGTCATTCGATCGGCTGTTCCATGAACACGTCCCCAAGCCGAGTCTGAGCACCGTCACTGTCTGTCCCTCCGAAGAGGTGAGGAAGCTGCTGTCATTCGATCGGCTGTTCCTTGAACACGTCCCCAAGCCGAGTCTGAGCACCGTCACTGTCTGTCCCTCCGAAGAGGTGAGGAAGCTGCTGTCATTCGATCGGCTGTTCCATGAACACGTCCCCAAGCCGAGTCTGAGCACCGTCACTGTCTGTCCCTCCGAAGAGGTGAGGAAGCTGCTGTCATTCGATCGGCTGTTCCATGAACACGTCCCCAAGCCGAGTCTGAGCACCGTCACTGTCTGTCCCTCCGAAGAGGTGAGGAAGCTGCTGTCATTCGATCGGCTGTTCCTTGAACACGTCCCCAAGCCGAGTCTGAGCATCGTCACTGTCTGTCCCTCCGAAGAGAAGAGGTGAGGAAGCTGCTGTCATTCGATCGGCTGTTCCATGAACACGTCCCCAAGCCGAGGCTGAGCACCGTCACTGTCTGTCCCTCCGAAGAGGTGAGGAAGCTGCTGTTATTCGATCGGCTGTCCTAAGAACATCTTCACGAGCCGAATACTTACCTGCTCTGTCCGTGGGGAAAGCTGAAGGCGAGAAGCCTCGGACCGTCCTACAGGTACATTTCGACGAGCCAAGGAAACGAGAAGAAATTTCTGTCTGTCCCATAAGCACCTTTCTGACGAGTCGAAAAGACGAGAAGAAGCCATTGTCCCACCCACGAGCCAGTAGAGAAGAGGAATATTTCCCCCCCAGTTCCTCTTCCCCAACCGGGTTCCAGCCACGAATATTCTCAGCACTGTTTTTATTCTTTTAAATTAATAAAAGACCTACCTTTAAAAGTCATCCTGTTGTCTGCCTCTGGTGTCTGCTCCTCCGGAGTGTGGTAATTGTCCCTCGGCCCTAACATCGGTTACAATGACACATGCATATAATTAAGCAAATATCTAAAACAGAAGAGTAATTCATTTCCAAAACCTAATACTGAAAACCATCTTATGTAAAAATACTCAAAACTTAAAAACAAGTAGTAAATTAGCACAAAGTTATCATATGCAATCATTTAATTCAGCATCACCAAGTTAAACCAAGTATTTTTGTATTTAGCAAAGTTGAGTTGGAAGCAAAGTTCATAGTGAATGCAACTTATAGACATGTACTATGGCATGGCTTCATTGAGTTAATTATTAAATAATCACTATAGTAGAAGCATAACACATACTGTAAGCATGCATTTGAGAAGTCTAAAGTTATCTAACTTCCCTTTTCTGAACTGCGAATATATATTTAAATGAGTTAATCTTATCCAAAAGATCTTCCCTCTACACCCTGCAGGTCCTGTGATTTCTGGAAAATCAGGCTGATTCTCCCCCATTAATGAATAACGATCTAGGGGAGTTTCTCTCTCAGAGACCATATAATGTCTGAAACTCCAGCTGTGCCTCACACATCTTCACTCTAAGTACATCCATTCTCTTTTGTTAATGTGCTGTTGCTGTGGAGTGAGAGTCCTGCAGCTTCTCCTTGCTTAACCAGTGACTGTGGATATGTTTTATATGATGTATAAGCAATGCAGTAATAGATACTGTGTCATAATAATTTCCCTGAGGGAATCAGTTATATTATTCTGATTCTGAAGTAGATAGACCAAAAAGAGACTCCATAGAAAAGGAGAAATTGTTCACGGTAGGTTTATGCAAATACATCTGCAAGAAGGAAAACAGTGTAATAATGTATGCTACCTATTAAAACAGATGAGAGAGGCATTGTTCAGAGTTTTTATAGAATGTTATGTAACAGATTTACAACAAGTTTAGAAGTCCACCTTTTACTTTTGCTTTTTAAAAAAAATAAAACATAGAAGATAGAAGTTTGCAAAAGTGTATTGGGAGTAAAATAAGCCTGTACCCATATTAGCAGACATGGCCATCTTTTTGGTACAGACTGATATATCAATACAAATATATTGTATGGATTGCTGAGAAATCAGACCCTTGTGTTTAAAGAAAAAAGCAGTACCATAAGTAAACTATTTAGGTAATTTGTGGTTTGGAGTCTGTCATGGAAGTTTATTTACAATCAGTGTTGGGAGTAACGCGTTACAAAAGTAACGCAACTCAGTAATGTATTCCTTTTGCTGTAAAACAGTAATATAATGCATTACTAATACATTTTTGGTAACACACCCGGTACAATCTCAGTAACGAGCATTACAACACATTTTCAATATAGCCAAGCTTACATTTTTTGTGAAGTTGGACTGAAAGGACTGAGCTGTATTTTCACACGAGGTCTTATAGGCCCAAGCACTTTATTTTGGGCATCCTTGAAAAATATGGCAAGCCCCACAGAGCCATTTGCTACATGTCTAGCTATAAGTGATTTCAATTTTACCACCCTTTATTTGGTAGCCTGTGTTTTAGCCAATGTTTGGCAAATAGCAGGATTCCTCTGTTCTGCCTGTGTTTTATTTTTTATAATCATTTATAGACTTTGTTTAGCCTACATGTTGTTTTTTGTGAAGTTGGACTGAAATTACAGTCGTATTTCCAGGAAGCCTAGTTCTCCAAGAGCACTTTTTGAATCTTTGAATCTTGATATGCATAGGCCTAGGCTTTAAATAACAGTAAATCAATCAGAATCTACCAGATTTTGATTCTTTGCCTGCTTTTGTCATTTTGACAGTGATTGTTACTTTTTGTATTGTGTGTGTGTTTCCCTTTTGTTTTCTATTTACATTAATGATATTTGCCTTCATGGCCCAAAAAGTTTGGCTTATGGTGAGGAGAAAATGTTCTTCAGTTGTCGGATGTTATAAAAGTAGGAAATAAAAAAATTAATACTAAAAACCATCAATTTCTGAAAAAATGTAGGGCTGATTTTTACACAAATTATTTGATTTTAATTGTTTGCCTTAACATATCTTTACTTTAGGATGAGCTACATGTATTGTTAAGGTTAAAGCTCTACAAATCAATAATTTAAAAAAACAATTGATCAAATTACATTTCTAAAATGTGAAATTGCTCATAGAATGAAAAAAGAGATGTATCACCAACTTCTGCAGCAGGCTTATGCAAAATTCAGAATTGTCCTCCATTCAATTCATGAATTGGAATTTGAATTAAATTGACTCCACCCCTTAGGAAGTGACAGGAAGTGGAATTAAATTCATGGCAATTCAAAGAAATTCCACACAGTCACACAACATAAATAATGTGTTTAATCTCACATGCATTCAGTGTTAGGAAGGGTACTTTGGAAATATAATTGCTTACTGTTAAAAGTTGGATTACTTTATCAATGCAAAGACATTTCCTATATTTGATTAGTAACTAATTGAATTTCACATTTTACCTCAGTAATACAACTAAATAAAATTACATTAATTTTGTAATTGAATTACATAATTTCATTACACGTAACTAGTCAGTGTTGGGGGTAACTCCTTACGAAGTAATGCCATAATATAATCACATTTGGCTGTAACTGAGTAATGTAACACATGTAATGTTACTGTTACTGTTATGTTGTGAATTGAAGGTGTGTTTAAGCCCTTTATGAGCTTTATGCCAGGCTCTTGCTGTTTTGCGCCACAGTAATGTAATGAGTAGGGTAATGAGTTACTATCCATAGAGAATAACAAGTAAGGTCATGCATTATGTTTTTTTTTAAAGTGAATAATGTGTATTACACGTTCTTGAGTAGTGACCCCAACACTGATGGTATCAAATATCAGTAGCATAATACCATCAAGAGATGGTTTTCAAAATAAAAGACTGTCTGTCTGGGAACTTACTTGTAGATGCCTTTTGAAATTCGCAGTAGCCTTGATGGAGCCACAGACTGGAGCACTGCATATGTGCATATGGCTCTGTGGTTTCCAGGGGTTCTTGTTGGAATTGGTTCTTCAAAATGAACTAGTACAGATGACCTTTTAGGCCTGCTATTATTTTCCATGTCGCTCTTATTACAGGTGTCAAATCTATAAACGTTGGTTATCTGAAGTTGTAAGGGACTTCTGAAACTTAAAAAGTCCAGTGTTGCCCATCAAATTGTGTAGAAAAGAAGCTTTCAAACAAATGTCCACCTCAAATTGTTTGGCAACCATTTTAAATACGTTGTTAAAGTAAAGCATTCTGGGAAATGGAGTCATGTTCCATCATGTTCCACAAAATTACAATAAATCAAACTTATTTGTTCTGTGACTAGAGTTTTTAACATTCATTGCTGGGGGAAAACATTTCCTGTTAATGTAATCTGTACAAGTAGTTCAAACTAAGATAATTTATAGAATAAGTAATGCAATCATATCTGACATATTTTGTAAAGCTTCATTGTTAAACATTCACTTAAATTATGTATATGAATTTCTTGGAATTTGTATTGAAAACAATTCTGCTTCCTTTAATTCAAATTTTAATTGTAATTCTAGATCCTGTTTTTGCCATTAACCTCTTAAGCGGCACCCCCCTTTTTCTTTTCTTTTTTCGGAAATGCTCATTCCGAACTTAAATGGTTGTAATTCAAGAATGCTTTGGAATATAGGGTCTTCTTTTAAAGAAGGCATTTGGCAGATTTTTGTAGAATTGAAATAAATTAAGAAAGTTAAACAGAAAAAAAAATGTATAGAAGTTTGAGTTTATGAAAATGTACAATGTTAAAAATTTAATTATTCATATTTTATATAAAATATAAGCCTGGTGGACTCTAAAAATGCAAAAAAAAATCAAAGCCAAACATCTGAACAAGCTGTGTTTCAAAAAATTAACGAGCGATGTCATTGCATTATAATCGATTATGGTCGGCAGCTGCATCGATGCAGCATCGTCAATCACCTCATCCCGATGCATCGATTATTTGATTAATTTCAACACCGCTAATGAGCTACTTCTCCATAGTCAGTGTATTAGCTTCAGTAGATGGCGGTCGGCGCGCCCCCCAGTTTGGAGAAGCAGGCAGGAGAACCCACTTGGAAGCTAAGCAATATATATTGGGGCAGCAGCTAAACGTATTTTAGAAGACATCTCTATAAGTTGCGGTAGACAATATATTTAGAATGTTTTCACCGCTTTACCTTGCCGTTAGACAGCACTTTCCTACTGCACATTTTCTCAACCGTAGAATATCCGTATTCCTATGCCCATTCAGTCTCTCTCTGCAAAGGTTCTTCTTCATACACTGGCTCATAAAGATATCCTCTCCACTGGGAACAGCATTTTGTCATTGCTGTCACAATCACTCAATTTTATTTTCTTGTAGTTGTTTAGGTTATTCCATAAACAACCTGAATCAAACACTGATCTGCGGCGTAATACAGTCACACTTATGCGTAGGAAGGAAGAAGTTCTACAGTTTAGAAAAAGTAGTGCCAAATGAAAGGCCTCTGTGGCAAAGCAGTGAAAATATTCGAAATACAGAGTACACTTAACTGATATTTGATTTTTTCTACGTGGTCCTTTATTTTAGGTGTCCAAAATATCTTTAGCAGCTGCCCCCATCTATAGCAGTACATTGCTTAGCTTCTGTGTCGGAACACTTGCCTGCTTCTCCAAACTGGGTCCAAACTACTGTAGCTACACTGACTATGGAGAAGTAGCTCATACAATTACACTTCAAAAGATCCAAACTATCCCTTAAATTGAAATCCTAAAGTGTTCACCAAAAAGCAACATGTTTTATTTACTCTTGACTTCAGAGGAGCTTGTCTTTGTTAAAGCAACTATACAAGATGTCAGAAAAAATGATGAGCAGTAAACTAACATACTTTGTTTTTCCTAGTCTAGACTAAGGGATGGCTGACGCCATCAGAACGATAGAGGTGGCCGCGCTCGGCCGGCCCTTCAGCCTCGGGATGCTGTATGACTGCCGCCAAGATTCACTCGTCCCTGGTAAGATCCACATGTAAAGTTATTAAATGGAACTGAACGACACAATTCCAAACCAAGCTTATGCAGTAAAAGGCAGTCTAACTTCCTTTAATTCTTTTCTGGCAGGCATGACACTGTGGGACTGTGATGACTTGGAAAAAAAATACAAGAGAAAGACCACCACTCAACAGTGACTTTGAGATAGTTGCTTCTGAATCAATTGAGGATAAATCCTCAGCGCTAACAGTTGAAGCCTCTCTGAAAGCAAGTTTTTTAGGTGGACTGGTCGAGGTTGAAGGATCGGCCAAAGTTCCGGGAACTGTCGATGAATCACCTTGGAAGAGGCAATGTTAAGCATCCGTATGTCTTTGATAAAGGATTAGCAACACATGTAGTCACAGGTATCCTTCATGGGGCACAAGCATTTTTTGTCTTTGACCGCGAAGTGTCCAAAAAGGAAAATCATCAAGACATTCAAGGCAACTTGAAGGTGATGATCAAGAACATTCCCTGCTTTGCAATAGAGGGTGAAGGTTCGCTGAAAATGGAAGACAAGGACAGAGAAAATGTTGACAAATTTTCCTGCAGATTCTTTGGAGACTTTTCAATTCAGAAATCTCTTACATCCTTTCAGGATGCAGTAGAAGTCTACCAAAGCCTGCCAAAATTGTTGGGAGCCAACGGAGAAAACGCCGTACCAATGAAGGTCTGGCTGTTGCCACTGACAAGTTTAGATTCTTCTGCTGCCAAACTTGTCCGTCAGATAAGTATAAGATTAGTTCAAGAATCACAGACTGTCCTGGAGGACTTCAGTGAGCTGGAAATGAGGTGAAATGATGCACTGAGGACCACCACTGCACAGCAGTTCCCACAGATTGGCAAAAAGATTAAAAGAAATGTCCTCTGAGTTCAAACTGGAATTCCAACGAACCTTGGCAAAGAAACTTCCATCAATCCGATGAGGAGGCTGGGCTAGCAGACATCCTGAAGAAGAGACATTCTTCTCCTTTCAACAGCAAACACCTGACCGAGTGGATGGACTGTAAAGAGAGAGAAATCTGCATGTTAACCCTCTGGGGACCAAAAACGCGCCCGCGCGTTTTGCTCGTTTTTTTTTTTTAGCAATGAAAATAAACGCTAAATGCTCTGTTAATTTTGATCTTTCATTTTCGTGTAATACATCAATCGATCCTGTTCAGTTTCTATTTTTTTTCTGTATACTCACAATAAAAATAAAGTGTTTTGCTTTTTGACAAATAAAGAAAAATTAACATGATGCGATTTCTGCCTTCTCTCTGTCAGTAAACTCCCATTTGAAACGCGTTCGAAAATGATCTATAACTCAGCGAAAATTCAGTCAAACAGGCAAACAGACCCACGGGCATAAAGCTTGAGATCGCATCTTTTAAATGAAGTAATTTATATAAAAAACAAATATTCTCAGCTTCTGTAATCTGTACAAAAAGAGAGCGACTCCAGTCGAGCTCATTACGAGCCATTCAAAAGTAATGTGACCACTCCCCGGAGAGCGCGTGCTATTCAAACACAAATTCTGAGAACGCCCACATCAGCTGTAAACAAAGCGCGTTGCAATCGAGTGAGGCATAATATAGCCTACCTTATGGAGAAAAGTTTCCTCAGAACAGTGCTGATATGAGGAGCAATATCTCCTGATATGAGGAGCAGATCCCGCTGAGGAGTGAGGTAGGCTGTTTTCTTTTCTCAAGTGTTAATGTGGAATAACGTTATGGAATAACGTTAGTGTAGGCCTATGCAAACCGCAAAAAGATGAATCGCATTTCTATAATATGACTCGCCTTTCTGTGAGATGAATGAAGGGTACATATTTGTAAAGACTGTTTAACCTAAATATGAATCGAGCGTCTGTGTGTGAAAGAATAAACTGCTTTGCTATAGCCTACTGAGATGAGTAAAAATCGACTGGAATATGTTGAAATAAAATATATTTGTATAAGCAACGTATTAAACTGCAAATTAGCATTTATATGCCCTAATATTTCATAAAAACAACGTTACAGTCAGTCACTTGTTGACTAGATTTGGGTACAGTTTTTAGGCTACTGTAGAATATACTGCCACATCAAATAGCCTAAGCTTTTGTTTAGCAATTTCTGCTCATATCTAACGTTATATATATATATAACTATATTATTTATATATATTATATATATTTTATATATATATATATATATATATATATATATATATATATATATTTGCTATATTCAAAATAATGAATACATATGATAAAATGTAGGCCTATAATCTTTTTTCTTTTTCTTTTTACAAAGAAAGAGTACACTTGAAATATTGTTGAAATTGTAATTATTGTTGTAATTGTAACATTTTTAATAAAATAGCTAAACATATTTACAAGATAGATGTAAGCGAAATCTTAAATGGTCAATATAAGTCTTCTTCTAAATACATCTTTTGTCCTTGTATTGTGGCTCAGTCAGTGTCACACCTGAATGAATGGCTAATTATGCAGAGTCATTATGCAGAGTGGGTGGGACATTGTAATCTAAGTTGTAAACTACTCCTCCCCCTCGCATATTGGCTTTCCAAGCAAAACCTGTTTTACACCATTTAAATCAATGTATTTTTTTTTTGTGAACGATAAAGCAAGACAATTTTCACATAATTTTGAAGCTAGAACTGAAAGGGACAACATCCATTAGTCAAAAGTCTTGTGGACACATATTTAATATGTGTTTTGTGGTCTTAATTCAGCAACTTTCATTTTAATTTTTTCCAATAACCACGCATAAACATTATTCTCTTAAAAATACAAACATCTACATACACGTTGCTCGCATATTATGGTAGCCCTGTTTGTGCTATATAGAGTGAATTTACACCTTTGCCATTAACATGTTTATAAATAACTGAAAAAAGCACAAATGTCAGAGCATATCAGAACATCTCAAGGACCCCAAAAACAGCTTGGTCCCCAGAGGGTTAAAGTCTTTTACCAACATGATGAAAAACACAAAGATTGTACCTTCTCAAAATGGTCTTCATGAGGAAATTCTCAGTGCAAACCATGCTGTGTGTTTTGTTTTCACCTCACTTGGAAGTGCTGAACCGTACCTCTCAGCTTTATCAAACTACTTAAAACAAACACCAGAAGACCCTCAATGTGCACATACCCAAGATGTAGAGAAGGAACAATGGTACCTTTCACACAAAGTAGCAGATTCATTGCGGAACAAAGCAAAGCTCTTCAGTGACTTTGCAGAGGCTAACAAGGAGAACAAGAACATTAAGTTCCTGACAGTAGGTTCAACAAATGAAACACAGAAAGGTTCAAGCATCTACCTTTATAAAGAAAAGTGAGAACAGAAAGCGTTTCTGTCAGTGAGAACTTTGAGCCGCCTTCAAAGCCGGAAACAGTGACAGTAACTGATATAAACCATAACAGTGTGACGCTGATGGTTTCTCCACCCAGATTTGGAGCAGAGGACATCACCTCCTACTGTGTTGAGTACTGTGTCAGTGGAGAGGATGGATGGAAACAGAAGACAGCATCAAAAGCTGAAGAAGTCACAGTGAGCGATCTGAGTCCTAACACAGAGCATATGTTCAGATGCAGAGCAGTGACCTCAGCAGGTTTTGGGCCAGCCAATGAAGTCCCCGGTTCCACTAAAACCTTACCTTGCAGCCCTCCTGGAAAACCTGAAGTCGAACCAAATTCAAGTGAGATATCGGTTATCTGGAAGAAACCTGCTGAGTTTGGACAAGATATCCACATTTTGAGCTACATTGTGAAGTTCGCCAAAACAGACAACGGGGTTAAAGAGGAAGATCTCCAATGGGATGAAATGATGGCAGGAGCTGAAAAGGCAATAATATCAGAGCTTCAGTCAGGAACAGAATATGTTGTCAGGGTCAGATGTGATTGTGGTGTAGCTGGCAGAAGCAAAGAAAGCATCCCTGTTAATGTCTGCACAACAAAACGTGAATTTGCACGTCTTTCCGAGCTCCTCAAACATATTAGCAAGTGATTACATTCGGAATCTCCATCAGTTTACAAACTGCCTCTGAAAGAAGAAGATATGGATGTTGATGGATGCCGGTGGTATAACCTTGGCAAAGAAAGCATGAGGCAAAATCACACAATAATGTTTCTTGGAGCAACTGGATCAGGAAAGTCCACTCTGATCAATGGAATGATCAACTACATTGTTGGTGTAGAGTGGAAGGACAATTTTAGATTTAAATTAATTGAGGAGGATCAGATGAGATCACAATCTGAAAGTCAGACATCTGAAGCCACTGTGTACAAAATCAACTACCAAGAGGGGTTTAAAGTCCCCTTCTCTCTGACCCTTGTGGACACACCACAAGAGGAATAGGAAGAGACAGGGAGATCACAGAGCAAATCAGGAGGCTTTTTACCTCTGCTAATAGGGTAAGTGAGATTGATGCAGTGTGCTTTGTTACCCAGGCCTCTCTTGCACGACTAATAGCAACGCAGCGATATGTGTTTGACTCGGTACTCTCCATTTTTGGCAAACATGTGGCAGAGAACATTCAGATGCTGGTGACTTTTGCAGATGGCAAGCAGCCACCGGTTCTGGAGGCAATAAGCGCCTCTGGGGTTCCATGTCCAAAAAATGATATAGGGCTTCCAGTTCACTTCAAGTTCAACAACTCTGCATTGTTTGCAGATAACAGAAGCAGCAGTGACAGGGCCTGTGATGAGGGATCTGATGAGGATGATGACAACTTTGACGAAATGTTTTGGAACATGGGTGCCAAAAGTATGGAGAAGTTCTTCACTGCTTTGAAAAAAATAACAACCAAAAGCTTGCTCATGACCCAAGAGGTTTTAAAGGAGTCATAATGTTGTGTTACCTTGGATACCCAAATGCTCTATTATAGTATTTTAGGCACTTCTAAAAAAGAAAAGTGGAAAAAAAATCAACACAGAGCCCCTCAGACCCTTATTTCTAAAGGTATTATTGTCTCGCGAGATCTGATGCGATGTTTTGGCTGTCGTGGACGGTCATTATAATAATGCAAATGAGGGGGCGCGTTGATTGGTTGCAGGAATGTATTTTACTACTTCCAAGCGGTACAAAAACATAGACAAAATACTGCAATAGCTCAATAAATGTGACGGTACTTATTGTTAGTGAAATTGTAATCACAACCAAAGAAAAAAGAAAAAATACACCATTGCCAGATACATTCTTACAGAAGCCCCACTAACTGAAAGCTATTTTCAAACTGCATGTTTTGCATGAGTTTGGCTAATAATGTTTAGTGGTATATTGTTTTCATACTTGCATTTAAACAGTTTTAGCCACTGAGCATGGACTCCTGTATCGTCACTACTGTAGCTGCTAGTGTAAAACAAAGTCGAAAGATGTGGCTAGCATTCGTAGAGTCCATTCCCCGTGTTTACCTCGAAGGTAACGTTACATACAATAGCCGCATTAGCAGTTAGCTGCTATTTGTTAACCACAGTAGAGCAATAAAAACACAGTCTTACCTTTTCAATTTCTGGCAAGTCCCTGATTGTTGGGATGGCACCTTTTCCCAAACGGAGCTTCGAGGCCAAGTTCGCCTGATACTGCCCCAAATTTGTAAAAGATTCCGGTGTAAAATGTTTAGCACACACACCTAACGATACGCCACTTGAAAGAGTTGTTGGGACAGCGTCATTAAAAATGAATTTCATCCACTGTTCCCTGATAGTTTCGTCCGTTTTTGGTAAGTTAGATAAAACACATTTGCATGTTGTTTGTGGCAGTCACCCACAGAGCATCTCAGGTGTGCACTCGGTTTCTCCATCTTTCTCGAGTCAACTAAACTGAATCTGAGGGGGAGAGGGGCGGGCTTCCCGCGGCATAGGTTTGCGGTGTACATATTTGGTATATCCTCCCCCGTCTTGACGTCAAGAAGGGGAAGAAATCAAAATCTCGTTTTTTCGTGCGCGTGCACGTGGCCTATTTTACAAACCCCGAGGTAAACAAACGCTTCACTTTTAAATATCGGCTTCCCGGCCAGTGTATAATCATTATGCAATCATAACATACATTGATTCTCGTGGAAAAGTGAAATTTCTACATTATGACTCCTTTAAAAGAACGAAAGCATCTTGAAACAGCAGTTGAGACTTCCGGTTTGGCTCGAAAGAGGATGGCAGCATAGGAGAACGTGCTCCCGACCTTTGAGACGAAAACAGCCCACAGCAACTCGAATTCGTAACGACTTTTGCAAAAAGTGAAAATAAGAAGGATAACCCTTAAGATGCCAAAAATCAAAAGTAAAAAGAAATCTACAGAAAGCGAGCTACACGAGAAAGATGGAGACGAACACACCTCGCCTGCTAGCAGCGCTATGGAGGATAACGACATGCTAACAGACGAAGGAGAACAAGCTAGCAACGCAAGTCTGGACCTTATACTCAGAGAATTGAGGGAATTTAGGAAAGATAATGACGCGCAGCTAAAGGGGATCCGAGAGGATATAAATAAGACAAATACGAGAGTGGAAGAGGCTGAGGAAAGGATCAAAGACGCAGAAACTCGAATACAAACTAACGAGGAAGCAGTAACTGAGATGCTTAAACTGCATATTGAAATGGACGCTAAGCTGACGGATCTGGAGGGACGGTCCAGAAGAGAAAATATTAGGATACACGCTGTCAAAGAGGGATCGGAAGACGATGCACCATCAATGGTTGTTTTCGTGGAGTGTTTATTTAACCCCCAGAGGTCTACGGTCTCGCCGGCGATACCAGCTCGCTTTTTTTTATCAGTGTAAAAGAAACTCATAAATACTCTGTTGACTTTGATTTTCCATAGGAGTTTCATACATCAATCGATTCTGTTAAATGTGTATTATTTTTGTGTATACTCACAATAAAAACAAAGTGTGGTGCTTTTTGCCAAATAAAGAAAAATAAACACGAAGCTAGGTTCTGCCTTCTCTCTGTCCGTGTAGTCCATTCTGAAACGCGTCCGAAAATGAATCATAACTCAGCGAATACTTCTCACACAGGCATGTGAGTTATGTCTTTATGAAGCTTGAAATCTCTTCTTTTAAATGAAGTAATTTATATAAAACACAAATGTTTTCAACTCATGTAATCCGTTTGAAAGCAAGGAGAGGTACCGTTTTTCCTTCTGCCTCATTATCTTTACCCAGCTAACAAAAATATGTTTTAAGAACGTTGTGGGAACGTTGGTTTGAAATGTTCTAAAAATGTTAGATTAGATTTTTTTTTTTTAGATTCAACTTTATTGTCATTACACAAGTACAGGTACAAGGCAACGAAATGCAGTTTAGGTCTAACCAGAAGTGCAATAGCAGCAAGTGCAGGATATACAGTGGTTCATAAGTGCAGAACATGGATATGTACTGAATAAATATAGAGTTGAATACTATTATAAACAAAAATTTACAGATAGATTGTCCTATGAATATAATATACAGATAACTATTACTGTGAACAGAATTTACAGCTAGATATGTACTGAATATAATAATATACAGATGGCTATTACTATAAACAGAATGTTTACAGATAGATATGTACTGAATATAATATACAGATGGCTGTTACTATAAACATAATTTTACAGATAGATATGTACTATGAATATATATACAGATGGCTGTTACTATAAACAGAATGTGAGCATAATATACAGATGGATATTACTATAAACAGAATTTTACAAATAGATATATGTATAAGTTAGGCTAATGAGCAGTATAACAATGGATTTAAAGTAGTGCAAATAAAGTTTGGACAGAAGCTATCCGAGTGAAAGTGCAGTGGAAAGTAATTGCATATTACAGTTAAGGTACGATATTGCAATGTATATATAAACAGTCGGTACTGTAAATAAACAGTCGGCAGTGCAAATTGAGCATATTCCAGTCAAGGTAGTAGTGCAAGATGCATATGTAAACAGTTGTTACTGTAATAACAGTCAGCAGTGCAAATGAACATTATAGTATTGCAAATACAAAATGGAGGCAGGTGTGAGGAGGGAGAGGAGAGTCAATCAGTATATGAGGGGAGTGGGATCAATGAGGGTTAGAGTTTAATAAAGAGACAGCTCTGGGGAAAAAACTGTTCTTTAGTCTGCTGGTCCTGGTCCGGAGGCACCTGAAACGCCTGCCGGAGGGCAGGAGAGAAAACAGTCTGTGGCCCGCATAATGAGGCTGCATACGTAATGAGCCTTTCATTCAGGTGTGTGACTGAGCCACAAGAATGCAAGGACAATATATAACTGGTTTGTTGTTTTTTCCACAAATTTTGCTTGCAAATTGTACAATATCCAAGGTAAACATTTCTAGTAATTGTGCAGTTAATTGTTCTCATACTGTCAGATTTGGAATATATTCTCTTCCCAAAAGCTTCTTGCTAAAGCACTTCTGGATGGATGCAAACTGCATTTCGTTGCTTGTACTTGTGACGTGCAATGACAATAAAGTTGAATTCTATTCTATTCTATTCTATTCTAAATGTGTCACTAATAAAGCATAATAAAATTATTTAAAGAGAAGGCTTATAATGACCTTTTAAGATTTTGTTTACATCTATCCTTATATAGGCCTATATATATATATATATATATATATATATATATATATATATATATATATATATATTAAGGGTTATACAATTACAACAACATTTAAAATTGTAACAGTATTTCCAGTGTAATCTTTCTTTGTATTCGCGATTCATATTTAAACAGTATTTTTGGCAGCTGTAGTAGCTCCACAACAGCGCGCATCTGTGCGTTCATTCATTCCGATTAGAACAAAGCAAACAGAACTGACCTATTCCTCAGCGGGATCCGTTTGCTCCTCGAAATGATACTTCCAGAACTTCTGAGGTACATTTTTGCAGGATTATTTCAAGATAGTATTATTCCTCACAGCATCGTAAAGTACATACGTCTGAAAGTGAACTCGCGGTGTGTGTTATCCAGCTGATGTGGGCGTTTCACAGGTTTGTATGGATCGGCTTACATTTGCGTTTGAATAGCGCGCGCTCTCCGTGGGCGGAGCACATTATAACGTAATTAGCTGAGATGAGAACGACTGACATCTCTCTCTTTGCATACATATTACATAAACTGTGAATATTTGTTTTTTATAAAAATTACTTCATTTAAAAGGAGAGAATTCAAGCTTCATGTCTGTATGCCTGTATGCCTGTTTGACTGAGTATTCGCTGAGTTATGGTTAATTTTCGGACGCGTTTCAGAATGGACTACACTGAAAGAGAGGAGGCAGAACTCGCTTCGTTTTTATTTTTCTTTATTTGGCAAAAAGCACAACACTTTGTTTTTATTGTGAGTATACACAAAAATAATACACATTTAACAGAATCTATTGATGTATGAAACTCCAATGAAAAATCTAAGTCAACAGAGTATTCATGAGTTTCTTTTACACTGCTAAAAAAAAAGCGAGCTGGTATCGCCGGCGATACCGCCGACCTCAGGGGGTTAAGGTTAGCATAACGTCGCCGGAACGTTAGCATAACGTTGCTGGAACATTATCCTAAGGTTTGCATAACGTTGCTGGAACATTATCTTAAGGTTAGCATAACGCTACTGGAACGTTAGCACAACATTACTGGAACGCTATCTTAAGGTTAGCATAACGTCGCCGGAACGTTAACGTAACGTTGCTGGAACATTATCCTAAGGTTTGCATAACGTTGCTGGAACGTTATCTTGAGGTTTTTAAGAACGTTGTGGGAACGTTGGTTTGAAATGTTCTAAAAATGTTGAAATGTCCAGTTTGCTTAACGTTGCTGGAATGGTATTTTAATAATAGAAAAACATTGCTGGAACGTTAGCATAATGTTGTTGGAACGTTATCTTAAGGTTAGCATAACGTCGCTGGAACATTATCCTAAGGTTTGCATAATGTTGTTGGAACGTTATCTTAAGGTTAGCATAACGTCGCCAGAACGTTAGCATAACGTTGCTGGAACATTATCCTAAGGTTTGCATAATGTTGCTGGAACATTATCTTAAGGTTAGCATAACGCTACTGGAATGTTAGCACAACATTACTGGAACGTTATCTTAAGGTTAGCATAACATCGCCGGAACGTTAGCATAACGTTGCGGGAACATTATCCTAAGGTTTGCATAACGTTGCTGGAACGTTATCTTAAGGTTAGCATAACATTACTGGAACGTTAGCACAACATTGCTGGAATGTTATCTTAAGGTTAGCATAGCGTTCATGGAATGTTATCTTTAGGTTAGCATAACGTTTATAGAACATTATGAAACACAGATTACATCTCCCAAACTCATGCCCATGGTTGATACACCAAGACTGAACTTCTTCACCCAAGGATACCACATTATTTGCTCTATTTGCTGGCAAAGTAACCATCATCATCGTAAAGGAAAAGAAAGTCATCGGTATGTCAAGAGAAGTAAATGGTATAATGCAAAGGTTCTACTGATTCTTCTCTTGCTCAGCGGCGATATACAGATGAACCCAGGACCATCAATAAATCAACATATAACTGAACCAGTAAGTGGATCGATTGAGTGCAATTCAAACTGGAGAGTGAACTGTGGGGAAGAGATCAGTGCACCTTCAGGGCACAAGCTGGGAGATGTTGGGTGTTTGGCCAAACTACCTTTGGATATCTTGCAGGATGCATATATGCTTGAAACATCAGAGCTCTGTAGTAAACCTGTCCCTGATTCAGAGAACTTTGGTGAGTCTAAACAATCTCTTTTCCATAGACAAAATGATATGTTGTCTGGAGCAAAACAAACAGACGAACTACAAGTACTTCATGAACACTTAAAGACAAAAGGAGCCATCAACCATGTTGCACAGAAACAGAAACAGTTTAAATTATTTCAGACTGTGAATCACGCCAGAGTGATCTGGGACTCAAAACTCAAACCAAAGGGTATTTTAGGGGGGCACCTGAATATCCGAAGTATTATATCAAAGAGGGACCAAATTGAACACCTGCTTATGAACTCAAACCTGGACTTCTTAGCGTTAAGTGAAACTTGGTTGTCTACCAGTATACCATCATGCATGATTGATATTCCTGGTTATAGTTGTTATAGAAAGGATAGACCATCACGAAGAGGAGGGGGAGTAATGATTTATATTAAGGATACTTTTAAATGTGCTGAGGTACAACTAGATATTGTTGGATTAGAATGTTTGGCGTTAAATGTTATATTGTCCCCAAAAATGAATTTTAATCTTGTGATCTTGTATAATCCACCTTCATATGATATGTCTTTTTATAATAATTTAGAGGAAATGTTGAAGTTTTTAAATGGGCGTATTGAAACTGTTATATTTGGAGATTTTAACATAAATTGGTCAGACAAACATGGTAAGCAAAAACTGAAATCAATTATAGCAAAACACAAATTTAACCAGTTAATAAAAGGACCAACAAGAATAACAAAAACAAGTAAAACTCTTATTGATTTGGTATTTACAAATAAACCTGAACGGGTAATAAAAACATATAATCTTTTGACAGGTTTGTCTGACCATAACATGATCCTGGTTGTTAGGAAATTAACAAAGAAACGTTTGCAGAATAATTTTCATCAAATTTTTAAACCAGGAAAAGTAGGTATTCCTCAGAGCAAAATGTTAAAATTTGAAAATGATATGAAAAACATAAATTGGGATGATGTAGTACAAATTGGTGAATTGGACAAAAACAGTGAAACTGTGATGAGAACTATTGAAAAAACTATTCAAAAATACACACAACCGCTAAAATGTAGACAAAATGCATCTCTACCATGGTTAAATTCAGATATCTATCAACTAATGAAAAAGAGAGATATAGCTTTGAAAAAGTCATTGCTTACAAAAACGCAGACAGATATTATACATTTTAAATCATTAAGAAATAAAGTAATTAGTGATATGAGGAAGGCAAAAACTGCATATTTTGAGCAATTGATTATAGAATCAGGAGGAAATAGCTCATCTCTTTGGAAGTGTATAAATAAACTTTCTAAAAGAGAGGGTACACAAAGAAAACCTTTAGTGGAGCTGAACATAAATGGTAGATTAAGTACTGATAGCACTGAAATTGCCAATGAATTTAATAGATATTTTACTCAGTCTGTGGAAGAGCTTGCTATGTGTTTTAAAACTATACAACTACCTCAAAATGTAATAAATGACACACCCTCATCCTTTCATATTTCTGAGGTTGATGAACATAAGACACTTCAAATTATTAATCAACTGAATAACTCAAGGGCTAAAGATATATTTGGAATGGATACTGCATTTGTAAAAACATATAGTGCTTGTTTGATAAAGCCCTTGGTAAATTTGATAAATTTATCAATTAGAGAAAATAAATTCCCTTCAAATTGGAAAACTAGTATTGTAACTCCAATTTTCAAAGCAGGATCAGCTGATGAGGTTCAGAATTATAGACCAATTTCTATTCTTCCTGCAATTTCAAAAATTCTGGAAAAATTGGTAGCTGAACAACTTATCAATTATTTAGAAAAACATGATTTACTTTATTCTAAACAGTTTGGTTTTAGGCCTAAGTATTCAACAGAAATGGCAAACTGCTATCTCACAGAATTTATTAAGGAATCTTTAGATAAAGGTAATGTAGTAGGTGCAGTGTTTTTAGATCTTAAAAAGGCATTTGATACTGTGAATCATGAAATTCTCCTACACAAATTAAATTTATTTAACTTCACTCAGCAGGCAATGAATTGGTTTAGATCATATTTAGAATCCCGAGATCAGTGTGTTAAAATTAATAATTCAAGATCAGCTTTACGAAATAATAATATGGGTCTCCCTCAAGGGTCAATTTTGGGCCCATTGTTGTTTTCCTTATATGTTAATGATTTTCCAAACTGTTGTAAGCAAACAAAATGTCAGTTATATGCAGATGACACAGTCATTTATGTATCTGCAAAGACTCCAGGTTTAGCTGCAGAAATATTAACAAATGAAATGATTGGTGTGTCACAGTGGTTACAGAACAGTTGTTTGACCCTGAATTGTACAAAAACTGTCTCAATGTGTTTTTCAATTAGAAAGAAGGAAATGAGTGGTTTTATAATTAAGATCAATCAAAAGGAAATTGAAACAGTTAATAATTTTACATATTTAGGTGTTATTTTAGACTCTCATTTGAAATTTGATATGCATGTTAAGAAGCTATGTAGAACAATCAAAACAAATCTGAATTGTTTTTACATGATTAGACCATATATATCCTTGAAAGCAGCCAAGTTATACATGCATGCAATGATTTTTTCACACTTATCTTACTGTGTGACTGTCTGGAGTCAGGTTTCTCAACTGACTATTAAACCTGTTAGATCCCTATATAAACAAACACTAAAAGTTTTGGATAAGAAACCAACCAGATGGCATCACTGTAGCATTTTACAAAAATATAGTTTGCTTAGTTTTGAAAATTTTATAAATTCATCTCTTATTAAAATGTTTTTTAAATGTTTAAATAATCTTGCGCCAAAAGTTATATGCAAATTAATATCAAAACAGAGTAGTAAGGGGATCGCTACAAGAGGTGCAACTACACAGAACTGTATAGCACCACAGAGAAAAACTAAATTTGCACAATCTACATTTTCAGTTCAAGGTACGTTGTTATGGAACAGCTTGTCAGCTGAATTGAAAATGCAAACACAGTTGAATATTTTTCAAAGAAAACTGAAAAAGTGGTTCAAACAAAAGCAGATATGTGAACATTGATGGTTGTACATAGTCTTAGTTGTTTATTTTTTTTATTTTTTTTATTTTTTTTTATTATTTTTTTTTATTTTTATTTTTTTTATTTTATTTTATTTTTTTTAGCCCAACCAGGGACTGGGGCTGCAAATTAGCCTCTGGCTAGAAGCCTATATGTAGAGCATCGGCTGCATGAAATTGTAGCAATGTTATACTGCATTGTCCCTGTTAAATAAACGAATAAAAAAAAAAAAAAAAAAAAAAAAATAAAATAAAAAAAAACATTCATGGAACATTATCTTAAGGTTTGCATAATGTTGCTGGAACGTTATTTTACAGTTAGCATAATGTTGCTGGAACATTAGCATAACATTGCTGGAATGTTAGTATAATGTTGACGGAACATTATCTTAAGGTTAGCATAACATTGCTGCAACGTTAGCATAACATTGCTGGAACATGAGCATAATGTTGCTGGAACATTATCTTAAGGTTAGTATAACATTGCTAGAACGTTTCAACATTGCTGGAATGTTATCTTAAGGTTAGCATAACATTGCTGAAACGTTAGCATAATGTTTCTGGAACGTTATCTTAAAGTTAGCATAACATTGCTGGAACATTAGCATAACATTGCTGGAACGTTAGCATAACATTGATGGAACATGAGCATAATGTTGCTGGAATACTATCTTAAGGTTAGTACAACGTTGCTAGATCGTTTTAACATTGCTGGAACGTTATCTTAAAGTTAGCATAACATTGCTGGAATGTTAGCATAATGTTTCTGGAATGTTATCTTAAGGTTAACATAACATTGCTGAAACGTTAACATAACATTGCTGGAACATTATCTTAAGGTTAGCCTAACATTGCTGAAACGTTAGCATAATGTTTCTGTAACATTATCTTAAGGTTAGCATAACATTGCTGGAACATTAGCATAAATTTGCCGGAACATCATCTTAAGGTTAGCGTAACGTTGCCGGAATGTTATCCTAAGGTTAGCATAACATTGCTGTTACATTATCTTAAGGCTAGCATTGTGTTGCTGGAACGTTATATTAAGTTTAGTATAAAGTTCAGGAACGTTCGTTCCCCAAAATTTGTATTAACAATACAACATTCAAATAACGTTTATTTGGAACATTTCAAGAACATAAAAATGTGCACTTTCTGTTATCATGTTATTTTAAGGTTAGAATATTAAGATAATCTATATTTCTTTACACAACCATGTGAATTACAAGTGCCCACTTTATATTATATAGCTGCACACCACAAAGTTATTCAAGTGATACAGCACATCAAAAAGTTGAAAATGATTATTAAAAAAAATAAAAAATAAAAATAAAAATCTTAACATTTGAATGAAAAGGAAACAGTTCTGGTGCCAAACTAGCACTGTGGTCCAGTCTGTGGTCCACTCTCTTCAGGGGGTGGTCCAGTCTGTGGTTCAGGTTGTGATCTAGTCTCCTCATGCTCCTTCTGTAAAGTGAACAGATTGACTGTTACCAGAGGTGTCACTATAGGCCCTTTTTAGGGGAGCTTCAGCCCCCCTAAACTTCTAGCACCCCTAAAATATTGTACACAAATTCGTGTTCGCTTCAGTCTTCTTGTAATCAGAATTCAGCGCGTTCTTTATCTTCAATCCGTAGCGGCGCCGAGCAGAGCGCATGTCAGAAACAGAGGACTGTGTGTGTGTGTGTGTTCATCTAAGCCTCATTGGTCTGTCACTGCTTGTCAATGTCAGAATATTTGAGATGACCAATCAAATCAAAGTAGGCGGGCTTTATGTTCACAGAAGCTGCTGAGCGCTAATTTTAACAGAGCAACTCGATGCTTCCGTGTACGTTAAAGTACGAGATAAGATGCAATTAGCTAAACGAAACATTTCATGTTTGACAGTTTTTTAGGTCATAAATGTTAAACGAATGACAAAAATAATCAGGCAAACTAATAAACTTTTGTCTAATTTCGCCACTGAAAATAATAACGTGACTCATGTAATGTAGCCTAATAATTAGTTTACTGTCATTGTGAAGGGACAAGACACATTGACAAAAATGTTTTCATCATTTTAGGCACAGGATTAATAATGAATATTGAGAATAATACAATTGGTATCCTTCAGTAAATTAAAAAAGCTCAGCTTTAGGAGGGGAAAAAACAGGGCAAGGAGGAGACTGAGAGAAAAAGAAAGAGTGATGGAGATGAGGAGAGAGCAGGTATTGACAAATAATCTACTGCCCCGCTAATGGTTTTAACATCAGATAAATACAAAATTCAAACCACCTCAAATTTAGGACCTCTTTGATTATAAAGCCCTGTCTATGGCCCTGTATTAGGCATCAGATCTATAAGCGATGTGTAGAATGAATATTGTGAATGAATTTAATAAAGTTATTAGTTACCTAGCTTTCCTAGTCGCTTTGAGTAAATGAACGCGTCTAAGAAAATGATTCATAAATCAACCTATCAGTTGACCCTATGTTTACTTTCTTCACTGACAGACAAAAATGAAAAGCCTATATCAGTCAAAGCTCAGCTTTATGAGGGGAAGAGACAGAGCAAGAGAAAAAGAGTGTGATGCGGAGATGAGGAGAGAAAAACAATCACCCGTCCACTGACATGGTTTTAAAACTGTTGTCCATTTTTTGGGCCTTCAAAACATCTTAAAATGCACATATGTAGATCAGAGAAATCAAAATTTTCCCGGAAGACCCCGAACCCCCCTAACTAGACTCACATTCGGGATCTCAGTGATTATAAAACCCTGCCATTTGCATGTTAATGAAACTTGTTTATTTTTTTATTTTTTTTAAATCATACCCTCATTGGAGGCTGAGCCCCCCTAATGAAAATCTTAGAATCGCCCCTGACTGTTACTAATGGGGATTTATCATTTCATAAACATTTAATAATAATAACAGTGTGGCTACTCCATAAAAGTTAACCCTTAAAGGATTAGTTCACCTCAAAATGAAAATTTCGTAATAATTTACTCACCCCAATGCCATCCAAGATATCCATGTCTTTCCTTCCTCAGTGGAAGAGAAATTAAGTTTTGAGGAAAACATGTCTGTATTTTTCTTCACAGAATGGACTTAAATGGTTACCATCGTTTTCAAGTCTAAATCAATGCAGTTTCAAAAGTCTTTGAAGTGCTTTTAACAGGCTCTGCGCAATCCCAGCTGAGGACGAAGGGCTAATCTAGCGAAACGATCAGTCATTTGATTAAACAAATTTATAATTTATATACTTTTTATATTAAAAAATTGTCCGGATTGCACAAGCCGGAAGAAGCCGGGAACTACATCACGCTGGACGGCGCAGGCGCAAGTACCGCCCCACTCTGTTTACAAATGGTACTTCCATATATGGGTATTTCCGCCGCCGCTGTCGAGCGTGATGGCATAGTTCCCGGCTTCTTCCGGCTTGTGCTCAATTCGAACAGTTGTATAAAAAGTATATAAATAATTATTTTTTTTAAATAAAATGACCGATCGGTTCGCTACATTAGACCCTAGTCCTCAGCTGGGATCGTGCAGATCGAAGTTAAAGCACTTCAAAGACTTTTGAAACTGCATTGATTTGGACTTGAAAACGATGGTAACCAATTCCAATTCTGTGGACAATTAAGTCCATTCTGTGGAGAAAAATCCAGACACGTTTTCCTCAAAAAACTTAATTTATTTTCCACTGAGGAAAGAAAGACATGGATATCTTGGATGGCATTGGGGTGAGTAAATTATTAGGAAGTTTTAATTTTTGAGGTGAAATAATCCTTTAAGTTAATTAGGCTGTGCTTTGAGTGCTATTAAATCACACAAGATACAAATATATCTTACAAATGTAATGGAATTACAATGGAAAGGTTCAACTACACATTGTAAAGGATTACACCTGAAAATGAAAAGAAAACATGCAGGAATGTTACTCACCCTTGATTCCCGATGAGGAGCGTACTTCAAGGTGTCTGATATGTATTCCTCTAACACCTTGACGGGCACCTTCGGGTACATCTTTTGGCAAGCTTCTAAAAAGAAGTTTACATAATGGTTTAGTGGAAGTTCAGTAAAAATGTTGGGAAAACATGGACCTCAAAAAAAAAAAAAAATGTAATGTCACGACATCGTTATAAGTCCCATTTTTGTGATCAGATCACTGAAACCATATGAATGTAGTCAGAAATGCATGTGAGCACACTGCCTTGTAGGGCTGTGTTAAAAATATCACTATAAAGCTGAACCGTCACATAATCCTTGCTGATATGAATACTGCTGAATACCTCTGATTTTCATCGGGTGGTTCTTTGCCTTAGCGTCGTGCATTCAAATTGTGTAAGGGAAAGCTAGCTGTGAATCATCCAACTTATATCAGGGTAATTTGCCAGCATTTACCATTTAAAGCTGTTATTGATGTTTGCAGAACAATATTTTACTGGTAGACTAAAAATTATGGATATTTTTGTCAAGTTATGGCTCGTTAGGTTTAGCATGTTCTGTCCGCTTTTAATCAGACACAGAGATAAAGTAGTGCATAAAATTACATTTATTTGAATGAATTATTAGCATTTATTTAAATTCTCATAAGAGAAAGAGAGATTTGTACCAGTGTCTGTTTACTGTCTCTCTCTATTAACGATGAAGCTATGCGTTTAATTAAAAATAGTGATGTAACCCGCAAGTTGCTGAGAAAGCTATTTTATTATATTTTTGCTTGTCTTACGATTAGTGCTGTCAAACGATTCAAATATTTAATCGCGATTAATCGCATTAATGTCATAGTTAACTCGCGATTAATCGCATATTTTTATCTATTCTAAATGTCTCTTGATTTATTTTTGTCCCATTATTTTTTTCTTATTTTAATGCTCTTATCAACATGAAAAAAGCAGATTGGCTTGCTTTGTGCAGATTTTTTTATTATTGAAAACAACATTGGCAATACTGTGTTCAATTTCACACTAACATTCTCACTTGGAGCAAATAATCTCTCACACAATGTAACAATGTCCATCAATAAAAGGGTGAAAGAAATCCTGACGAGGTCCTGATATTGACGAGGGTTTGGAGAATTCGCTTCAGCTGTGTGTGTGTGTGTGTGTGTGTGTGTGTGTGTGGCCATCATCAAGTGGTGTTTCAGACTGGACGTACTGCGATGATGATAGCTCAGTTCACAATGACAAAACACACAGATCACTTTGGTCTAGTCAATGGAACCATTTGGCAACTTTTTAAAAGTAAACTTTCCATTCAGAATCTTATTGGCCTCCATTTCGGCCTCTCGCGCTCGTCATCCACTCAAAACGTAACGTTAACCTACTATTTGGCCGGCTCGCAAGCCCAAACAAGTGTGTGCGCGTGCCTGCTGTTTTGTTTCCGGTCTAGCTAGATCCGCTTGCGCTTTGGTCGACGAAGCAACAAAACGTCCTCTCGCGGCGCAAGCCATTGAAATGAATGGGTTTCATAGAGCAGTGTCGCATAGAAGCATGCCGGGTCCTGTTGCAAAAGCATGTGAAAAAAAACGACAAAGTTTGCTAGGCCAAAAAGACCGTTAATCTCGCGATAAAAAAAATTAATCGCGGAAATGGGTTTGCGTTAACGCCGTTAATAACGCGTTAACTGACAGCCCTATATTGTTACATCCCTAGCACCTTTAAATTTAAAGAGCACATTCATATAAAACAGTGATTCAACTGACTTGGAACTACCTGTGCATTAAACAGTTTTGTGTTGTACCAAAACTGCTGGTAGCAGCCCAACTTATCCTTTTCATTTGCTTTCTAACTCACTCATACATTATGTGTCATTAATGTTAATAATGGTATTGTGTCTTAGCCGATCAGATCACTGAAAACTCATCTTAATACCAGGTGTAAATGCAGTCAGTCTTACAAAATGTAATACCGGTACTTACGAATGATCACACTGCAAATATGTAGCTCTTGGAAATTGATTTTCCCCTTCCTTCCCTTCAAACTGTACTGGCTCAAGACACAATTGAGCGCAATTGCTCTCAACACCCTCCGGACGGCGTCTCCAGGCGTTTTGCCTCCAAGAAGACTAAGGTGATAGACCTGAAATAAAAAAAGCAATTATTAGGTTTGGCACAGATAGATATTTCAATTCCTAATCCATGTATAACTAGCATTTCAATTGCTGAACAGTAAGCCTATGACTAGTAAGAAAACTACCACATTTTCCTGGAAAACCAGATGCACTAGGTGAAAATTACATTAAAATTAAATTATATAATATTGTATAATTTAATTATATAATATTTATTTGTATTATTTAATATATTATAGTCTGAAATATTGCAAAATACCAGAACATAAAAATAAATATTTGAAAATATGTATTTTTAATTCCTCTTATTGGTATTCAGAACAGGACAAGACAAAATAAGCAAATTGTGGCATTCTTTTATAAACAACATTGACTATAAAAGGCAAATGTAAATATATTTATTAAAAGCAAAACTGAAATCAGAAATCTCTCCTTCAGCATGGATCCAAATGTTTTTAACTTTGTGCTGCAACATTTAGTTTCTACACTATTACATTTTGTGCTGCAACATTTAGTTTTGAAACTTATGTTTATGTAATTATTTATGTAAATGGGGCTTCAAATTAACTCGTGCCCCAACATCCATGTAAAATGGATTCCTTCATATGCGCAAAAATGTATTATACAACTTTAAATTGAGCCATGTTTCTTTCTTTATTTTGGTTGACTTTAGATTGATGATGAATAGGCTATCAAGTTTGCAATGCAAACTGATATGTTGTGTTCGTGAGCATATTTATGTGCGCTTTGCAAAATTTGTGCATGATTTCGAAGTAAATTATATTATAGATGTCAAAAAACATTTCAAGTGATAAAACCCCCACAATTATAATCTACTGTTAAATGTACTTACAGTTTTTTTCCTGTATTCACCATCTTGCATTTTACAGCATAAATCATTAAGTTCCTGCGTAGTACGGCAAGGATTGAGCAGAAACTCAGACATGTCTCCTGTTGGCTGGCCACCACTCCTTAAAAGATTTTCAATCGCTGACAGCTTTTGCTCCATTTTGTCAAGACGAATGCAAATGGCCCTTTCAAATTTCTTCAACTCCGTGTTGTCTGAAAAGTACAGTTCACATGTTCACATGCAAAAAGAAAGCAGGGTGAAATAACTATCTACATTCAACTGATGTAAAATCATTTCTATATTTAAAGCTGCAGTCCATAATTTTTGACACTCTAGTGTAAACATGTGTTTATTAACAGAATAATGTGTCTTGCAAAAGGACATTGTAGCCATAACTTCTTGTCTGTGTTTATGTCGATGGCGAGTCACGCAGGTACTTTGCAACTCCACAGCTGTGCGACCAGACCAGTCTAAAGTAGTCCCCATATAAACACTTATTACAGGTGTACCATAGTTTTTTTATATAAGACAAAATCACAGATGGACAATGCATTCATGGTGTACTCGCTCATTATATAAATTTGGTAAATTTTGAACACAAAAAAGTTACAGACTGCAGCTTTAAATAGAATTTCAATATCAGCAACATATACCACACAGATACAGAACAACAAACAACAGCGGGACATATTATATGTCATATTTCATGTTATACATTGTATAAAACTGTACAATATGTATGACAGTTATTTTGTAAATTTTAATGTAATGACTTAATATATAACAACAGTTACAGTAAATTATTATATTATTAGAATATTAGAATGATTTCTAAAGGATGAAGTGTGGAGTAATGACGCTGTAAATTCTGCTTTGATCACAGGAATAAATTAAATTTGACAAATATTAAAATTGAAAAGACTTTTTACATTTTTAAGTTGTAATATTATTTCACAATATCACTGTATTTTTAATCAAATAAATGCAACCTTTGTGAGCAGAAGAGACTTCTTTCTAAAACAATCTTAATGGAACCAAACTTTTCAATGAAAGAAAAATACAAAACTTGTACTCACACAGATTTGTTTCCCTTCCTGATGCAGGAACATTTACGGCCACATCAGCTGAAAATGAGAAATACAATAACAAGTTGAATGAATATATTATACATTTACAAGATCATAATACATCACACAGTGCACACAGATAAAATCTGCTTATTTTAACGGTCAAATAAGTAATATGTTTGCATTTGTACTCAACATCAAAAATATACATGAACACACCATTGCATTTTTACTAACTTGAGATATTAAGCTAAAGATTCTTACATAAATGTTTGTTGACATTTCAAAGGTGTCTAATTCCAGAATTTTAGAAAAAGGGGTTTTCATAAACCTTTAGTAGTCACTTTCATTAAAAAGAATTACGGTACCAACTATTTTCAGATAATTAATAAATATATTCATCAAATAGTAACAAGCAGTATCACATTATTTCACGTGAAATAGTATTATGATTTAAATGTCTTATTCCACCTTCATATTCAGTTTCCCTGTCAGACATGGGCGTTTCTGGGGCACTTAGAAGACCTGAAAAACAAGATTCCAAAAACATGGTTCCTGGAAATTATTCAGGGATGCTTATTTATGTGTTTTTTTTTTTTAAATAAATGGCCATGTAATAATAGCACTAATTTTGTTGAGTAGTGACACAGCTCGTAATATATGCATTTATTTACTGACTAGCCAATTAAGTAACAGAACACAATGCTGTATTATTATTAAAGGATTCTCTGTCTTCTCTGAATGTATTGCCGACAAGAAAGAATAAGTGAACTTATACTTACTCCTTTCTGCAAAATATTCTGGTCTTGGGGTGACTGAAACTAAATTAAAAACCTTTAAATAAATATTTAATTGACAATTTAAAGTAGCTATGTAATTGGGTAACAAAAAGGTTTTAAACAATTAACTCACATTTAGGTGTGCTTACAATACGTGACGTCTTTGGTAGTGGTGGGTCTTCGTCATCATCATCATCATCACCTAGTTAACAGTATATGTTATTGTTACAACATCTCATACCAAAAAGGGGCAAGAGGAAACTGAAAACAGAAAACTTTTATAATCTTTTAAATGTCTTATTCCACCTTCATGTTCAGTTTCCCTTTCAGACATGGGTGTTTCAAGATTTTGGGCTCTTTGAAGACCTGAAAAACAAGATTCCAAAAACATGGTTCCTGGAAATTATTCAGGGATGCTTTATTATTTATTTTTTATAAATGATGATGTAATTGTAACACTCGTTTTGTTGAGTGGTGACACATTAGGGTTGGGTATCGTTTCTTTTTTTAAATGGTACTTAAACAGTACTTAAAAAAAAAATTTGTAAACCGATACTTTAATCTCATTCACCATCGTTTTGAGGCTCTTTTTTTTTTTATAACGTCTTTTTTATCAAAATAAATTAAATAAAAAATTCTTAAAATCGAACCATATATTAAAATTATGTGCAAATATTTCAACCGACAGCTGAGGCATTTAAGTGGCACCGAAATCTGTGTTTTGATTTGGTCCGCTTACATACCTGGTTCCATATTGGCACCGGGTTTCGGTACCCAACCCTATGCCACAGCTTATAAATATATATTTATTTACTGACAAGCCAATTAAGTAACAGAACACAATGCTGTATTATTATTAAAGGATTCTCTGTCTTCTCTGAGAGTATTGCCGACAGGAAAGAATAAGTGAACTTATACTTACTCCGAGTACTTTCTGCAAAATATTCTGGTCTTGGAATGACTAAAAAAATAAAAATAAAAAAAACCCTTTAAATACATATTTTATTGACAATTTAAAGTAGCTATGTAATTGGGTAACAAAAAAGGTTTTAAACCATTAACTCACATTTAGGTGTGCTTACAATACGTGACGTCTTTGGTAGTGGTGGGTCTTCATCATCACCTAGTTAACAGTATATGTTATTGTTACAACATCTCATACCAAAAAGGGGCTACAAAGGAAACTGAAAACAGAAAACTTTTAATGCGTTCTGGCCGTTCATTTACATGAGAACAGCTGTTTTGTGGTGGTGTGGGGGGTGAAAGAAAATTGGCCAAACAAATCGGACGCCCTGATTTCTACATTTCGAAAAACCCATATCGCTCGACCTCTAAAAGCAACCATAAATTAAATATTTAAATTCTACTCTGTCAAATTTTCAGAAAAGTATTTACCACTATCCAGCTTTCTCAGATATCTAGCTGGAGGTCGTACTAGTCTCCGTGGAGGTTCCTCATCGCTCTCCAGGTTTGATGTCACTGTGGCCTGGTTGGCTTTCAGTCTGGCTTCCTCATAGCTATCTGGAAAGAACATGGCAGCTTAGTTTGAACAGTAAGAGAACAGTATAAACCATGTATGTGACATATGTTAGAAAACTTCTAATACATTCTAAATACCTGCATACACCAGAACCACTGCATCATGTTTAGACCACAAGGTAGTATCTGGAGTGGCTCTTTTTTTTGCTTTGGCGGTAAAATTCTTCCTTGGCCAGTAGCAAAATGTACCCTGTTGAGAGCAAATCTTCATATTAACCCTTCAAAATGGACATTAGCTGGGAAAAAATGGATTTAATAAAGGTTGTTCATACAAACTTATGGGGCACTATTGATTTCCCAAAGAGAAAAAAAAAGCCCATTATGTTCGTCAATAGTGCCACTAGTATCCATTTGGTTACAAAGATTCTTTAAAATATCTTCCTTTGTGTTCAGCAGAACAAGAAAATTTATTCAGGTTTGGAACAACATGAGGGTGAGTAAATTACAGAATTTGAATTTAAGGTGAACTATTCATATATACTACTATTTATAAATACCTCTTTTGTTACTTCAAGCCAGTTGGAAGCCACAACATCAACTGTGTTGTCTTGGGGAAACTTAATCACAGCGTATTTCTGCAAGAGAAACCATACTGAGGGTTTGGAGCCCCAGGGTCATAAGTGCAATTAAAGTGATCTGCACTCAGAACCCCTTTGGCTCCAACCCCTTGATAAGTGAGATACTGCACATTAAGATTACACACAAGTATAAACAAGTATTTAGCTCAGTGTCGCCAGTTCCTTATAGCATTGTTTATTCCGCTCTCACCATTAACTTTTCACAATTCACCATTTACCAATCAACTAATTAATTTTTTTTTTTTTTATTGAAAATTAAAATGTTCATCATTTAAGAACACTCATGCGTCATGACCGTCTTCTATGTAATAAATAAACAGATAATTTTAAGAATACTCTGACTCCTATTTGCCAGCAGGGAGAAGCTCCATAAAGAGAAAAAAAGTACCATTAAAGGGAAAGTTCACCAAAAAATGACAATTAGCCCATGATTTACTCACCCTGAAGCCATCCTAGGTGTATTCAGACGAATAAAAAATGTCCTGGCTCTTCCAAACTTTATAATGGCAAAACCGACGCATTTACTGCCATTATAAAGCTTGGAAGAGCCAGGACATTTTTTATTCGTCTGAATACACCTAGGATGGCTTCAGGGTGAGTAAATCATGGGCTAATTGTAATTTTTGGGCGAACTATCCCTTACCAAGTCTTCTAAAGCCACATGACAGTTTTGCGTGAGCAACGGACCAAAGCGAGTAAGGAGCAAACAAAGCCCAAAAACTAACATGTTTATTCAATCTTTTGCGGTCTACAGAAAAAAAAAAAGTTACACAGGTTTGGAGCCTCATAAGGTGTGAGTAAATTATAAGATTTAAAATTTTCAGGCAAATGATTCCCTAAATTTTGTGAATACAACATAGCCTAATTATTTGTTGATCCTAAATGTAAAAATCAGCATTCAGATGTAACAGTCTAATGTGTAAAAGGTGATCAAGGTTTTAGATAATGGCTCAAAATGAATGGAGCACTGTAAGGACAATCTGGACATCATCTTCAGCATCAATTAAAAATGCCTTTCTGACCAATAGCCTTTGCGACAATTCTTTCATTCTGCTGTGCCTCACTTGGGCCTTGTAAACACCAATTAACCTGGAGTCACAAGGCTGCATGAAGAGCTGCTCAAGATGGTCATATACACGACAAAGCACCATTCTATTCACTTCCCCTTGTAGCAGATTGGGAATTTCTCTTTGTTTCTCCCCCTGGTGGAGAACTGAATTATCTGCCCAGTAAATTTAGTGGTGTCAGGTAACCGTCTGGTGACTAATTACCATGATTGCACTCTAAATAAAAATGCAGCATTCAAATGGCTGGGGATGTTACTTTTTGCATCCTGGTTGCCTGTTCCTAGTGGAGTCGTGTGGTTCGGGGCATTTAGTCTGCTCATTGCGTGATCAGGTATGTGACTGAGCGGAATATGGAATGTGATTTTATAATATTAGTGTGTAATTTTGAAGTTTGTGTCCTGCAGTCACTACACAATTTGAGTGCAGCGAGAACCTGTACAGTCGTGTTAGAATCATTGAAAACGCAGTGAGTATGATCTCTTTTCTGGTGGATCGTTTCATGTTTATAAAAAAAGTTAATTTCACTGCTGTGTGTGCGTGCAGGTTGGAAGGAACGTGCATAACAGGCTTGCTTCCAGCTCTGAGCGGTGTAAGCTTATCTTTAATGGCAAGACGCACGGCCCCGGATTACGCTGCTGTTTTGTTTCTATTTTGAATGTTGTTTTATTTTCATTAATGTCTTTGTTTTGTGGTATTTTCTTTTATTAGTAATTGTTATAATCTGTATGATTTTGATTTCCTTTCTTTGTTTATATAATTTGTAATTAATGTAAGCGCTCGGGTCTCCTGTGGCCAATGGTAGAAAGGGTACTTTGCCCACCTCTCTTTTTGGGGGTATTGTGTTTAACACTTGAGTGTGAGTTTCTTATTCCCTTTCTAGTGTGCAACACCAGTGTGAGTGGTTGGTTGTAGTGAGCGATTACTGTTTGGGGTGGGGCAGGATTCTCTTTCCCTGTTAGTGTCTTTTGACGACCCAAGTGCTGCCCGTAATGTTTAAATCTTTATTTTTATTTTATTTTATTTTAAGTACCTTTTTCTTGTATGTGTTGGTAATGTAAAAGGTAAATGTATTGAAGGTACTTGTTAGTGACTGTCATGTGCAATAAAACAAAAATTGTTTTAATTGGCAGAACTGTCTCAGTCCTCTCTGGAAAGAACGAACCTGGGGTTTAGATTTTCTGAGTACTAGTATATCTTGGGGTGAAAGTCCCTAGGTGGCGTAGTTGGCTACAGTTAAGACTTTGAGTATCTTCACGTGAGCTTTTGCTTATCTTAGTTCTAATCTTGCTCTCCGCCTCACCATCGTGCCACACCCTGTTGCATTCACCACAGAAATGACCTCGCAGCACTTAAAGTCACTGAGAACAAAAACATTGTTGGGTTTTTGTGTTTTCACCACAGCTGCAGGCTTGTTATTCAGTTCCTCTCTGTGCTGGTCAATTTCACCAAGACGTTTTATAATTTGTGACAGAGGGTTTCTACCCGAGCGTACCAACCTCTTCAGCTGGTGCAGGTAATTTTCAAAGGCAAAAGCGCTACACTCATCTAGCCCACCGTACACATGTGCATCAGAAGCAAGGTGAACCATAGAGTGCACATTGTACACAAGGAACTCATCCCCATACAACTTTCTGCCTTCCTCTACAAAGTGAACCAATAGATCTGTTGCAAAAGAGGTGTACTGTTTCACTAGTTGTGGGCACACTAGGATGGCCAATGCCACACTGAACAGCATAAAATGCTTGTAAAGTTCATCAGAGAGAACACCTTTCAACACAATTTTGCCTGTGTAAAGGGCAAACTGTCGCAGTTCAGTAGCTTTCCACCGGTCAATGTCTTCTAGGCCACGTGGTTTCCTTGCAAAAAGGTCTGGAATGAATGGTCTCAAACCAAGAAGCCTGGAACTAATCTCCCTTACTTGGCCAGAAGATAATCTGGTTCTAAGCTTCCCACGCAACCACAAAACAATCAATTTTCGCATAACACCAAGACAGCACTGATGCATGTAGTCTGCAGGAAATTGCTGAATCATGTCTATTTGGAGCATGCAAAAAGGAGACACACCAGATGATAGGTGGTGCTCTTCCTGAAGCTGCTCACGGAAAGATACGTCTGTTCTCAGAGTAACATTAGTCGTCTCTGGGTATATAACCCGACTGCCATCCCAGAAGCCTTTCTGTGTGCACTTATCACAACCGAAATAACCTGAGTATTGCTTTGTGCATCTGACAAATGCTTTCGCAGGTGCATCACAACTGATACAGCGCAGATGAACTCTTAAACAACCCCTGTCAGTTTCCAATCCGTTCATCAAAAGTTCCCTAAGGTCATGCACTACATCTGTCAAAAAATCCAGATTTTTAGGCTTTGACACACCAAAACAGAGAGCAAGAGGAAAAACAATGGAAGGAGCCAAATTGATTTTACACAAAACAGGCCACAGTGACTGACTGCTACTTTTGAAAAGTGGCAAGCCATCAATATTCAAGGAAATGTCTACACAATCTAACTGGGTAACATCATCACTGGGGTACATATTTAAATGCCTACAGAGCTGTTCTTTGCATCCAAAGTAGAAGTATTGCATCCCAGATTTCATGTCCAAATGCACATTTTCACATGTTCCAAGTAATGTTCTTGCGGTTCTTGGGAGCTCTGGGTGATGATCAGCTAGGATTTTAAGAAGACCATCCACTGCATTTTGTTTTACTTGAAATTCACTGGCCCACTGTGCAAGCCTAACTTCTAAAGAAGGCATGTCATCCAAGTCTTCATTATCAGAATTTAAATCTGAACAAGAATTTGCACAGGCCCCCTGCATTTCAATGTCACATTCACTCTGTGTTCCCTCAATGGGCTGTGCTTGATGAAGGGGCTCACTAAAGCTCTCCAGACTAGTAGAGCCGGTGCGGTCTACATGAGAGGAATCAGATTTCTGCTGATCTCTTTTCACTCTTTTCCAGAGTGTGTTGTATTTTTGTTTTGCAGACATTGTTAATAACCTCTCTCACAAAAAGTAACCAAAAAAAAAAGATCCCTAACATACCATGTCAGATTCCATCTGGACACCGGTCTCTCTCTGTGGATGGGAAAAAAGAGAAATTGTAAACATAAGAGCACCTTTGAATGCTGTGTATTAATAAGGGATGTTAACAATTAATCAACAAACAATAAATTCAAATTAATTGTTGATAATACATTGAATCATTAAAATGTATCGACTTTGCTCAACCGCGAAACAAACTAAGCAGACATGAGGAAAATTGAAGATCGAGTCAAATTTATGTTCGGGAATAGAGTGACACCCTCGAGTTAAACTCATAACTAAGTGTGTGCATTCGCAGCCTTTAGTTTTAAGCAAATTTAATGTAAATGTTGCTAAAAATAAGAACAAAATGCAAAAATGTGTCAACACAGAAAACATTTCATCATTGGATAGTTTTATTTTTTTTCGTTTATTGAAAGTGTGGTTTATGTCAGCTGAATGTGCGGAAGAGAAGATACAAGTTTTTTTATTATATATATATAGCACAATTCACACCTATAGCGAATGCTCCACGTGAAACTTCGGTGTTCCGACCTTTTATTATAGAGACTGTCAATTGATTTTGATTAAAGGCAGGGTAGGTAGGATTTTTCAAAAAAAAAAACATTCCAAATTTGTTTAAACTGTCTTTATATACCAATACATAATTAAAATGTAAGAACTCTGAAAAAGAAAATATAAAAATCGAGTGACTGTAGACCTTTTTATCTGCAATAAACACAGCTCATTATTTCCATTCACTCCCCTTCTGAGCTCCTTCCAAAGCGACGCCCCCGAAACACATGAACGCACGACGCCAAACGCTTTTATTACCTGAGACGAGTGGAGAGGAAGGATACAGTGACATCATGTCAGAATCACATGTAATAAAATACCTAACTTTATCACTATGAATATAAACAAATAAGATTTCTTTTAGTACTCACTATCAAGCTAGCATATCGATAATGGTAAAGTTTCATTCGGTAACGAGCTATATTTATAAGGCAAAACTAAAAACAGGTTGCATTGATACACGTTTTTCCATTACCATCAGTTACACTGTGATGAAGGTGAATTTCGTGTAAGATTCATAACATATACGGTGTTTTGCATGTAAGAGTTTCCATGATGAAAACATTGTTGACTCTAAAGCCTGGAACACACCAAGCCGACGGTCGGCCGTCGGGCAGTTTCCGTGCGTCGGCCAACTAAATCTTCTCAGTGTGTTCCGCACCGTCGGCTGAAATTGGTCCTCGTCGGCTTTGTAACGGCCAATTTGACATGTTGAATCGGCGTCGGGCCGTCGGTGAAAGAGGGAACTCTGATTGGCTGTTCAGCTTAGTGAACGAGGCAGTGCACGAGAATAATAGCAAAACAGCGAGAAAAGTCAAAACGGTACAGACAGAAGGCTGTTCTAATGATATCATCTTACCTGAGTGTTCCTTGGCGCAAATATTAATATTAATATTATATCAATATTAACACGAGAGGAGTGGAATAAAGAAAGTGTTTAGCAGGATTGATATTCAAAACGGTAAGCACGCAGTGCTTTGTTTACGGTGTGTGTATCTGCAGCTGGCAGCATCGGTTTCCCTTTTTGAATGACGAATATAGACAAATATATCTGCAGAAATAGACAGTTGTCTCATTTACACGCACGCGCATTCTAGCTAACAGCCGGCTGTAGTTCTCTCGGTGTGTTCAAGTGCAGCTTTTAACCCCGACGCGAGGCGATAACACAGTCGGCTTTCATCAGCGCTAGTTCGTCGGCGTCGGCTTGGTGTGTTCCAGGCTTAATGAAGACTAACGTACACTCCGAGTCCGGAGACAAGTACCGCATCGTCGGTTCGAGGACAGGTCCGGGGTTGAGGGCGAAGCAGAGGAGGTCGTTCAAGAGTGCGGGCAGGGTCCGAGGAAGTAGTTTTTGTGTTTCTGAACAGGAACAGGATTACCTACCCTACCTCCCAGTTAACACAGAACGTTCCCCTAATGTTATTTTTTGGTTATTTTTTTGGAAACCAAATACTTACGTTAGGGGAACGTTCTTTTTTGGTTTTATTTTTATGTAACAATAAAATAATGTTCCCAGAACGTTGCTGGGTGGTTACCATAAAAAATTACGTTCTGGGAACCATAAACTAACATTCTGAGAATGTTCTGGGTACCAAAAACTAACGTTATGGGAACCAAAAATTCTTAGCTGGGCTTTAATATGAGCGACGGAGAGAGAGCAAGACAGAGCAAGACAGCGCAAAGACGGTGAGAGTGCGCGCGCGCGGCCAGGCCTCTCTCTCTGCTCGTTCGCCCGGTCACAAGCAGTCACCGATCAAATAAGGCTTTGGCAGCCGGCCAAAAAAATTAAATGGAGGAAAAACGCTACTGTTCGAATTTAATATAAACTGGTTATTATAAAATATTCAAAACTTATAATAATAATGTCTATTTGTCTTTAGAGTCTTGATTAACATTAACAGAAAGCACAGCAGCAGGCCACGGCAGTCAATTTAAGCCCTAACGTATAACGTTAATGCACAGACAACAGACATTTTGTTTTCACCCAACTGTGTTGAAGTGAAAACATACATGATGGTCATTTTGACACTGCAACAGTTATTTATATGTGGAAAGCGGCCGAGATCTGAATTCGGGATCAGACGACACGATGAAGGCCCGGCTCCAGCTTTGAGTTGGCCTGGATTTCCATGTGCGTGGTTGTTTGTCAGAACGCCGCATTAAATCGTTATTAATGGCTTATGCGCTTATAATAACTATTGGTAACATCCATTATTCATTTTCTCATTCATGCATGTTTAAACTAAAGTGTCAAATTATTCTAGTGTGAAAGGTACCACGAGAAAGAAACAGATCTCTAACGACGACAGAGTTATGGTTTACATAAATTACATAATCGCCTAGCCAAATTCTTTTTAAAATAATTCACATTATTAAAAAAATATCTAATGTTACAAGTACGGCTCTCCTCATGAAATGGCGCCAATTAAACGCGTTGATAAGCAAAACTCAGGGTAATGTTACCAATTTAAATGCATTATAGCATATAGATTATTTTCATCTAACGTTCCATCTACAATATGCTATCTAGATAGTTATCCTGAAACAAATAGCATCGTAGTATTAAAAGATATTTCCAAAATCAACTGGACCTACCATTAATTGATCGAAGCACTGCAGAATCACGCGAACCAACCGTCACAAAATGGTGTCTGCCGCACACTGTGCACAGCACACATGTGGTTTGGTTTATGAGATCTTCGTTTTAAGTGGGCGGAGCTTTAGATTTTAGTTAATTAAATTCTGAGTTGTGGATTATTTAAAAAAATAAAGGGCATATAATTTCGGTGTGGTGCAGTTTTATGCCTTAACTGTTCATTTTGTAAAAGTTTTGTTTTCGCAGTTGACCTACACTTGCAGGATGAGGATTAAGCAGACTCAACTTAATTTCAATTATTTTATTTATTGTTTTGTTAAAAAAAAAAAAAAATGAGAATTTTGAATTTAAAAAGAAAAGAAAGTTTGTCAATGAAAGAAAGATGCATAGTTGGAAAAACCGAAGGACATTTGGCAAATAAAATGAAATGGTAGGCCTACTTTGTCTATGTCGTTAATAATATTCTATATCGGCTGCTAGGCCAGCTGTGTTATGTGATTTTTGGTTTTACTGTGCACTGAGCAATTTATTTTCCTTTTTTTTTATTGGATAGGCCTATATAAAATATAGGCTATATAAAAAATAGTTTAGAACAATATAAATAAAACATTGTCTTATTGTTTATAAATAAGTCGGTTACAACAAATGGTTGCGTCAAGCAACTTCCCTGTGTGGAAAACCGAGACTTGCCGGTTCCAGATTTGCCTATTTTACTTCAATGATATCATCTAGCTAAAATCAGAGCGGACAAAATATAGAGACTGTAAATGGCAATAAATAAAGCTATACATTTCATGTAAGAAATGGCAGCACTTAAGTAATACTAACATTCTCAAATTCTATTCTCTTCTATTAAAAAAAGCAGTTTAACTGCTTCTATTTTTCTCATTAGTCGCTTTGGATAGTCTCTTACCATGATGGCCGAGATGGTCTTCATTGCTGTCTGGTTGAGGTGGTTGGTTGATTTTGTGTGCGCTTGAGCGTTTGCAAATGGTAATCAAATTAACACAATTTGAAATAGACTTTTTTGAATCGTTGTTGTACAATTTCTTTTTATTTAACTTCCACATAAATTAAGGTTAATGCTGCAAATGCTGCTAACCTGACGTGACGGCATTTCAGTGATTTGGAAAAGCACGTAAAAGTCATGTCAGAAAGCGATGCATAAGGATAGTGTGACGCCAAGTTCCAGGCATGCTATTTTGTTGGTAGTATCAGTTTACAACAATTATTAGTTAACACTAAGTTGTCAACACTTCGAATTTTTTTTTATAATTCTTAGTTACAGTACTTATGAATCGGTTTCTGCCAGGAGTTTTACGTGCTTTTCTCAACTCAACGAAGTGACGTTGGCATCCGGTTTAGCAGAAGAATGAACTGTCAGCAAGTATTATTAAAATAAACTCCTGATGTACTTACAAACTTTCCAATGCCTCGCATGAGCACAGAACCCATTTGTACTACTGTACAAGTTTGGTCCCATTCTGGGCATTATTAGTGGGGTAATTTACGAGATACATATATGGAGCCGTTAGCGCCTGCACTAAGCCATTTGGCTGATATCTCTGAATATGGCTCTTTTATGCATCATGAAGTGTTAAAAAAAGACCAGAGTGCTTGTCCCTTACAACCAGATTTTTTTCCAACTTTTAATAGGAAAATTGGACTTCACACTGAGACCTGACTAAAAGGGATAGTAAAATCAACCTAGGGTCCTGCACCCCCCAAAAGCCTTGTTTTTTTTCCTTGGTAGAACATTTTTAAAGTTACAAAAATTGAGGGTCAGTTTCTTATACCAATATTTTCTCTGGTACCAATTATATTTTTAATCCTTTCAGGTTCCAAGCAATATTTTTATTATGTTAGGGTTAGGGTTAGGGTTAGGGTTATGTTAATGTTAATGGGTAACTAAACAAATAATACCAGGACATTCTGAGAATGTTATGAGAATGTCCATCAAGCATAAATACCGTGATAAAGACGTTCCGATAACGTTGTTCTAAGAGCGTTTTCTATTAACTTTATGAGAACATTCATCAAGCACAAATAATGTGATAAAAACATTCCGATAGCGCTGTTCTAAGAACGTTTTCTATCAACATTGTGAGAATGTTCATCAATCACAAATAACATCATAAAGATGTTCAAAAAACCTTGTTCTAAGAACATTTTCTATGAACGTTATGAGAACGTTCATCAAGCACAAATAACATGATAAAGACGTTCTGATAACGTTGTTCTAAGAATTTTTTCTATCAACATTATGAGAACTTTCATCAAGCACAAATAACGTCATAAAGTTGTTTCCGATAACGTTGTTCTAAGAATGTTTTCTATCAACGTTATGAGAACTTTCATCAATCACAAATAACATCAAAAAGACGTTCCTAGACCGTTGTTCTAAGAACGTTTTCTATCAACGTTATGAGAACTTTCATCAATCACAAATAACGTTATAAAGTTGTTTCCGATAAGGTTGTTCTAAGAATGTTTTCTATCAACGTTATGAGAACTTTCATCAATCACAAATAACATCAAAAAGACGTTCCAAGAACCTTGTTGTAAGAACGTTTTCTATCAACGTTATGAGAACTTTCATCCATCACAACGTAACGTCATAAAGACGTTCCAATAACCTTGTTCTAAGAACGTTTTCTATCAACGTTATGAGAACTTTCATCAATGACAAATAACGTCATAAAGACGTTCCAAGAACCTTGTTCTAAGAACGTTTTCTATCAACGTTATGAGAACTTTCATCAATCACAAATAACGTCATAAAGTTGTTTCCGATAACCTTGTTCTAAGAATGTTTTCTATCAACGTTATGAGAACTTTCATCAATCATAAATAACGTCATAAAGACGTTCCAATAACCTTGTTCTAAGAACGTTTTCTATCAACGTTATGAGAATGTTCATCCATCACAACATAACGTCATAAAGACGTTCCAAGAACCTTGTTCTAAGAACGTTTTCTATCAACGTTATGAGAACGTTCATCAATCACAACATAACGTCATAAAGATGTTCCAAGAACCATGTTCTAAGAACGTTTTTTATCAATGTTATGAGAACGTGCATCCATCACAACATAACGTCATAAAGACGTTCCAAGAACCTTGTTCTAAGAACGTTTTCTATCAACGTTATGAGATCTTTCATCAATCATAAATAACGTCATAAAGACGTTCCAAGAACCTTGTTCTAAGAACGTTTTCTATCAACGTTATGAGAACTTTCATCACTGACAAATAATGTCATAAAGACGTTCCAAGAACCTTGTTCTAAGAACGTTTTCTATCAACGTTACGAGAACTTTCATCAATCACAAATAATGTCATAAAGACGTTCCAATAACCTTGTTCTGAGAACATTTTATATCAACGTTATGAGAACGTTCAGCCATCACAACATAACGTCATAAAGACGTTCCAAGAACCTTGTTCTAAGAACGTTTTCTATCAACGTTACGAGAACGTTCATCAATCACAAATAACGTTATAAAGTTGTTTCCGATAAGGTTGTTCTAAGAATGTTTTCTATCAACGTTATGAGAACTTTCATCAATCACAAATAACATCAAAAAGACGTTCCAAGAACCTTGTTGTAAGAACGTTTTCTATCAACGTTATGAGAATGTTCATCCATCACAACGTAACGTCATAAAGACGTTCCAATAACCTTGTTCTAAGAACGTTTTCTATCAACGTTATGAGAACTTTCATCAATGACAAATAACGTCATAAAGACGTTCCAAGAACCTTGTTCTAAGAACGTTTTCTATCAACGTTATGAGAACTTTCATCAATCACAAATAACGTCATAAAGACGTTCCGATAACCTTGTTCTAAGAATGTTTTCTATCAACGTTATGAGAACTTTCATCAATCATAAATAACGTCATAAAGACGTTCCGATAACCTTGTTCTAAGAATGTTTTCTATCAACGTTATGAGAACTTTCATCAATCATAAATAACGTCATAAAGACGTTCCAATAACCTTGTTCTAAGAACGTTTTCTATCAACGTTATGAGAATGTTCATCCATCACAACATAACGTCATAAAGACGTTCCAAGAACCTTGTTCTAAGAACGTTTTCTATCAACGTTATGAGAACGTTCATCAATCACAACATAACGTCATAAAGATGTTCCAAGAACCATGTTCTAAGAACGTTTTTTATCAATGTTATGAGAACGTGCATCCATCACAACATAACGTCATAAAGACGTTCCAAGAACCTTGTTCTAAGAACGTTTTCTATCAACGTTATGAGATCTTTCATCAATCATAAATAACGTCATAAAGACGTTCCAAGAACCTTGTTCTAAGAACGTTTTCTATCAACGTTATGAGAACTTTCATCACTGACAAATAATGTCATAAAGACGTTCCAAGAACCTTGTTCTAAGAACGTTTTCTATCAACGTTACGAGAACTTTCATCAATCACAAATAATGTCATAAAGACGTTCCAATAACCTTGTTCTGAGAACATTTTATATCAACGTTATGAGAACGTTCAGCCATCACAACATAACGTCATAAAGACGTTCCAAGAACCTTGTTCTAAGAACGTTTTCTATCAACGTTACGAGAACGTTCATCAATCACAAATAATGTCAAAAAGACGTTCCAATAACCTTGTTCTAAGAATTTTTTCTATCAACATTATGAGAACTTTCATCAAGCACAAATAACGTCATAAAGTTGTTTCCGATAACGTTGTTCTAAGAATGTTTTCTTTCAACGTTATGAGAACTTTCATCAATCACAAATAACATCAAAAAGACGTTCCTAGACAAATAACATCAAAAAGACGTTCCTAGACCGTTGTTCTAAGAACGTTTTCTATCAACGTTATGAGAACTTTCATCAATCACAAATAACGTTATAAAGTTGTTTCCGATAAGGTTGTTCTAAGAATGTTTTCTATCAACGTTATGAGAACTTTCATCAATGACAAATAACGTCATAAAGACGTTCCAAGAACCTTGTTCTAAGAACGTTTTCTATCAACGTTATGAGAACTTTCATCAATCACAAATAACGTCATAAAGTTGTTTCCGATAACCTTGTTCTAAGAACGTTTTCTATCAACGTTATGAGAATGTTCATCCATCACAACGTAACGTCATAAAGAAGTTCCAATAACCTTGTTCTAAGAACGTTTTCTATCAACGTTATGAGAACTTTCATCAATGAAAAATAACATCATAAAGACATTCCAAGAACCATGTTCTAAGAATGTTTTCTGTCAACGTTATGAGAACTTTCATCAATCAAAAATAACGTCATAAAGACGTTCCAAGAACCTTGTTCTAAGAACGTTTTCTATCAACGTTATGAGAATGTTCATCCATCACAACATAACGTCATAAAGACGTTCCAAGAACCTTGTTCTAAGAACGTTTTCTATCAACGTTATGAGAATGTTCATCCATCACAACATAACGTCATAAAGACGTTCCAAGAACCTTGTTCTAAGAACGTTTTCTATCAACGTTATGAGAACGTTCATCAATCACAACATAACGTCATAAAGATGTTCCAAGAACCATGTTCTAAGAACGTTTTCTATCAACGTTACGAGAACGTTCATCCATCACAACATAACGTCATAAAGACGTTCCAAGAACCTTGTTCTAAGAACGTTTTCTATCAACGTTATGAGAACTTTCATCAATCACAAATAATGTCAAAAAGACGTTCCAAGAACCTTGTTCTAAGAACGTTTTCTATCAACGTTATGAGATTGTTCATCCATCACAACATAACGTCATAAAGACGTTCCAAGAACCTTGTTCTAAGTACGTTTTCTATCAACGTTATGAGAACGTTCATCAATCATAAATAACGTCATAAAGACGATCCAAGAACCTTGTTCTAAGAACGTTTTCTATCAACGTTATGAGAACTTTCATCAATCATAAATAACGTCATAAAGACGTTCCAATAACCTTGTTCTAAGAACGTTTTCTATCAACGTTATGAGAACTTTCATCAATCACAAATAACGTCATAAAGACGTTCCAAGAACCTTGTTCTAAGAACGTTTTCTATCAACGTTACGAGAACGTTCATCCATCACAACATAACGTCATAAAGACGTTCCAAGAACCTTGTTCTAAGAACGTTTTCTATCAACGTTATGAGAACTTTCATCAATCACAAATAATGTCAAAAAGACGTTCCAAGAACCTTGTTCTAAGAACGTTTTCTATCAACGTTATGAGAACGTTTATCAATCACAACATAACATCATAAAGACTTTCCAATAACCTTGTTCTAAGAACGTTTTTTATCAACGTTATGAGAACGTTCATCCATCACAACATAACGTCATAAGGACGTTCCAAGAACCTTGTTCTAAGAACGTTTTATATCAACGTTACGAGAACTTTCATCAATCACAAATAACGTCAAAAAGATGTTCCGAGAACCTTGTTCTAAGAATGTTTTCTATCAACGTTATGAGAACGTTTATCAATCACAACATAACGTCATAAAGACTTTCCAATAACCTTGTTCTAAGAACGTTTTTTATCAACGTTATGAGAACGTTCATCCATCACAACATAACGTCATAAGGACGTTCCAAGAACCTTGTTCTAAGAACGTTTTATATCAACGTTACGAGAACTTTCATCAATCACAAATAACGTCAAAAAGATGTTCCGAGAACCTTGTTCTAAGAACGTTTTCTATCAACGTTATGAGAACGTTCATCAATCACAACATAACGTCATAAAGACGTTCCAAGAACCATGTTCTAAGAACGTTTTATATCAACGTTACGAGAACGTTCATCAATCACAAATAATGTCATAAAGACGTTCCAAGAACCTTGTTCTAAGAACGTTTTCTATCAACGTTATGAGAACTTTCATCAATCATAAATAACGTCATAAAGACGTTCCAAGAACCATGTTCTAAGAACGTTTTTTATCAATGTTATGAGAACGTTCATCCATCACAACATAACGTCATAAAGACGTTCCAAGAACCTTGTTCTAAGAACGTTTTCTATCAACGTTATGAGAACTTTCATCAATCATAAATAACGTCATAAAGACGTTCCAAGAACCTTGTTCTAAGAACGTTTTCTATCAACGTTATGAGAACTTTCATCAATCATAAATAACGTCATAAAGACGTTCCAAGAACCTTGTTCTAAGAACGTTTTCTATCAACGTTATGAGAACTTTCATCAATCATAAATAACATCATAAAGACGTTCCAAGAACCTTGTTCTAAGAACGTTTTCTATCAACGTTATGAGAACGTTCATCCATCACAACATAACGTCATAAAGACGTTCCAAGAACCTTGTTCTAAGAATGTTTTCTATCAACGTTATGAGAACTTTCATCAATCACAAATAATGTCAAAAAGACGTTCCAAGAACCTTGTTCTAAGAACGTTTTCTGGCAACGTTATGAGAACGTTCATCCATCACAACATAACGTCATAAAGACGTTCCAAGAACCTTGTTCTAAGAACGTTTTCTATCAACGTTATGAGAACTTTCATCAATCATAAATAACGTCATAAAGACGTTCCAAGAACCTTGTTCTAAGAACGTTTTCTATCAACGTTATGAGAACTTTCATCAATCATAAATAACGTCATAAAGACGTTCCAAGAACCTTGTTCTAAGAACGTTTTCTATCAACGTTATGAGAACTTTCATCAATCATAAATAACATCATAAAGACGTTCCAAGAACCTTGTTCTAAGAACGTTTTCTATCAACGTTATGAGAACGTTCATCCATCACAACATAACGTCATAAAGACGTTCCAAGAACCTTGTTCTAAGAATGTTTTCTATCAACGTTATGAGAACTTTCATCAATCACAAATAATGTCAAAAAGACGTTCCAAGAACCTTGTTCTAAGAATGTTTTCTATCAACGTTATGAGAACTTTCATCAATCACAAATAATGTCAAAAAGACGTTCCAAGAACCATGTTCTAAGAACGTTTTCTGGCAACGTTATGAGAACGTTCATCCATCACAACATAACATCATAAAGACGTTCCAATAACCTTATTCTAAGAATGTTTTCTATCAACGTTATGAGAAGTTTCATCAATCATAAATAACGTCATAAAGACGTTCCAGGAACCTTGTTCTAAAAACGTTTTCTATCAACGTTATGAGAACTTTCATCAATCATAAATAACATCATAAAGACGTTCCAAGAACCTTGTTCTAAGAACGTTTTCTATCAACGTTATGAGAACGTTCGTCCATCACAACATAACGTCATAAAGACGTTCCAGGAACCTTGTTCTAAGAACGTTTTCTATCAACGTTATGAGAACGTTCATCCATCACAACTTAACGTCATAAAGACGTTCCAATAACCTTATTCTAAGAATGTTTTCTATCAACGTTATGAGAACTTTCATCAATCATAAATAACGTCATAAAGACGTTCCAAGAACCTTGTTCTAAGAACGTTTTCTCTCAACGTTATGAGAACGTTCATCAATCATAAATAACGTCATAAAGACGTTCCAAGAACCTTGTTCTAAGAATGTTTTCTATCAACGTTATGAGAACTTTCATCAATCATAAATAACGTCATAAAGACGTTCCAAGAACCTTGTTCTAAGAACGTTTTTTTCTCAACGTTACAAGAACGTTAATAACGTTGTATGAACGTTCCAAAAACATTATTTTAATAACGTTTTGTACTAACATTTATACAACTTTTAAAGAACGTTAGTGAAAGTTCTGGGAACGTTCCCTGTTAGCTGGGTATAATCAGCTGCGGCCGCCCCGCCCCCGGCGCGATTCACATGTAAATAGTTTAGGTGATCTAGTATGCATCGCATACGCCCCCTGATCAATGCCATAAAAACACAGTTTCTATCAGACTTACTGATAGTTCATCGCGTTTTGAGTATGGCACGCTTCTCCGGTAATAAAGACGCCCTTCAGATGATTCTGGACAGCGAGGAAGAATGCAGGATACCGGGTTGTTTCCTCAGAGGAAGATTGTAACAGACGACGAACGGCAGCATATTGAAGAGCGAATTCCGCCGAGGACACAATTTCGGAGTAAGTTTTACTTAAAAGTCTTTTGTCTTTTATTTTTCGTGTTCGCATTTATGAGGAAAAAAACAATATTACGTGACAGTTCCCCATTATGGACGCGAGCGCTCTAAGCACTAAAAGACTTTAAAACATTCACAGAGACCTCAAAACAGAAAGTACAAATCCTTTCTTTAAAACGAATTTCGTTTTGTATCAATTGTATCTTAATTTTAATAATTTTTTCATTAACAAATTTCCTGGATTTAAAGTAAATATAGGCTAGCAATCACAACATAAGGTCTGAACTGGAGATCATCATGAACCCGTAGCCTACTCGCCTCACATGTCTAAAAAAAATTAAATATATTTACAGAAAGCTGGTTCTAAACAAAACCATCCAAAACAAAAAAAACTATGTAGCCTAATAAATGTGCATTTCTCCGGTGCGTTCACTAGCCTACTGCGAAGATCGCGAGTCAGCCTATCATCAACTTCATCTTTGCCAGAAGTTAAATTTAAATCGCGTGTGTGAATGAATGATGTTGTTTTAGCAAACTGTATTGCTATACTGAGATGAGTAAAAATCGACTGAAATATGTTGAAATAAAATGTAGGCTATTTGTATAAGCAACGTATTAAACGGCAAATTAACAATATGCACTAATATTTCATGAAAACAACGTTACAGTCAGGCGAAATATGAAAGACAACATTTTGTTTAGTAGATTTGGGTACAGTTTTTACTGTAGAATATACTGCCACATCAAATAACTAGATCCAAGATGGCGCTTACTAGATCCAAGATGGCGCCGCGGATGGCTGCCTCGGTGTTGAGCTCTCCAGTTGTTACACTGTTTTTGTTAGTTTGTCCTGTTTTATGTTTGTCATTCGCTATCAGTTATACCAGGGACGAACTGCTGAACATTCGGCAGTGCACACCAACTGATCACCAACCAGTTTTTGATTCTTCTGGCGTTTTGCGGAACATTGTCGTCGGTTGTGCCGCTGCACTGTGGAAACAGTATAAGACGCGCAGGCGTGGGAAGCGAGCCGGCACACTCGTTAAGCTCAGGCAGCGCGGATTCAGAACGGCGCTGCCTAGCATCCATCTGGCGAATGTCCGCTCTCTCCCTAACAAAATGGACGAACTACTTCTGCTCTCACGCAAAAACAAGGACTTTACCAACTCTGCTGCTCTGTGTTTCACGGAAACCTGGCTGAACGAAGCCATTCCGGACAGCGCGTTACATCTACCGGACTTTCAGCTGTTCAGAGCGGATCGCGATATGGAGTCAACGGGGAAAACGCGCGGTGGTGGGACATGCTTTTACATCAACAGAAGGTGGTGTACTGATGTAACTGTGTTAAGGAAGATGTGCTGTCCTGATGTGGAAGTGCTTTTCATTAACTGTAAGCCGTTCTACTCGCCGCGGGAGTTTTCCTCGCTCGTTCTCATCAGTGTTTACATTCCACCGCAAGCACACGTGAGTACGGCGCTGCAACAGCTGGCTGATCTGATCACAGAAACAGAACAACAACACCCGGACTCTGTTCTTATCATTCTCGGAGACTTTAATCAGGCAAAACTCACACGTGAACTGCCTAAATTCAAACAGCACATTACATGCCCCACCAGAGACAATAATATTTTGGACCATTGCTACACCACAACAAAGGATGCATATCGCTCCGTCGCCAGAGCAGCTCTAGGACTTTCCGATCACTGCCTGGTTCATCTTCTACCAACTTACAGGCAAAAACTTAAAACTGCTAAGCCAGTAATAAGGACTGTAAAGAGATGGACCAACGACACAGAGCAGGTCTTACAAGCCTGTTTTGAATGCACTGACTGGAGTGTTTTTGAAGCTGCTGCCAGCGATCTGGACGAGCTCACAGAGACTGTAACATCATACATCAGTTTCTGTGAGGATTTATGCATCCCTACCAGGACTTACTTATCATTCAACAATGATAAACCATGGTTCACACCAAAACTCAGACAGCTTCGTCAGGTCAAAGAAGATGCCTACAGGAGTGGGGATAGGATCTTGTATAATCAGGCCAGGAACACATTGACAAAGGAGATTGAAGTGGCTAAGAAGAGCTATGCCAAAAAGCTGGAAAACCAGTTTTCCTCCAACGACCCTGCATCAGTGTGGAAAGGCCTGAAAGACATTACCAACTACAAGACACCATCCCCCAGCATCGACAGCAATAAGCATCTTGCGAACGAGCTGAATGTCTTTTACTGTAGATTTGAGACCCCCGATCAGACACCCCATACCCGCCCTGACCATCTCTCTACACAGCCATCAACACCTCCAGCCATCCCCCTCCCCTCCCCCCCTGCACTTCAGATCAGTGAGGATAATGTGCGTCAGATCTTCAGGAAACAGAAGAGAAGGAAAGCACCAGGCCCAGACGGTGTTTCACCAGCCTGTCTGAAAACCTGCGCTGACCAGCTGGCCTCTATCTTCTCACTGATCTTCAACAGATCACTGGAGCAGTGCAAAGTCCCCTTCTGCTTTAAACGCTCCACCATCATCCCAATCCCGAAGAAACCAAAGATCACAGGACTCAATGACTACAGACCTGTTGCCTTAACATCTGTGGCCATGAAGTCATTCGAAAGACTGGTGTTAGCATATCTGAAGGACATCACTGGACCCTTGCTGGACCCCCTGCAGTTTGCCTACAGAGCAAACCGGTCTGTGGATGATGTGGTCAGTATGGGACTGCATTACACCCTACAACATCTGGACAAACCAGGGACCTATGCAAGGATTCTGTTCGTGGACTTTAGTTCTGCCTTCAACACCATCGTCCCATCACTGCTCCAGACCAAACTGACCCAGCTCTCTGTCCCTAGCTCCATCTGTCAATGGATCACCAGCTTTCTGACAGACAGACAACAGCTAGTCAGAATGGGCAAAATCACGTCCGACAGCCGCACCATCAGCACCGGTGCTCCACAGGGATGTGTTCTCTCACCACTGCTCTTCTCCCTGTACACAAATGACTGCACCTCTAAAGACACCTCTGTCAAGCTCCTGAAGTTTGCGGACGACACTACTGTTATCGGACTCATCCGGAACGGTGACGAGTCTGCGTACAGACAGGAGGTGGAGCAGCTGGCTCTTTGGTGCAGTTATAACAACCTGGAGCTGAACACGCTCAAAACAGTGGAGATGATCGTGGACTTCAGGAGAAACCCCCCTGCACTCCCTTCACTCACCATCATGGACAGCACTGTGACTGCAGTAGAGTCATTCAGGTTCCTGGGCACCACCATCTCTCAGGATCTGAAGTGGGACACTCACATAGACTCTATTGTGAAGAAAGCCCAACAGAGACTGTACTTCCTGCGTCAGCTGAGGAAATTCAACCTGCCACAGGAGCTGCTCGTACAGTTCTACTCAGCTGTCATCCAGTCCATCCTCTGCACTTCCATTACCGTCTGGTTCGGCTCTGCTACCAAAACCGACCTCCGTAGACTACAGCGGATAGTTCGGACTGCTGAGCGAATCACTGGCACTACCCTTCCCACACTCAAAGTACTGCACTCATCCAGAGTGAGTAAAAGGGCTCGCAAAATCACTCTGGACCCGTCACACCCAGCACACTTTCTGTTTGAACTGTTACCGTCTGGTCGACGCTACAGAGCACCGAGCACAAAAACAACCAGACACAGGAAAAGTTTCTTTCCCCAGGCCATCTACCTCATGAACACTTAATGTTCCGCTACTGTGGAACAAACATGTGCAATACTTCCCTCAGACATTTCATTATAGCACCTTATAACTTTATATATATTTATAATTTATAATCTTTTTATTTTTATTTTATTTTTATTTTTTCTATTTTTTATTTATACCTATGTTACTTGTCTTGTCACTTTATATTGTATGTGTACTGGAAGCTACTGTCACCAAGACAAATTCCTCGTATGCGCAAGCATACTTGGCAATAAAGCTCTTTCTGATTCTGATTCTGATTCTGATTCTGATAAGCTTTTGTTTAGCAATTTCTATATATAAAATAGCCTACTATTTTTGTCAAAAATAAAGTCATCAACTAAGATGTTAGCTGTTCCAATGTTGGCTATATTCAAAGTAATGAATACATAGATAAAATGTAGGCCTATAATCTTTTTTTTTACAAAGAAAGAGTACACTTGAAATATTGTTGAAATTGTAATTATTGTTGTTGTAACCTTTTTAACTTTGAAATATGTATGATAAAATGTATACTTTAGTTTTTACAAAGAAAGATTACACTTGAATTGTTGTTGTAATTGTAACCTTTTTAATAAAAAAATATATTTACAAGGTAGATGTAAACAAACTATTAAAAGGTAAATATAAGCCTTTTCTTTAAATAATTTTTATTGTGTTTTATTAGTGACAAATTTGGGGAGAGGATAAATATTCCAAAACTGAAAATACAGTATGAGAATTAACTGCACAATTACTAGACATGTTTTCCTTGGATATTATAGGCCAAATTGCAAGCACAATATGTGGAAAAATAAAAAAGAATTGAGATGCTTCCAACTGTTGCTCTTGCATTCTTGTGGCTCAGTGACTCACCTGAATGAATGGCTAATTAAGTATGCAGGCCCCATTGTCTCCTAAGGTGTGAACCACTAAATATGCATGATCTGTGACGCCCACTCCGCATATTGCCTTTCCAAACAGAAAGTGCTTTGCAAAATTCAAATCAATGTATTGTGTTATGTGAATGATTAGGCAGGGTGATTTCCACATCATTTTGAAGAAAAAACACTAGGCAATGACATCTATTAGACAAAAGTCTTATTGGCACATATTTAGTATGTGTTTTATGGCCTTTTTTCAGAAACTTTAGCTTTTAGTTTTTTCAATAACCACGCATAAACATTATTCTCTCAAAAATGCAGACATGTACATTCTTGTTGCTCACATATTATGGTAGCCCTGTTTGTGCTAAATAGTGTGTAATTTTTTTTTGCCATTAATATGTTTATAAGCAACTGAAAAAAGCACAAATGTCAGGGCATGTCAGAACATCTCAAGGACCCCAAAAACACCTTAGACCCCAGAGGGTTAAGGGGTCATATAATGCCATTTTTGTACAAGCTAATATGATTCTTTAGGGTCTAAATTAAAAGTTTGTAATATACTTTAAAAATTCTCATTAGTATTGTAAGAAAACACTCATTTTACCTGGTCAAAAACAGCTCTGTTTTCAGCACGTCGTTTCAGTGCATACGTCTTTAAATGATAATGAGCTTTGCTCACCCCGCCCCTCTGTTCTGTGCGTACACCGTTTCTAACACAATAACACAATAACCATAACGCGGTGTTCATTATAAACGTGGGATTATGAATTATATTGAGATCGTCATACATAGAAAACATGTCGTAATGTAGGCTACCCTTGAGTGTAAACAGCCGCATTCATCGTGAAGCATGTGTTGTGGCAAATTCAAAGTTCTTTTTGGTTCAGGTCTCAAAAAAAAGCTTTCTCGGAGTCGAGGTTCCAGGTCAGAAGAATTTACTTTATTGTACAAAACAACAAAGGAGAAGCCAGCTGGACATCTGACGTTATAATATTCATCATTCATTTTTATACCTTTTTCATATCATCAAGTCTCCAATGGATACCCTCAGACCTATCTCTTCTCTTCTGTTACGCCTGGTGACCTTGGCACAGTTAGACATGTCTTCTCTATTGGTCAAACCTCACACACTTTGCATTGCTGATGCAAGCTGGTTATTTTCCATTCTCTTATTCTTTTTCAGACCTATTTTGTCATGCTTGTCATTTTCATTACATCATACTTAGACATGAATCAAGGAAAATTCTCCAACATATCCCCCCTTTGGGACTAATCCTAGTCCCACCTTCATTTCTGTCCCAGAATGTATCTACATGAATAAGCTTCTCTCTGTCATCTACCAATCATGGCCAATATAGACCATCCATCTCTCTTATCAATAAGCCCACTCACGAAGGTACACCCTGGAGGAATAGTGAGACCAAACATCTCCGCCCCCACTTGACTAGGGTGGAGTAAAAGATCCCACCTTCCTTTTCTATCTTCAGTCTTGAAGGGATAGATTATTTCAAACATTTGATTTTTCAACATAAACAACATATTTCAGTGTAGAGACTCAAAATTAAGATTATCCCACGGTGCCAGAGGAACTGCACAGGTGCTTCCGGTGGCCTGGAGTGCTATCTGGGTTGCTCCATCGTTGCCAGAGGTGCCCTGGGCACTATCTGGTGTTGGAGCAGACAGCGGGTTTTTAAACCACCAGTTGAGTCTGCCCTTGCTGGTCCGGCAATTGGCGACCGCGCTTGTAATTAATTTCTCTGTTTACCCCGTGGAAACATCTACCAGTAGTCTGATGCACGTACTTCGCTTTCGATTCATAAAAAAATTTAAAATATTAAAAGTACTCTGTTATAAAAGTAAAATGATTAGTAAGTGATAAAAATAATAAAAACATTCTTATCTTTTTCCTTTATATCTGGTTGCATTACCTCGTACCACAGGCAATGACCTGCTTCAAACCTTGTATCGTCCCCTCTCATTCACATATTCATATTTGTGACAGTTAGTTTGATTATATGTAAAAATATTCTCAGTAGGATTATAAGTGTAAAAAAGAAAACACTCAGGAAGGGGTCCTTTATAAAAATCAAATAAACAATTAAAAACCCTCTAACTAACTCCCTACTCTACTCATGTTCTAAATGATCTGTCTAATGTTACCCCAAAAATAAAATACACAGTGTTACTACCTCCCTCTCTATCAAAAACAGAATCAAACGGTTAGAAATCAAAAGTAACAAGGTACCCCATTCCTTACTCCTTCACCAGACCTCCTTACAGGAAGTCATCTAGCTCGTCCAGTCCTGGCCCAATTTGGTGCACTCTTGTGTTTGTGCACCCGATGTCAACTCCCGATGGTTTGACTGACACATTAATCATCTGTCTGGCGGCCGCGTTGGCTAGCATGGATCTGAGAAAAGGCACAACACAGCAGAACAACAAAAGAAAAATGACAACAGCCACAGATATTATTACTTCGCACATTATTGAACCATACTTTCCAGGACCCAAATATAGAGTCAAACCAGTATCCAACGTGTCTGTCTCTCCCCGCATTTTCAGCAACCTCTTGTCTCAGATCCTTCAGCTTCTTCATGGCCCTAGTAAAAGCTCCATCAGAGGCTGTGTTATTCGGAATAAAGGTGCAACAGTCAGTTCCAAACATCACACATACCCCTCCATTTTCTGCCAGTAGCCAATTCAGAGCTTGTCTGTTTTGCCATGTCATCTTTGCTGGTGTATTTTAGCTAATGGCCTAAGGCATCCATTGCTTGATCTTAGTCTTAATTGTTCTGTTGATTGTCAGAGCTAATCTGAGATGGTATGCCAAATCTTGGGATGACTTCTTTGGTTACATTTTTTTATCAGTTTCTGCTCCTTGGTCTGATGAGGGTTCTGCTTCGACCCATATGATAATCTGTCTACCAAAACTGTCTCTGTATCTTTTTCCTCTTACTGATTTTATTATGTCCACATAATCCATCACTAGATGTTTGAAGGGCCCTTCCAGAACTGGGATAGAGCCTATTGGACTTGCTGTTCCTTTTCTGACATTATTTTGTGAATCTTTTGTCTTTTTTTATTTTTCTATTTTTCTAATTTTATTTTTCTAATAATCTCCCCCCTTGCGCAATGGTCAAAACCATGCGCATCTTAAATTAAAATAGTAAAAAGGGTTGCTAGTGTAATTATTTGTCTTTTAATACCTCATTTGTCCAATAGTCTGAAGTTGAGGGTTTTGCTTATGCCTTCTTGACTAATGATATAGACTTAATTTTATATTCAATTATCTATTCTAAATTCCAAGGTGCGAATACAGCCAATTGTAAATTGGTAACACAACTCTGCCTACATTCAGTAGCTTTTATCATCAATGTGTCATTCCCCATGTGACAGTGTCTAAATGTTTAGAATAACACAGCTGGTCGATATCAGTTGCCATTTGATTGTGTTAAACACTGCTGTCATAAACCCCACATTTTTCAATATCTAATTTCTGGTAGTTCTGGACATGCTGTCGTTTGAAAGAACCATTATCAATTTATCTTATCTGATTTGTCATTCATCTGTTAATTTAATTTCTCTTCAAAATATTTTCTTCTGTTGCTTATGAGATGCTCTTTTAAATGACTGGAGATTTCAGCATAATCTTGAATTCATGACCAACAATATTAACATTGTGTAATCCCTGGTAATGACAGCATTTGTGATATCTGTGATATGTGATATTTGTTTGTAATTTGTGTAGTTACTATTTTTATTTCTAAACCAAAAAAAAGAAGAACTATTGACCAAGATGGAGTGACCAGCACCATGGCTTTATCATCCATATTTTTTGTTGTTGAACATATTATGTCCTCTTTTTTCCTGATAGAGAGCTCAGTTAATGCAGTAGTCCCTCACTATACTAAGTCCAGCATCAGTTGTAGTTAATTATTTGAGTTATGCAAACACTTCCCCTCCCTTTTTTTTAATGCTTACAGCTGGACTAATGTCTACTGAAAGAAAGCAAATAGAAAGTGTCAGCTTCACAGAATATAGAGAACTGCTGTTGGACCAGTGAATAATCAAAATACAATTAATATGGCCAATCAATGAAATTTGAAGCGGTCTCTGTAGTGATCATTGAAAACGCATCACCTGTGCCCACTCAGTAAAGGATGAAGCCCTTCTGCTTGGACAAGCGATCAGTTGAACTGGTTGGGCTGCTGTCTGAGTGTTTCCCTCCTCATCCGATGCATTTGATCTGTCAGTCTTTGTTGGCATTCAAGGGTCTGGTGTCATGTTGGGGCATAGTGGTTTGACTCTGGATGCTGTTGTCTCTCTGCCTCTTCTCAGTCTGGCTTTTGGTCAAGCCACGGAGGAAGCAATTTTGCATGATGGCAGGATGTTTTTCTTGGTTGTTTCTGCATCAGCACAGTCTTTGTCCATACCAGCCCCTCAGTGGTTTCAGCTTCCTCTTTCAGAGGTGATGAAGGCCCACCAACCAAATGCCTCTTCTTTTCTCTGCAGCCGTGTGTTTCTTGCTCTCACTTGTTGCACAGTCCAGTTGCTGTTGGTTATGTCGAGGCAGCCGTCCCAAAAGCTGTCTGGTGTCATCTGGAAATTGAACACTCAGAGATCCGCATGAATCAAATTCATCCTTTATAAATTCTACAACCATCTCTTTCAATTGTCCCTGAATTTCAGAAGTCTCATCTGGTTAATAACAGCAGTTTCCCCATGCAATTTTAATAAAGCAAGTTCTTCTTTACAGAATGCAGAAAATAGCAGTCTTTCAGTCTGTCTGAGTTGCCTTATTTTCAGTATTTGTATCACTCATTATATCAATCTCTACTCTCTCAAGCATTTTAGGATTAAATCAATGAGTCTCATTACTGTGAAATGTGTATAATACAGTATGGCTGTTAAAATGTCTGTTTAGCTTGGTCACCCAATCCTGCTCATTCAACACAATGCACAAGTTATTTTAAGTAACGCAATCCAAAGATCTCAAAATTTCTGCAATGGCTCAAATTTAAAACTGTCTCCCAGGGACAACAAGATGCAAACCTCATAGGCTACGTCTTTATATAACAGGTCAGTCATACCCACATCTAGCATGTCTCCCTATATATACATATTTTATCTCTAAATGTCAGATATTTCTATAAACCTTTTTATCAATCAGTTGATTTTCCCCTGGGAACTACACAAACCACTTATACTAAAGAGAAAACTCCAGTGTTTTTGATGGCCACCAGTTTGTGCAATCCTCCATATCAATCCCTGTTAGGCCTGCTTATTAATTTAATTCCCCCATAGATCGGTCAACTAACATTTAAGCAATTTTCATATTTTCTTTCAGGTTAATTTATCATCAGTTATTTTTATTGGTGTTTTCCTGGTATTTGTGAAATTAGTCTACTTTTAATTCTGACAGGATTAGCAGATTTCACCAATCTTACTTGATCTCTTAGTAAACTGTTTTGAATACCTTTTTATTTATTTATTTTTTACGAATGTTTCAGTGTCACAGAGTCACAGTGTCTGTATACGCACATTTTAAACCATAAATAGTCCATGCAAAGCACCTCGTGAATGCTTATAAGTATGTTTAATGACCCTGACAGTTGTTCTTTCGTGACGCCGAATCGTGATGACTGGCGGAGAAAAAGCAAAAAACCTCTCAGACGCTTGGGAATTGCTGCCAACTGAATTATAATTTCGGCCTGTTGTCGCACAGTGTAGGGAAACCGGATCTATAGACTACCTTTATGGATAATATCTTCCAAAACGGCAGGCATTACGGCACTCAGGGACAGCTTCGATATACCAGACCTATATGATTTAACAGAACTATAAATTATATCCAAACAAGCCTTAGTGATAAAGGTAAAGATTATATATAATATTTATATATATTTAAAAAAAAAACACTTGGCTGTCTGACATTTCCCTCTGGAAACAGCCGGTTGCCCCCAGAATGGCGAGTACCTGTATTTGGCACGGTTCCGGCGCGTTGCCCTCTCTACTGGACCCAATTCAGTACATAGATCCTAGAGTGCAGCTTTAGGGAATTTAAATCGGCATATTATCCAGCCATCATCATGGTCCCTGAAGTTTCTCTTCTGTTTCTTCCATTGGGGTAGTCCTCCTGCAGTGCCAGCAGTGCCATCAGACAGCGTTACGCACAGGGGTCACCGCAGTATAAATATGTTTACAACAATTAGAGTGTTTGTAGACACCTTGCCAAAATCACAGCATCAACTAGTGGTCTCCCCTATCCAGAGATACAATTTGAAGATGAAAGTCTAATAGACAAACACACTTTTCATCATGCAGGTTTTGTTATGAACACTATTCAAGTTCGGACTGATAACGAGGACATTAAGTGTAATGATTGCGCGAGAGCTTAACGGCTGTATTTCCAGACTTTGACATTTGATTATTATGCACAGTATTAAAGACAGATATTTAGTTATTTACACTGTGTTCTGTCATTGTCTAATGGTAGGGTATTTGATTCTGTCCTGCATTCCATGGAATTGGGCCATCTCATCCTCCTGCGCTCCGTAGCGGACTCTGTGATGGTGAGACAGCGCTGATTAAATATTAAAAACGAGTTTTGATTTAAGATTTGAGATGGAGGTGTTTATGGAACATTATCACTCAGTACAAGTGCAAATAACACTGCTGGATTTAATCTTCATGATATGGTGTGAAGAAATGTGCGTGAGGCATCAATACTTAAACATATTAAGAGTAATCGTTATTCCCACATGTACTTTCTGCAGTCTGACTTCTGGGGCCTCATTTATAAACGTTGCGTACGCACAAAAGAAGGCGTACGCCGCTCTCTACGCAATAAATGAAGTTCCTAAACGCAAGTTAGGGAGGAGTGAGCCCATCTAATCTTTCAATCCACAGCCTGAGTATATAAGCAGCCGCTTACCTCTCTCTTGCATCAGCTGTTCCAGTATCCCTCCACCTCCCCAAACTCCACCTTCATCTCAGGTACCTTGCCCTTCAATTATCATATCCTACTTTTAGCCACTGGGGGGGTATATCAAAGCTCGAGTTGAAGCTGCCTCATCGAGCCCCTCTTCAGTGGACAGCAAGCCAAATAAGTTTAACCTAATATCTTAAAGATTTTATGGGCAAACAAACTCATTAATTGGTATTTATAAAAAGCAAACTTGACGGGAAAATGTGCGGTCCTTCACGCAAACTCTGACGCAGGCGTACGCACAAAAACGGGTGAAATGAGAAATGGCGACACCGTCGGCAGAGGGAAGAAACACGTGAAAGTGTGTGTAAGTGTGTGAAACTGTAGACCGTTGTGTAGAAGAAATGGCAATACTGCCTCTCATAAATAAGTTAACATGAAGACTTAGCAAGTCTTACAATTAACAGCCGACACGAACACCCGTTTGATCGATCTGCAGTGTAAAACAAACAAAAGCAAACGAAGATTACAACAGAAATGCAAATTAACACATATTTGCAAAAAGAAAAGTGAAATATGTTCTGCAATAATATTGGCATGTTATGCAATTCATCCTCATAACACATCTGTAGCTTGTCAGATGCAATCAAATGGATGGTAATAAAATGCCATGATGCCGTCACAATGCTTAATGACGTGAGTGAAGTTACGTCTCTTGGTTTCCCTCTCTGTGTTTGCCATGATTTTGCAATCGATGAATATTAACTTGTGGGCGTTTCACAGACTATTTATGGGCAACTATGGGCGTGACATAAAGCCGCAAAAGCTGTGCTACATTTAGAATAGATTGTGATTTATTAAGGGAAAACTGCGTAGGATGTGCGTGCGCATGGTTTTATAAATCCGAATATTTCTGTGCGTACGCACGTCCTATGTTTCATCCGTACGCCACTTCTGACGCAAATCATACGCAAAGTTTTATAAATGAGGCCCCAGGTCACCACCTCACCATCTGCGTTGCCAATTCCTATTTTGTCTCCAAAATGTGCGAACGCACGGGTCAGAGTTTGTGTGGAGGACCGCACATTCTCCCATCAAGTTTGCTTTTTATAAATCACAACCTTTGCGTGGGAAGCAGCGTACGCCCATTTTCAGCCCCGTTTTGTGCGTACGCCAAGTTTATAAATGAGACCCCAGATCTCCGCGGAGCATACGCACCACTACGCGCTGCACTCTGTACGGTGTCGGCAGTGTCATTAATTATAGTGGAAGCGTAGTTTTGGCTCCGCGTACGTTACTCATGCAATGAAGCCAACCCATTACCCTTTAGGTAAGCATGCTGATTTGAATTCTCTCTTAACTTTTTGTTATTAAACAAGCTTTTTTTGCCAGCTCCAAATTTCATGGCAAAATGTTTAAAAAAAAAAATATTAGTAAAAAAAAATGTTTTTTTTAATGGCTAAGAACTTAATAGACCTGGATGTCATAAGTCATGTCTACATAACCTAAATGTTGTTGAAAATATGAACAATTATGCTTCTTTTCTGACACACACAATTTAATAACCCCTTTCAGCTGGAGTTTGTTCTCTTTATTTATGAAACGATTTAGTACTTTGAATATACTCTGATTATATACTAAATGAAGTTTCATGTAACAAAGTTCGGGAGGAGCATGTTCAGGTAATCATCCAATCAGTATAAATAAAGCCTTCCCTTCCCTTGTCTCATGACAAAATTCTCAGCATCCCACCACCCTCCATCACCTCACATTCAGATGGGTCCGCTCATAGATACCTATGATCTATACATTCATAGGGGGGAGTCCTCTGGGGTCGGGCCGAATTCCTCCCCCCGGACAGCAAGCCAAATACGCATTATAATATTACATCTGATTTCATTAACGTGAACTCGTGAAAGAAGTAGGATTAATTACTTGGTTTTGGGGTTTGGCGGTTACTGTACGTTTTTTGTCTTATAAGAGGTTCGTAACAAAGACGATAACACAATTGATGTTTATTTTACATAATCAAATTGAAGATTTGATGTATCTTTTAGTAGGTTAAAGCTGCTATTTGTGAAATTCGTCCTGTTCAAAATTCAGCAGATGACAACTCTTCAATGTGTGCAGTTCGTTGAGTTCAAACTTTTGTTCTTAGATGGCATTGGTAATGATAAATATAGAAATAATTGATTGATTTGAACATTAAACCTTGTTTTACATATTTCAGCTTTAACATTTGTCCTATATTTTAAGCCATTATGCATTCTGTGAATTTTTCTTTAACAGTTTTTTCTTGTGCAGTTGTACCTTAAATACTAGAAAAGACAAAAATCCATAAAGTTATGTGATTGAGATGTGAAAATAAATTGATTTTGTCTAAATGTTTTGTTCTTTGTATTTCATCAATTATATTTGTCTCTTTTTAGCTCCTTTCTACCCTAAATCATCCATTTTTAATCGGCTCACACCGTTTATTGCAGGTAATGTTGGTATTTCCAGGTCAGTTATAAGTTTCCTATAAGTTTAAGTTTCACTTAGCAAAAAATCGTTTTATTTATAGACCTTGTATGAAATAATATTGCCATATGTGTTCTTGAAATGATTTAGCCCAAGTATTTAGGTTATGGACTATAATCTTTGTTCAGTTTAATGCCTGATTGATTCAGCAGAAACTCCTGAATTAGGTATGCCAGTGTCAGTTTCAAGACTTGTTTTGGGTCAAAAAGTAATTCCACAAATATTTCAGCACTTCACTACTGATAGCGTATTGTTAAACTGGGACAGCCATTCAAGTCATTCTAATAAAGGAATTGAGATCCAATTGTATCTGTTGCTCATACATTTAGCTAACTAAGTAGATATTTTAACATTTAATAAGTGAGGATTGGATCATGTGCATTGTTTGAGAGTTTTGGTTCCATGAGATGTGGCGAGGAGAACGACCTCATTGAAGACAGGGAACCATTCGCTTGCATCGGCTGTATTTAAATGTAGACTGACATAGCCTACTGTACACAAAGCACAAAGGAAATTAAGCTACTGTGAAATAAATAACCCTATAATAAATGTTCATTATCTTATTTTTAAGATTTTTTGGGGGGCATTTTTTCTTTATTCTGACAGGACAGATGAAGGTACGGAAGGGGAGAGAGAGGGGGAATGGCACCCGGTCCCGCTGCGTCGAGGAGTAACCCTCTATATATGGACACCCGCTCTACCAACTGAGCTATCTGGGCGCCTGGGTTTCTCTTTTTTAAATTAAAATGTATATGAAGTAAATTAAACCCAATATAAAATATTGTGGACAGGTGAGGAAGGGGCTGGAAAGGGCATATCTGCTGTACCTGCACCTAAAAACCCCAAACATGAATAACACTTGAATAGGTTTTCTAAGTGTCCCAGTCTGCCATTAAAGGGTTACCAAGTAAATGTATTTTTTAAGGAAGAGTCATCCATCGTGTGTTTTATTCGTGTCTTCTATATACAGTCCCTCCAGGATTTCACGATTTTTTTGTGTGATTTTTGCGATCAGAATGACATTGTGATCAGAAATTTGTGAAAAAAAAAATTGCGATTTATACCATAATATTACTACCATAATAGTATTACGTCAGATGCACAATAGTCATACATGACACAAATCACAAACAAAATGCATAAAGCTTGTTTATTTTGTCTCATCAAATTCTCATCAAATTAACTTTTAAAACAACCTATGGGCAATTTTTCTACCTGACCTATGTAAATATTAACAGCAGGTGTAGTCATTTATACTGTATTGATTGTGACATACATAATTCACCTTTGTTGTTAAGCGTAGTTCTATACACTGTTGATTATAAATGCCGCACTTTGTTCTTAGCGTGCTTCTTCATATTTGTCATGAATGCTCAGAGACAAGAAGATCGATCCAAATGCAGCTTTATTAAATAAGGGTAATCCAAATTCGTAAACCAGTAAACAGGCAGTGGTCAAGGCAGGCGGCAATAAACAGAGTCCAATAAACAGTCCAGGGTCAAAACAGAAAACAAACACGGAATAAACGCTCGGAAATGCAGACTGACAGTACAACAAGACTTCGCAGTGAGTGAATGAATGAACATGGTATAAATAGACAGACTAACAGGATGAGACAGGTGAATACAATCAGTGAATGAGGTACAGGTGAATGTGATCAGTGATAAGTGATGATGAGTCCAGGCAGTGAGTTATGGGAATTGTAGTTTGTGAGTGAATAGGAGAGTCTTATGTGGAGTGCCCTCTGGTGGCTCTCAAGGGCACTCCAGCTGGTGATCGTTACATAGCCCCCCCTTTAAGGAGCGGATTCCAGACGCTCCTAAACTGTCCAGGAGGGAGGTGGAGCGGAGGCGGACCCGGGGGCGGGATGGAGGGCCAGGCCCGTGGAGCGGCAGAGGACCTGGATACTGCAGCAGGATGGGAGGCCAGGGCGGATCAGGCTGTGCAGGTGACCAGGGTGGAGCAGGGTGTGCAGGCGACCAGGGCGGCGCAGGCTGGGCAGGCGACCAGGGCGGAGCAGGCTGTGCAGGCGACCAGGGGGGAGACAACCCTTCAGGCGGCCAGGGAGGAGACGAACCTTCAGGCGGCCAGGGCGGAGACGACCATTCAGGCGGCCAAGGAGGAGACGAACCTTCAGGCGGCCAGGGCGGAGACGAACCTTCAGGCGGCCACGGCGGTGAAGACCCCTCGGGCGGCCACGGCGGTGAAGACCCCTCGGGCGGCCACGGCGGTGAAGACCCCTCGGGCGGCCACGGCGGTGAAGACCCCTCGGGCGGCCACGGCGGTGAAGACCCCTCGGGCGGCCACGGCGGTGAAGACCCCTCGGGCGGCCACGGCGGAGGAACTGGAACAGACACCAACGGCTCGGGAACTGGAACTGGCACCACCGGAACTGGCACTGGAACTGGTACCACCGGAACTGGCACTGGAACTGGCACCACTGGCTCTGGCTCAGGAACAGACACAGACACTGGCTCCGGCTCAGGAACTGGAACAGACACAGACACTGGCTCCGGCTCTGGATCTGGAACAGACACCGGCTCAGGGAAAGGCATGTCGGCAGCCATCTCTACTGAGGGTAACTCTGCTGAGGACACTGGCTCGGCGGAGACCATCTTGTCCCGAGACACTGGTTCGGCGGAGACCATCTTGTCCTGAGACACTGGCTCGGCGGTGGCCATCTTGTCCGAAGACACAGGTGTGGAGTCGGCCATCTTGTCTGAAGACACAGGCGTGGAGTCGGCCATCTTGTCCGAAGACATAGGCGTGGAGTCGGCCATCTTGTCCGAAGACACAGGCGTGGAGTCGGCCATCTTGTCCAAAGACACAGGCGTGGAGTCGGCCATCTTGTCCGAAGACACAGGCGTGGAGTCGGCCATCTTGTCCGAAGACACAGGCGTGGATTCGGCCATCTTGTCCGAAGACACAGGTGTAGAAAAAGGAACAGATTCAGGCTCAGGAACAGATTCAGTCTCGGCGGGACGAGACTCTTGACGGGCGGACGTGACGTGAAGCTCAGTCTCTGGATCGGCAGAAGCGACGTGAAGCTCAGTCTCTGGATCGGCAGAAGCGACGTGAAGCTCAGTCTCTGGATCAGGATCAGCGCGCTCTGAGCTTGACGCGACCAGCGTCAGCAAGGGCTTTGAGCTGGGTAGGACCAGCGGCGAAGAGGACTCTGAGCTGGTTAGAACCAGCGATGAAGAGGGCTTTGAACTGGACAGGACCAGCGGTGAAGAGGGCTGTGAGCTGGACAGGACCAGCGGCGAAGAGGGCTCTGTGCTGGACGGGACCAGCGGTGAAGAGGGCTCTGTGCTGGACGGGACCAGCGGTGAAGAAGGCTCTGTGCTGGACGGGACCAGCGGTGAAGAGAGCTCTGTGCTGGACGGGACCAGCGGTGAAGGCTCTAGCTTGGCGGGCATGTCGCTTGCTGTCTCAGGCGCGGCGGACATGACGCTCTCAGTCTCAGGGGCGGCGGGCATGACGCATACTGCCTTGGCTTCGGCAGATTTGGCGTGAGTTGCGGGCTCGGCTGGACTGGCGTGAAGTGCAGGCTCGGCTGGACTGGCGTGAAGTGCAGACGGTGACATGGCGTGCCACGGAAGGAAGCTCTCCAGACATCTGGAGAGTGCCTCTCTCCAATCCAGACCGGAGAGATCGGGGAGCTCCCTCGGGTCAACCTCCTTAGCCCCCAGCCGGTAACACAACTTAATTGCTTCATCACCCAGAGAGCAAGAGGCAGCGAGAGGAACAAACCCCCAGGTGTACTGGAACAGATCGAGGCTATCCAGGGCCAAGGCCGCGATCTGTCCAGCGAACTCCCGGCTCATGCTGGGGAGATCAGGCGAGATCCGTACTGCTGGATTTCTGGAGCTCATAGCTGCTGGATCTGGGTGTGGCGAAGTCTTCTGTCATGAATGCTCAGAGACAAGAAGATCGATCCAAATGCAGCTTTATTAAATAAGGGTAATCCAAATTCGTAAACCAGTAAACAGGCAGTGGTCAAGGCAGGCGGCAATAAACAGAGTCCAATAAACAGTCCAGGGTCAAAACAGAAAACAAACACGGAATAAACGCTCGGAAATGCAGACTGACAGTACAACAAGACTTCGCAGTGAGTGAATGAATGAACATGGTATAAATAGACAGACTAACAGGATGAGACAGGTGAATACAATCAGTGAATGAGGTACAGGTGAATGTGATCAGTGATAAGTGATGATGAGTCCAGGCAGTGAGTTATGGGAATTGTAGTTTGTGAGTGAATAGGAGAGTCTTATGTGGAGTGCCCTCTGGTGGCTCTCAAGGGCACTCCAGCTGGTGATCGTTACAATATTAACTGTTCAGGGATCACGGTCCCTTTAAAATGTTCTGAATGTGTGATGACGTGGGGCGCTTGGCAACGCCATCGTTTACTCTGTGTTTTTCCATTAAAATAAACGACATACGCATTCATGTGATCAACGTGAGAAATCGTCTCTTGCTAATCACTGCAATTTCCACAATACTGTAGAACTGTGTGTAAATCCTGAGTTGAGGGGTCCTGAGCTGCAGTAGGCAACCAGTTACAGGGTATATGCAGGAATCATAGAGATTAATTTATTACCTTTTACTACCTTTTTTACCACCTCCACAATATTTTTTACTACCAACACAACATCAATGTGTGTGTGTGTGTGTGTGTGTGTGTGTGTGTGTGTGTGTGTGTGTGTGTGTGTGTGTGTGTGTGTGCACCACTTACCAAAGCACCACTTACTACTGCCACCACTTATGCAAAGCACCACTTACTACTTACTATAAGGTGTAAATGTGACACTGTCACACTCATCATACATATTAGGTACACTAATGTTTAATTGTGATCATTAAGTATTGTCATTACAAAAAAACAAAACATAATTGACAGTGTCGAGATGAGTTTCAGTTGTCCTTATCTTAACCCTAGCCCTCGAGTTATCCTAACCATAGCCCTTAGCCCTAATAAGGTGAATAATAACCTTGGCACTTTGTCATTGCTATCAACTCCGACTCACTCAGGGCTCGACATTAAGCCTTTTCATGTGCTTTTCCTTTGGACAAGTAAATCTGTCATTCACTTGTCCGAGTAAAAAAGTTGTTTGTCCGGAATTTTGTAAATATGTGTGTGCTGTAAATATAATTTATTCTGAAGAAATATCCTCATCTGTGTTCAATCAGCTCTGATATATTTAAATCTGCATATTGTCATATCTGCACCTTTAAAGGGCATCCGCCCCAAATCTTATTAAATGTATGCTTCATCTTTAGTTTTAAATTTGATCAATCAATAAATTAAATTGGAATAGCCTAATAAGATAATATAGGGCTGTTGTTACCCTAGGTAGGGCTGATCAAATTAAATAATTTACACTGAAAATGTACAACTGCATTAAATGATGTTATGAATATGAGATCGTTTTAAATATTTTTGAATATACAAATAAGAAACGTTGGAAAGAATGATACTTTTAAACATGAAAGTAAACCGCCAGTAGGAGGCGGCAGGCAACCGTCTTAATGAGTGAGTCAATGAGTCATTCATTCAAACGATTCGTTCAAACAACTGATTCATTCAAGAATTGTGTTTATGAATGGATCATTGAATCTTTGACTCGGCTAATTCGTACACAACGCTGAATCATTCAGTAATGAAACACGGTTTGCTGTGAGATGTGTTACGGTTCTGCTGTGATCTTTGTTTGGAACTATTTTCGCTGCTGAAACAGAACCAAAAACAGTCAATTTTGTGTCTAAAATGTAAGTGACTCAATTTGAACTGTTTATTGAACTGTTGTATCAAAAGCAATGTCACATTTTCAGTCGTGATGGTACTCTACTCTAGAAGCTCACAATTCCATAGACTGGTTCACACACGACTACCTACCTGCCATGACAAACCCAGGAATCATTAACCAGTACAATGCAGTACTCAACATCAACAATCAGCATGCCTCTTTCCACACAGATCACCAAATCCTCCAAATACTACACATCAAATCACACTGTCCAACTGGAATACCATGGATAACACTACTACCATTCAACTACTTCACAAACAGCATAGAACGACACTTGGCCAGAAAAAAATACCACAACAAAACATTCATATCCATTGTCAATACCACATCTGTAACCGGACCCTTCACACAGCATGCCATTGGTGACCATTGGATAATAATAATAATAATAATAATAATAATAATAATAATAATAATAATAATGCGTTTATTTTATATAGTGCCTTTCAGAAGCCTCAAGGTCGCTTTACAATAAAGTACAATATACATGACATAGAAACAAGACATGAAACTATACAAATAAACAGAGAAGGACAACATAATAGATAGTGGTACATAAACATAAACATAGAAATCAGATCATAAAGTCAGGGGTCAGGAAAACAAGTAGCAAAAAGATATGTTTTTAAGTTGGTTTTTGAAATCATGTGTGGCGGGGCGGTGCAATTTGAGACACAAGCCCAAGTTGTTTACTAATACGAAAGTCCGACTACGCCACCCTAGGAGTTAACCCCAGGGAAAATACTCAAACATTGAGCAAAGCATACAGGTTCGGTTCCCTCATATAATTAGACAAGAGACGGGAGTACAAAAATACAAATGTTTATTGATACAATAATTAAAATGTTGGACACTAAAAACGACAAGACACTGAAACCCACTTCAAACTAAACAATAAGAAAAACATGCAAAAACAGAAACTAAATACCGTCAGGCCTGAGGCTCCCAAAGGCAGGAAGCAGCGTGGAGTTTGATTTTACGGAGCACACTTCCACACGCACACACACCCCCGTGTCACTTAATCACACAATCACACACTCAACAACAGTGTACACTGCACACGATAAAAGACCACCACCAGGAGGAGGAAGAGCAATCCACCCGTGGGACCCCAGCGCCTGCAAAATAAAGATAAAAAACTATAACAATGTTCACAAAAATGACCAGATGGACATCAATAAAGCAAATCTTCACAACAATAAATGTCAATGACAGAAATAAAAAAAAAGGAACCATTCAAGCGCAGAAAAGTCAATTAGTTGGTCACCTGGTTAATACCAGAATTTTAACTCAGTAGAGGTTCACACACACACACACAAGTAGAATTGTACTGATAGATGGTTGATCACATGAACCAAGCAACTAAATGGCTTGATTAAATATTCCACGCAGTTAAATGGCTTTACAATAGTAAAGATGAAATAAAAAGAAAATAAATCAAGTTAACTAAAACTATACTTCCAAAAGATTAGAAGTAAGTTAACAGGAAACAAACAAAAAGAGGTTTCAAATCAAACAAAGACACAGAGGGCAGCTAGCTCCCCTACAAGTGGAAGGAACCAACTAGTCCCCCACACAATCCAGGGATATAAAGCAGGTCAAATATAACGCCACGATAAGAACCAAACGAGCAGTCCCCTTCTCTTTAGTGATGATCGCGTCAGCGCGGCCGTATTAACCGCATCACTTTAATAGTGCGAAGACAGTAGCAACAATCACAGCATAGAACAAGAGGGAGAATCCTATAACAAACAAACGGAGATGTTACCAATCATAATACTATCCCCACTCACAGTCATAGTAACGTATAAACACTTACCATCAGGAGATCACGCTAGATAGCACGCTTAATAGACACGGATTGGTCAGTCATGCCCACCGGTTACACAATGGGATACAGGGAATCACGCCTATTTGATATCCGAAAAGAATGTTAAACCCACACAGCCATTTCAGCGCCATATCACGAGCTCTTAACAATAAACATTACCTGTAAGGTGAACAGTCATCAGACCCACTAAGCAGCACAAAGGCCACCGCACCAAAGCTGCACTAATTGATAAAAATGATTTAAAAAAGTTATGCATAGGAAAACTCCAAAAATGATCACCCATTAAAACACAGCTCGCTTACCTACAACCACCGTCGACACCAGCAAACCAAAGGGGAAATCGGACGTGACGCCTCCCAGGTAACAGCCAATCAGACTTAAATGCAAGGTACTACTTGCTGATAGGATGACACGGCTGTCAATCACCTGATACCGTCACACATGCAATGATGAAAGGTCGCGAATGTGTTGGGGGATAAAATTCCAGAGAGTTGGGGCAGCAACACAAAAAGCCCTTCCACCAAAAGATGATAGTTTGTGTCTACGGATCGTCAACAGACCGTGTTGTGTAAGTGAGGACCCTAGCTGCAGAGTTCTGAATATATTGGATCTTATTTATAGATGAATTGGGTAAGCCATAGAAGAGAGAGTTGCAGTAATCTAGCCGTGAAGTGATGAAAGTGTGAACCAGAGTTTCAGCATCTTTGATATTCAGAAATGGACGTAAGCGAGCAATATTGCGTAGGTGAAAGAAGGCAGATTTCTTGAGTGAGGAGATGTGTGGAAGGAAGGAAAGAGAGGAATCAAAGATTATACCAATGTTTTTGACAGTGGTGGAAGGTTGAACAAAAACTCCAGCAATGTTAACATTGTCAACACAGAAACGGGATGTAATTTGAGGTGAACCAATAAGAAGTAGATCTGTTTTATCAGTGTTGAGTTTGAGAAAATTACTGGTCATCCAAGCATTTATATGATCAATACAAGCTGATATGGAATTTGAGGGGAAAGGAGCATAGCGTTGAGAATGGATGTATAGTTGAGTGTCGTCTGCGTAGCAATGGAAGTTAAAGCCATGAAGACGGATGATGTTACCTAGTGGGAGCATGTAGATGATGAAGAGAAGAGGCCCGAGAACAGAACCCTGGGGAACACCGTGCGGGACAGAGGCAGTAGTGGACTTAGCCTGGCGGATAGAGATGTAATGCTGGCGATCAGACAGGTAGGAGGTGAACCAGGATAGGGCAGTTCCAGAAATACCAAGAGCAGAGAGCCGTGAGATGAGAATACTGTGAGAGATTGTGTCGAATGCAGAGGAAATATCTAGAAGAATTAGAATACTGGTGGAGCCTGAGTCAGTGGCCATAAGGAGATCATTGACAACCCTAAGGAGTGCTGTCTCAGTGCTGTGGAGGGTGCGGAAACCGGATTGAAAACATTCATAGTGGTTGTTAGATGTGTTTGAAGCTGAGCAGTGACCACTTTCTCAAGCAATTTTGAAAGAAATGGTAGATTTGAGATTGGTCTGTAGCTGGCCATGTCAGAGGGGTCGAGGCCAGGTTTCTTAAGGACAGGAGTGACAGCAGCAGTTTTTAATTCAAGAGGAACAACACCAGAACTTAGTAGTTGGGAGAAGAGAAGTGAAATCGGCAGAGAAATAACAGGTGCACATTTTTTAAGTAAAGTAGTAGGAGCAGGATCAAGATGACAGGAAGATGCGTTTGCTTTGATGATTAGCTCAGAAATATAAGCAGAAGTTGGTGGGGCAAAATCAGTGAGAGCAGCAAAATCAGTGAGAGTACCAGATGTAAAAGCAGTGGGAAAGTCGTGTGGAGAGACAGGAGAGATCATGGATGTGAAATGATTATGAATGTTATCAATTTTATTTTTGAAAAAATGCAGGAAAGACTCACAGAGGTCTGCTGAGTTACCGATGACAGGGACTGGAGAGTTGGTGAGTTTATTGACTACAGAAAAAAGTGCTTTGGGTCGAGAAGATGCATTATTAATAATAGTAGAGTAGTAAGTAGAGCTTGCAGTGTTTATAGCAGATTTGTATAACTGGATATGGTCAGTGTAAGCAGTAAGGTGAACAGTCAAACCAGTTGAAGACTAAAATTTACTGTTAAATGTTTTGTATTTGTATTATTTTTCTATATTCATAATTTCACAATGTATTTTGTCAAGTCAGATTTTCATGTGCATGTGTTGAGTACATGAGGAGACTATAGATAGAATGGAACCATGTGAAGATCATGTCACATGAGACAGGTGGATGAGCTATATTTTGTAGAGGGTGTGTACAATGTAACATGTTTGCAATTGATGCAGATGTAAGCAACAAAGATATGTTCTTAATATGGAAGTGAATTGTGCCATGTGTTCGTATGACATTATACGTTCCATTTTTAAAGTTTAAGCAACATACTTTGTTACCTTAAAAGGAAGCTGCTCTGTAATGTGTATAAGCTCAATCTTACTGTACCACCTCAGAGAAACAGAGGCATGAGAAACTTAATGGCAGAGAAACATAAAGCCAGAGAAACCATTTACATCTAGCATGATGGAATGAGAAGATAAAGAAATGGGGAACAGAGAAATCTGGAATGAAGACCTCTCATGTAGCCTTGCAGTGTTTCACTTGTTTAAGGCCTTATGTTCTTATATGCCTGTTTCTCTCTGTCTGACACATGATACATAATAAATTGAATCTCTTGGCAAAGGTAACTGGTGTAGCTTCCGTGATTCAACCATAAAGGGGAAACCATGATTTTTAAATCTACACAGTTTTCTTGTAATGGCGTTCAAGACGACGACCAGCTGTTTTTAGATTGCGAAGTGCAGGGGTAAACCAGGGAGACGTGTGTGCAGAAGGTACGACACTACTTTTAAGAGGTGCATGTAAATCAAGGGCAGTGGAAATACAGGTATTATACTTGGTAAGAATATCGTGAGAGCTAGTGAGTTCAGTAATATCAGAGAGATGAGATTGTACAGATTCAGAAAACAGTAGAGGATTAACAGAATTGACGTTACGATAGGTTATAGTGGATTTCACCCTGAGGCGGGGAAGAGGCGTTTCACAGTTTAGTTCAATGAGGAGATGATCAGACAGTCCAATTTGAGAACCAAGCACGGAAACATTGTGTAGACCAGCAGTGCAGACAAGATCCAGTGTGTGACCTTTTGAGTGTGTAGCAAAATCGACATGTTGTACAAGATTGAAACATTCAAATACTGACAAGAGTTCGCGTGATTCTGCACAAACAGTATCAACATGTATATTGAAATCACCAAGTAATATGATACAGGGGGATAAGGCAGAGGAAAGGGTTAACAGTTCATGCAGTTCACTGAAGAAATTTGAGAAAGCTTTAGGTGGACGATACAGGAGAATCAAGAGCATTGAAGATGTACCAGAGACTTTGAGAATTAAATAATCAAAGGTTGAAGTCACATGAAAGTCAATAGGTTTGACTGGGATGCTGCTGCGGTAAACAGCAGCCAGGCCACCACCCCTAGATGTCAAACGAGGTTTGGCCAGGTAGCTGTATCCAGAGGGAGTGAGAAGATTTAGGTGGAAATAGTCATTAGGAGTTTGCCAAGTTTCAGTGAGGAGCAATAAGTCAAAGTTTTTCTCAGTTAGTAGAGCGCAAAGCACAGTAGCCTTATCTGTGAGAGACCGACAGTTAAACAGCGCAACTGCAGGATGAAACGCGCAGACATTGCGTGTATGTAGATTAGTCAGAGACAGATCACAGGAAACAGTTTTTAATGAGGCAAAATTTATTCCACGGTGAGTAGACGGCAGCATAGAATAGCGGGTATCCGAGCGCTTCGACCAGATGGAAGGAATGGCTGAAGACGACGGGCAACGTGATGAGAAATGGAGGCGACAGGAACGATGGACATAGCGCGGTCACCTAGCAATCCCAAGCTCCGTGCAGAGCCTGTATGTGGTCGCGTCGAGACGAGGATGAGATTTCATGTAACGCAGTTGGAGTAGCGAGTAGTTAAGCGCCATGGATATGACACAACAGAGTAATAAGCCCAGAGTTAAAACTCTAAGCAATGCAGGGACTGGGACGTTGCGTGCGGTATGCATAATTAGACCGCGGACACATAGAAACAACACGACATCACTGGCAATTGAAAGCAGAAAGCAGCAACCCTCTCAGCGCTAATTTTTGCACGATCAACGCAGCATGAAGACCTTATCAGAATAATTAAATGATAGGGGGTAACCGACCATTCAACAAACTGTCCACGATAGATAAGCAAGGGAGTGGAGACTCACCGGCCACCTACGTAGAAGGTACAACAGAGTAGCGCGAAGATCGGCAGATAGCAGCAGAGTTGTGCAAGTTGGATGAGTACCAGTGATGAGTTGGGAAGTTGTCAGTGTCCGCTTTATATCCAGTAAAATCCACAGTGAAAATGACAGTAATGAAGTCCAAGCAAATGTCCAGTTCAGCAAGAAAGGAGATGACACGGTAGACGTGAAGCAAACAAACAAAAATTCCAGCGTGAAGCGGCAGCCAGACGCGCACAGCGTACTCACACCGGAAACGGAAGCAGTACACGAAGCAGTAATACCAAGCAGTACAAGACTTCGCCTATTTGGTGATAACAGTCATATACAAATGTCAATAAAAACAAATTTTGTGTAACTTGTTTAAATGTCTCTTACATATAATGTTTTGTCTCAAACAGACGAATGATAATGTCATTTTGATTGTTAACTGTTGTTTAAACCTTACTTTGTTAATATTATTTATTTGTTCTTCCCTTTTATTATACAACAGTTTCAACATTATGCATGTGACAGTTAGACTTATATTGGTAGATACAATGCCTTAAACATAGATAAAATTAGTATCAGTGAATTAATTTACATAACTTTTAATGTAACCTCTGATTCTTGCAAAATCCTCACATTTCATATAATATTTTACATCCTATGAATAAATTTTAGCAGCGTTATGGACATAACATGAAATACACACACTTTACAAGTCTCCTACAAACTCTGTGAATTATTAAACAAACTACCAATGTAGCATGAAAAAGACTTGCTTGAACACAATAAGTGTGTTTTTGAAACTCATTTTTATAATACATTATGTAGGGAAAACCACTGTTATGAATGTGACATTTTCACATTACGGATGTTAAGTGTCTAAACTAATGACTTTTGATATAAAACTTACAAAACTCTAAATTATCCATGATCCACAGGAATACTCCAGACAGTCTTTTAAAATATACAACTTATATACATAAACACGCAATACAGCCAAATTGCTCCACGTCATTTATTTTTGTGGAAAGCCAGTGCAGGCCTGAGCGGCGGTCATATTTTGTACCGCCATGCGGTACATCTAGTTTTTTCAAAATCCAGCTTAAATCGTTTAAAAATATGACCAAAACGCTGGCAAAAAAGCATCAGATTCACATGGCACACAGTTGGCGAAGTTCAACAACTTTTAGTCAGTTAGACATTGGTCCAGGAAAAATGGTGTCTTTATATATGGTAAAAGGAGGTTCTGAAATTGCTATGGCAATGCAAGTGCCCAGTAGCATTCAGGTTAGGAAGGTTAAATGGGCAAAACATAATGGGTTTATTTATCGGCCAAACTTGGTTATCTGTGGCAAAGTTGAATCTGAAGTGCCCGTGTTTTTTCAGATTGAGTCAGTTCTGATAATGTGTGAAAAACTGTTGCTACTCACAGTGCCTTTAGTTACAGAAACTTTTCAAGAACATTTCCATGCATATGAGGTGATCGGATCAAAGCAGGATTTCGTTTTTTTTCATGTCGACAACCTGCATTACCCTAGGCCTTTTGACATACAAATGTCATATGGAGGGACTGACACAACTCTCCTTGTCGTGCCATATTGCTTTCTCTGGTAAGAGAAACATTTTTGTAAAAAAAACATTGTTATACATGTTTCTGTCAGATACAAGGCATTGTAAATTCAATGTTCAACTCAATTCAACATTGAAATGCTTTTTCACGATAAATTGCGAGTTCTGTGATCTAGTGTTATTGTGCTTGTTTTTATTTGGATAGTATTGATAGTTCTATATAATTCTGTAACACTGCATCTTATGATTTATATATATTTTAAAACACTGTAGAGAAATAAAGTAAACATTACACTTAAAGTGTCACTTTTTTTAAGTAAAATTGTAGATAAATTAACTCTATACTGTGTAATCATATTACTCTTAACAGTGTGATTAAACTACAGCGTTAAATACTTTTACACAATTCATTGTTATTTTTTACTCAATATTGAGTAGAATTAACTCTAAAAACTTGACACTGACCAAAGAGTAAATTTTACACTGATTTCGAGTTGGACCAAATGTTATCTGAAACCGAGTCAAATTCAACTCTTTAGGAGTTAAATTAACACTTCTGTTTTTACTGTGTAGGACACCAAAAACAAAGTACAAACACATGGTCAAAAAAAAAAAAGTATACAATGAAACAAATATACAAATTATATACCCAGTGCTTTAATTTCAGTAATGTCTACTGACATTACTGTTCAGGAGTAATATGGGCTAAAAAGACATCTAATGAAGTCAGATGTAACATAACACTGCATAGTTTATCATAGATATGTTGATTTAAGAATCTTGCTTTCCCCTGTTGTTTAATTTCATGGAAACAGACACCAGTGATTTTGCCAAAAGATATCTCGTATTTATTTAATTAATATAAAACATAGGAGAGAGAGACATTGGACTAGCGAAGATCTAATTCAGCTGCTCAGTCATCTTTCCATTATTTCCATCTCTTCTCTAATTTTCGGACAAACAGGGCTTGGTTTTTATATCCCTGACCAAGGAAAAAAAACTACATCTCCATAGGAACACATACATTTAGCAGAAGAACATGTGGTTTCCATTAACGTTGGAATGTATTCCCCTTATGCTATGCTTGATGAAAAACTGCATATACATTTCAGTCCAGCAGCACACTCAAGTCCAAAGTCTCCCAAAGTCTCTCCCACATATTCACAAAATACAATGAGTACAAATAATTATGAATGTATATAAAGAGTATAAAAGAGATACATAATACTACTGATTACGAATATTAATAAAAGGTAAAAAAGTAATAATAATACTAAAAACATTAAATGATGAAATTTGAGTCTTCAGATAGATTAAAGCTTATAAAAGCCAAAATTATTCACTCAAGAGCTGTGACTGATTTTCTCTTTGCCTTTTGTTATTTGATTCACATTAATGGAGCAATCATCAGCAGGATTATTAGACTGCTGCCTCTTTAAGACCAAATGCAGATCTAATCATACGCATCATATTTTCTCCCAACTATTAACGCCCATTTAAGACATAAACTGTATTTAAGTGAATAAACTGTTTAAGTGAATCTCCTAGACGGCCATTTTGACATATCTGATCGTTAGATGCGCACACGAAGCCCAAAATATACGTTGCTTGTCTCGTTGCGGTGTGTTTCGGAGCGCGCGCCGCATTTGGAACAGCGTCTATTGCGTCAATTTTGGTACTTTTAATAGCCTTTTATTATCAAACGCATCCCGCAGTTTAGCAACAGTATAGACTACAGTTTACAACAATCACCGATCGTGCAGATTCTGACGTTACGTTTGGGTTTTAGGGAGAAATGACAGCGCACCGCTGTGAAGGGAAGGAAGTTGCGCTAGAGAGAATGCGGCTTTAGTTTTTTAATGGTTATACCTCAAATATCTTCTTTTTTTTATAATCATTGGAAGCCTAAATCTAAATTTAAAATAAAATTAGTTTAATATCAAAGATCTAAAGTGTAACCGTTTGAATGTTTAGTTCTGTCCTCATCGTCACTCATTAAGCAGGGCTGTTGTGTTGTGCGCGCCGTGGCTCCACGTGACAGATCGCTCTCTCTCACACACACACACTCTCTCTCTTTAGCAAAAATGCATCACAGTCAAATGGTTCAATATTATTATATATAGACGTGGCTGGCGAGATTAAATTTGCAAGATAATAATTTCTTAATAGCAATAATAAATAGCACGTATACTTTCTTAATTTCTCCAGTAGGCAAGGCAAGGCACGTTTATTTATATAGCACATTTCATACACAATGGCAATTCAAAGTGCTTTATATAGAATAAATTAAAATAATAAAAAGAAATAAGAATAATTAAAACAGTTAAAATACAGTACAAACAGTCGGACGAACAGCGGCACAGTGCTCATTCAGTAAACGCAGTACTGACAGCAGAACCGATAACGTCCGAGCTTATCGATCCAGCGGTCTTTCATAATTCAGCACCGGTGCCCTTTTAATACCGGGTTTCAGTACCCATCCCTACGCAATACTACCTCAATTAGGCCCTTGCAACTTCTCAAATCTGTCACTGCAATTTCAAATTTCGCGCCTTGACTTTTGCTACTCTTTTCGCGATATATCAGGTGCAAAACTAACTTGTGCCAGAGCCCGTCTACGGAGAGCCTGCCCACTCCCTATTAAGTCGTATTGTACCGAATTGTGGTTGTAGTTCCACCAGAGCTCCACTGGGGGCGATCGCCCATGAGTGCAGAATGAATGGGAGTCTATGGGGCTAGACGGCTAAATGTGTCTCTTTCACCCGATTGCCGTTGAGAAATCTCAGATTCGATAGTAGGTTTTGCAAGTTCAACATGGGTTATAGGTCGAAAGTTGAATGAACGAGTACTTATGTCCTTTCGATTTCTTACAGGTTGAGTTGTTGTTGTCCATAACACGCTAGCATTCTGCTAATGAACGCTGATTGGTCAGTGAAGGACTGATTGCGGCCAGAGATACCGCTTGATGGCTTCGTGGCATCCGAAGCGGGACCAGAAACAACTTCAAAGGAGCCGTTTTATTGGTTGGCACCTAGCCAATGAAATGGGACTTCGATGATGTCACGAAACCCGCGCGCACTGAAATGCTAACATGCCTTAATGCATTACACTGGTCCATTAAGCCTCATTAAGAAATAAACAATATTATCAAACTCAGTAAACACCATGCTAATAATGCATACTACAGAAAAGCAGATGAGCACAGAATATGAACGCACCGCGTTTAATTGAGACAGTGGTATTAAAAGACCAAACTCAGGAAACACCATACAAATAAAGCATACAGAAAAGCAATTGAGCACAGAATATGAACGCAACGCGTTTAATTGTAGGTTTTCCTCCCATAGAAAACCAAGAAAACGCTTAATGAGGCTTAATGGACCAACAATTAAAAAAAAAAACCCACATAATTCATTACATTATTAATAAAACACAGGCAGCAAGTTTATTTGCACTGAACACACATTTGCTTTCTTTCATCATATTCTGTGCTCATCTGCTTTTCTGTAGTATGCATTATTAGCATTGTGTTTACTGAGTTTGATAATATCATTTATTTCTTTTAATGAGGTTTTATTAACAAAGTTCGGGAGGAGCACGTTCAGATAATTAACACAAGTGGAGAGCACTCAGCAATCAATGGTAAGAGGTATATATATACTCAGCAGTCTCACCTCAATCCATTGACAGTTTTGCAGCAGTTTAGTCGCTTCTTGGTTCTCAGCTCTGCTACCATGTCTCAACGACTAAGCTCTTCATCTGATGAAGAAGTAAACATCGCCAGGGATGCACCTTCGCATTCCGCCGGTCCCACGACCATTCCTCCAACGCCGGACGTTGCACCTGAGCCCCAGGCTTCTTCACGCAGCCGCACACCGGCCCGAACAGCCCTACACTCACCAAGACGCCGAGGCCAGTCTTCACCGCCCCCGGCAAGACTTCCATCTTCTTCCCCGGCCTCCTCCTACCGCTTGGCCGCCCCGACGATCCCACCTATCGGGAAATGGACCGTAGCTGGATTGAGGCAAGCACTGGGCAACTCAGACATACAGGCTTCGCGAAAAATGAACAAAGCGGAGCTGTATGATCTGTACGTTTCCTTACAGTCAACTCCCAAGACGACCCACAGGCAGAGCAAAGCCCGCAGGGCCCAAAATTCGCCTGCCCAGTCACCACCGTCGTTTTCGCGCACAGGATCCGGCTCGCTTTGCCCATCGAGACACAGCAACAGGCCTTCAGCGAGCCTAGGCCGCGCCCCAGATTCCGCCATGGCAGGTTCACCCAGCCCTCCACCACGGTTTCTGCTGCCGCAGTGCCGCGTGCAACCGGGCCCAGCGGCCTCCCCACAGCCACTCAGTTTTATACTCCCGCTATTCATAACCCTTTTCCTTTTCAGTGGCCTCCAGCTCCCGTAGCAGACACTAGCGCGAGGCTATCGCCGCTAGCAGCACAGGCCCAACCATGTCAACAATTTTACCCAACAGGTTACAACCCCACCCACTTCCAGTGGGGTCCTGCAAGCGCGGGCCCGCCTCCGCTTGCAGCTCAAGCCCACACTTCATCCTATCATCCTTCCTTTCCTTCATATCCTCCAACTAACTTTCCTTTTCAAGCCACAGCGGGTCATCCAAGCGTGAGGCCACCGCCGACATTCGCAGCCCCGGATTATACCCTTCCCAAGCTCTCTCATACAAACTAAATCACCATATTCTCTCTTCACAGCAACTCCGATGCCCGTTCTGTCCAACGCAGTCGCCATGGAACCACCACCAGTATCCCAAAATATCCGCGCACAGATCCTCTCAGGTGCGGATGTAGACCTTTCTTCTCTTCTCTCTCTACTCCCCGCAGCTGAACCAGACCACCAAATAGATTGCGGTGATTTCTCAGTTACCCTGAAAAACACAAACACTCACTCATCTCGTGTTCTTTCATTTTCTGAATTTTCAATTGCTTTTTCCCATTTCACTGAAATCATCTGTTCAGCTTTCCCCCACAGGCGGCGCGAACTGAGCGATTATCAAGCAATCATAGCCGAGCTCGCGCTGTCCTATGGGGAGGGCATTTCTACACGTACCATAAACTTTTTTCAGCCAAAAGTGCCGTGCGAGTCGCACAGTGGAACCAGTGCACATACTGGGGCGCACTCGATTCAGATCTCCACAGCAGGGTGTTTTTAGGTTGCAAAAACATTACTTGCACGGTCTGCAGGTCAGTGGCGCACTCAACTGCATCGTGCCCGCAGGTTAACCCTTCCTCTCTTCCCTACGCGGGAACAAGCACCACTAAATCCACCATCTACGTGCCTCGTGCAGCAACCACCAACGCAAACCAGGACTCCTCTTTCGACGAAAGCAGACAGCCCTGTAATAATTTTAACATGGGTAAATGTAACAGAGCGCGCTGCCGGTTTATGCACATCTGTAGCTTCTGTGGGCGCTCATGCCCGTATTGTATGTCCAGTTTACAAATCTGTGAATAAAAATAAATAAATTTTAAAAAAATCGAACAATTATTTGGCGACTCCTGTAAATATTTCGCGCATGCACTTCGAACTAGCTCATCATCCGGACGCTGAATTTACTCATTATCTGCTGTCAGGCCTAAAAGATGGCTTTAAACCCGGCCTAGAATGCCCGCTCTCCCAAAACATCATATGTAATAATCTTCAATCTGCCCTCATAGAACCTGATCAAAAAAGAAGTTGAGTCAGGCTTCATGATCTGCCCGTTTGACAATACTCCATTTAATCTGTTTCGTATTAGCCCCATTGGAGTGGCTACATGAAAATTCTCGGGTAAAAAACGCCTAATAATCGACCTGTCAGCCCCGCACAATTCCCCGTACCCAAGCATAAACAGCTTGATCCCTCTCTATGAATTTTCGCTTAAATACCACAACATAGATCAGGCTATCGACATGATCAAAATCGCAGGTCGGGGTGCTTGGCTTGCAAAAATTGACATTACATCTGTTCTGCCCCCACTTTGTGTTGCATTAGAGACATCTAGTGGTGTAAAGTTGTATTGCATTTGATTTTTCATATTTGAGTCCCTCCTCTCTTGCCGTTGGTTTCCTGTTTGCTTCTGACTCTGGTCTACTGAGAGAACATGCAGCAGTTACTCTTTTCTCTTTGCCTTTGGTAGTTTTTGAAGGTCTAAGTCTGTAAGTATTTCTCGAGGAAGTATATCTACTTTGCTATAGTCTTTGTGTATTGTCTGTTTTAGCATAATATGTATGTTGTATTAATAGATGCTAATCGCGATTAGCATTTCTCCATAGACACCCATGTTAAAGTTAGCTTAAATGCTTACTAGTCCTGTTAGTCTCATTATAATGGCTAATTCTTCTTATGGGATAGTTTATATGTTAGACTTGAGTTGCATATTCATGTATATGTATATATGGGCAGTTTGTAATGCCATATTATTATGTTTCTACAGTTTAGTTTAGTGTTGCATTGCCTACAAAGGCCGTTCCCATTCACCTGCTCTGATGCCACTCTTAAGGCGTCTCACCTGGATTTCAGCTTGCGACCAATTCATCATAATTGCTAAACATGTCCCTGGATAAGAAAACCAAATCACTGACTACCTGTCTCGTTTTCTGTTTCAGAAATTCAGAATGCTTGGGAATCAATTCCCAACTCCAGTACCTCGCTGTTCAGAACCAATATTCCCGTAACCCACCCATTAAAACCCCTTCTTGGCGCATCGCTCGACACTATGCTCCAAGCAGTATCTCCCAGGACCCTCCAATCCTACGTGACTGTTTGGAGATGTTTTAAAACATTCCATGTCTCCTATAACATGCCTTTCCCTGATTTTTCTCTTCTTTCAATCACCTCTTTTATTTCCTACCTTAACCCTCTGGGGACCAAGCTGTTTTTGGGGCCCTTGAGATGTTCTGACATGCTCTGACATTTGTGCTTTTTTCAGTTATTTATAAACATGTTAATGGAAAAGGTTAGGGTTAGGGTTAGGGTTAGGGTTAGGGTTAGGGTTAGGGCTACCATAATATGCGAGCAACATGTATGTAGATGTTTGTATTTTTAAGAGAATAATGTTTATGCGTGGTTATTTAAAAAAATAAAAATGAAAGTTGCTGAAATAAGACCACAAAACTCATGCAAAATATGTGCCCACAAGACTTTTGACTAATGGATGTTGTCTCTTTGAGTTCTAGCTTCAAAATTATGTGAAAATAGTCTTGCTTTATCGTTCACAAAAAAAAAAATACATTGATTTAAATGGTGTAAAACAGGTTTTGCTTGGAAAGCCAATATGCGAGGGGGAGGAGTAGTTTACACCTTAGATTACCCAGTCCCACCCACTCTGCATAATGACTCTGCATAATTAGCCATTCATTCAGGTGTGACACTGACTGAGCCACAATGCAAGGACAAAATATATATTTTGAAGAAGACTTATATTGACCATTTAAGATTTTGCTTACATCTATCTTGTAAATATGTTTTGCTATTTTATTAAAAAGGTTACAATTACAACAATAATTACAATTTCAGCAATATTTCTGCAAAAAAAGTACTCTTTCTTTGTAAAAAAAAAAAAAAGATTATAGGCCTATATTTTATTTCATTAGTTTGAATATAGCCAACATTGGAACATCTTAGTCTATGACTTTATTTTTGACAAAATAATATTTTATATATATATATATATATATGAGCAGAAAAGCTTATTTGATGTGACAGTCTAGCCTATTCTACAGTAAAAACTGTACCCAAATCTAGTCAACAAAATGTTGTCTTTCATACTTCGCCTGACTGTAATGTTGTTTTTATGAAATATTAGGGCATAGCCTATAAATGTTAATTTGCAGTTTAATACGTTGCTTATACAAATACATTTTATTTCAACATATTTCAGTCGATTTTTACTCATCTCAGTAGGCTATAGCAAAGCAGTTTATTCTTTCACACACAGACGCGCGATTCATATTTAGGCTAAACAGTCTTTACAAATATGTACCCTTCATTCATCTCACAGAAACGCGATTCATATTATAGAAACGCGATTCATCTTTTTGTTTACATTTACATTTACATTTATTCATTTAGCTGACGCTTTTATCCAAAGCGACTTACAATTGCTTTATATGTCAGAGGTCGCACGCCTCTGGAGCAACTAGGGGTTAAGTGTCTTGCTCAGGGAGACATTGGTGTCTCACAGTGGATTCGAACCCGGGTCTCTCACACCAAAGGCATGTGTCTTATCCATTGCGCCACACCACCCCATAACGTTATTCCACATTAACACTTGAGAAAGGATAACTTAGCCTACCTCACTCCTCAGCGGGATCTGCTCCTCATATTGCTCCTCATATCAGCACGGAAACTTTTCTCCATAATGTAGGCTATATTATGCCTCTTTGTTTACAGCTGATGTGGGGGCGTTTCACAGACTGAAATGGTTCTCAGAATTTGCGTTTGAATAGCACGCGCTCTCCGGGGAGTGGTCAAATTACTTTTGAATGGCTCGTAATGAGCTCGACTGGAGTCGCTCTCTTTTTATACAGATTACAGAAGCTGATAATATTTGTTTTTTATATAAATTACTTCATTTAAAAGATGCGATCTCAAGCTTTATGCCCGTGGGTCTGTTTGCCTGTTTGACTGAATTTTCGCGGAGTTATAGATCATTTTCGAACGCGTTTCAAATGGGAGTTTACTGACAGAGAGAAGGCAGAAATCACATCATGTTAATATTTCTTTATTTGTCAAAAAGCAAAACACTTTATTTTTATTGTGAGTATACAGAAAAAAAATAGAAACTGAACAGGATCGATTGATGTATTACACGAAAATGAAAGATCAAAATTAACAGAGCATTTAGTGTTTATTTTTCATTGCTAAAAAAAAAAAAACGAGCAAAACGCGCGGGCGCGTTTTTGGTCCCCAGAGGGTTAATAGCGTTAAGGGCCTTCAAGCCGGGTCCATCAAATGTTACTTGAGCGGCATCCAGTTTTTCCATAAATTGATGTACGGTGCTCCTTCCCCTGAGATAAACAATTCACAAACCTCCCTCCTGATCAAAGGGATTCAAAGATCCCAGCCCACCCGTCCCGACGCCAGACAACCCATAACACTAGACATTCTCACCAAATGTATTCACGCCCTCCGCACAGGCTACCAGCCCCTCGGTTCCGCTCGCACACTCAATGCCATGTTTATCCTAGCCTTTTTTGGTTTTCTTAGATGCTCGGAACTTGCCATCACTTCCAAATTCGACCCAAAAATCCACCCCACCATCTCAGACTTATCAGTACTAGACGGTGAAACCATTTCATACTTGATTAAACAAAGTAAGACTGACCAAACTAAAAAAGGTAATTTCATCTACATTTTTAACCTCTCATCGCAAATCCAACCATACCAGTCAATTCTGGCATATCTGCAATGGAGAAGCTCTCAGGCTAAATCTCCTCTGGAACCCCTATTCATAGACGAATCCAAAAAACCTGTGACACGTTTTTGGTTCCAGAAACACCTCAAATCTGTTCTCCAACAGTTAGGCATTCCAGCAAAGAATTTTCAAGTCACTCATTCTGTATCGGGGCAGCAACTTCAGCAGCCCAAAAAGGTTAGGCATGCTGCCTGTCAAATTGAGCCTCTTGTCTTCTCTTTTTGACGATAATAAATACTTATTCACTCGCATCTGAATCCTTGACTATTTTCCAGCGCACCATGACAACATTAGACACCATGTGCTGCTTTCATTGACACACGCACTAACAAACACACACACACACACACACACACACACACTATTTGCTCTCAGAGAGCGGAGATCGCGCTCAACACTCAGCAGCACAGAAACTGTAGTCATCGCTGCCCCGAGGTTTTCATTAATAAAATAGCTTCGATACTGAACACATGCAACTTTCATCCCTCAAAATGGCCATATTCAAGAAAAGAAAACCGATTAGTTTGCATCACTGGACATAACTGTCGATCATTTAACATTTATACATTTATATTTTGGGATGGGAAGTTATTTTTGTAGACTGAGGGTCTTTTGCGGGTTGTAGCCTATGACTGAAGATGGTATAGTGGATGTTGAAGGAGAGGGTGTGCTTTCTGGGAAGTCCACCATTAATTGTTCTAGATCTTCGTGGGATGGAAAGAGTGTGGTGGAGGAGTCTGTCAGTGACGGCATGATTATGTTAGGCATGTCAAACTGCTTGGTGTGAGGTTTGATTGTTTCGATGTGTGTTATATTGTTCTGATGGAGTGTCATGCTTACAGGTGGTACTCAAGCAGTGAATCTATTATCATGTTTGCAGTGTCAGGAACATTAATTATGGACTTAATGAATCTGTTCTCGATTTGGACATTCTTGTTAATGTTTTGATTGTTAATGTGTGTAGTTTGTTATACATGATGATCTAAAATGTATTACATTTTTCACAGTGAACTTTGGATGTAGGTAGTATCATGTTTGAGTGGACAAATATGCAGGACATTAACACTTGCTCCAATTATGTCAGCAGGTGTTTTCTACTTGGCACATGTTTTCATGACAAGTGATTTTTGTGAACGTACTATTCCCTCAAATTTGCGAATTGAAACATTTGTGAACAAATACCAGCCAGCAGTTGTAATGTCCTCTTCACCCCAGTAAGATCTACTGATGTGGTCTTATTGGCAATCATGTATGTGGTGTTTGTTAGGAAGGTCCCATCGCGGACAAAGTTCTGGCTCTTTTTTTTGGGATTGTCTTTGCCTTGACATTTACCTGCAGTGAGAATTTAAAAGGAAAAGAAACAGAACCATTAACTCTTATTAATGGTCACTTCAAGTCGTTCACTCAAAAAAATAAAATAAAAAAATGCTAGGTTGTTTCAACCCATGTTTGGGTCAGATATGGTTGGGTTTAAAAGTGTAACTTAAATATTTAAACCAATGTTTGGGTTTGTCCATATTTGACCAAAACATGGATTGAAACAGCCCAGCATTTTTCAGTGTTGGTTTATTTAATATACATGCAATTTGAAAGTGGATGAACAGTTAAAAGTGTGATCAAGTTTCGTACTCGCACGTCTGTATGTGGTGTTTGTTTTCAAGACCTCAGAAATGGTCAGATCGTCCTGATTTGATGAAAGTGTTGAATTGTAACTGTAGTCTATTTGGCTTAAACAGGATAAAGTTGATGGATGTGTAAATGTGATGTCATGTGCTCCCCCTGTTGTGAGTGAAGGTGTCAAACGGATGTTGTGCAGGTGGACTGGACTCCTGTTGTAGAAAAAATAAAAATAAAAACAAGACCAATAAATGCAAAAAAAATGTACACGTCACCGGTGCAGGCCGGGGCGGACTCGGATGACCAGCCGCCCCTGACTCCAGGCACCACCGTGAGGAGCCGACATCACAGGCACGCAACAGATGGACAAAAGAGGAGGCAAGTAATTGAGTTCAAAGTAACAATCTTTATTGAATAACAATCAACTTGGGAGAAGGATAAGCAACTCTTTTCTTCTAGGGCTATTCGACCGGGGTAGCCGCTGGATCGATTCTTCACGGTCTTCAGGGCACAATAGTGCAATAGTGACTCTAACAGCTTACTTCACAGCGTGGCTGCACATCTGCAGGACTCAGACAGTAAGTAACAGGTAATGTATGCTTCTCAGTATCAGATACGTTGCCTGGCACAATGGTGGAACAGTGACTATAAAGGCTTACTTCACAGCGTTGCTGCACATCTGCAGAACTCAGACGGTAAGTAACAGGTAATATTTCTTCTCTCAACAGCAGATTCTCTTATCACAACATGAAGGGGGAAATTGTAACTTTAAAACTCACTTCACAGCGTTGCTGCACATCTGCAGGGCTCAGACGGTAAGTAACAGGTAATGTTCCTTCTCTCGACAGCAGATTCTCTTACCAAGACATGAAAGGAGAATTGTGACTTTAAAACTCACTTCACAGCGTTGCTGCACATCTGCAGGACTCAGACGGTAAGTAACAGGTAATATTTCTTCTCTCAACAGCAGATTCTCTTATCACAACATGAAGGGGGAAATTGTGACTTTAAAACTCACTTCACAGCGTTGCTGCACATCTGCAGGGCTCAGACGGTAAGTAACAGGTAATGTTCCTTCTCTCGACAGCAGATTCTCTTACCAAGACATGAAAGGAGAATTGTGACTTTAAAACTCACTTCACAGCGTTGCTGCACATCTGCAGGACTCAGACGGTAAGTAACAGGTAGTGTATTCTTCTCTCGACAACAGATTCGCTTATCATGACATGGAGGGAAATTGTGACTTTAAAACTCACTTCACAGCGTTGCTGCAGTCTTCAGGATTCTTCTCCCAGCATCAAACACTTTCACCAAACATTCGCGAGAGACTCAATGGGCGGCTTTCCCAGCGAGGCTGTACCTCTTCAGAGCTCAGTCGGTAAGTATAATAGTTCGGACTTTTCCACAGCCATACGGTTTTTCCCGAGACTTGTAATTTCAGAGAAAAAGAGAGGATTAACAAAAGCCTTCAATGAGGAATACTCCACAACAGTACTCAATGGAAGAGAAGATACTACAAAGCATTACTTCACCAGTTCAGTTGTTTCGTTCTGGAATTTGGATGGAGACAAGTAGATCATTTCACAAGAATGAAAGCAGGCATTGGGAGACTTTTCTCAGCATAGCACACAGCACTCGTGTTCACTACAAATCCACAGCATTAATTTGGCGTGCATCAGGTAAGGCAAACAACTGCAAATCACTCACACAGTAGGGCTGATCAAAAGCCTCGCTTCATCCATGCATTTCATTGGGAATATTCAACTCTCAGTTCTTCTCCAGTGTATCTGAAACAGATGTCCTCCTCAGTAGTCAATTTCACATTCACAATCTTTTCTTCAAGCTTTACATTTGATTCAATGATGTAATTAATTCACTTATCTTTCTCTCTTCCTCTTCCAGCACAGATCCAAGCAGCAGTTCAATCCAGTAGTATTCCACAAACAGCTCTAAACAACAGACTCCAGTGGCAGTTCTTCACTTACACGAATTTCCAGGGTTACCGCGTTCAATGTAAGCGCCCAAACAGGAGATCTTCTACCCCCAGACGCGACGACAGAGACCCAGCCGAACAAAATAGTCCAAGGAACACCGACCAGCAACTACACCACAAGCAACCGTCTTGACCGACTGAGCCCAAAAACGACAACGTCCTCCCTTCTTCTTCTTCTTCTTTCTTTTAATGGCGGTTGGCAAACAACTTTTCAGTGTGCATTACCGCCACCTTCTGATATGGAGTGTGGATCACAATAGCCTCGTCCTCCCTTCTTCTTCTTTTCGTTTTATGGCAGATTGCAACCATGACTATAAAGGTGCATACCGCCACCTACTGTATAGGAGTATGTAACATGAGACAATATTATCATGACTATATCATTTATAAAAAAAAAAAAAAAAAAAAAAATTAGATACTACCTAAATCCTATTATATATTCCTATATTTTTCAAATATTGTACAACTGCTTTCTGTGCATCCTTTACCCCATCTCCTGTTGTGCCTAACAAACCTTCAATATTCCACTTTCTTCCTACCTGATTTATCTTTTGATTTAATCTCATCCTCTCATCCCTATATTTCTTACAATGCAATAATACGTGTTCAACATCTTCCTTGGATCTACATTCTATACATTCATCAGATTGACTTTTACCCATTAAAAACAATGTTTTATTTAAACCTGTGTGATCAAACCTTAACCTGGTTAAAACACTCTCCTCTCTTCTGTTACTTCTATTCACCCCCTGTGCATTAATAGATTTTTGCAAACTGTAATATTTCCTTCCACTTTTATCCACATCCCACCTGTCCTGCCATTTTTTCATCATTTCTTTTTTGATTATTGCCTTAGCCTCTCCTTTTCCAAGGGGTATATTTATTGTATCATTTGTCCTGGTTGATTTTTTTGCTATTTTATCTGCTCCCTCATTCCCTTTTATTCCTATATGAGCAGGTACCCAGCAGAATCTCACATCTATCTGTAGTCTCTGTAATCTAAATAAACTTTGTTGGATTTCTAGCATTAGATCTTCTCTATTAGATTTCATATTTTGAATACTATATAGAGCTGCTACAGAATCAACACAACACACCACTCTGTCTGGTTTTACTTCCTCAACCCACTGTAGTCCTACAATAATCGCCATCATCTCTGCCGTATACACTGAAGCCTGATCAGGTAATCTTTTTTCGTCCTCCCTTCTGTCCTGAACGGCTCCTTTATCCTCCTCTTGTGAAGCGAAAAGCCTATACAAACGCCGCTCCCCTCTCTCTCACACCTGCCGTGCATCAGCGGTAATCAGGTCGGGCAATGCCTCAGCTACACCCGGAACCGGAGAAAGGTGTCACACCAAAATAATCCCCTCGGGGAACATAAAAAAAAGGTTCCGCTTTTCCAAGCATTCTGTCACCCGTGACACATACCTGTCAGTGTTCACAGCTTTAAATTGAGGATGCATGTCAGGTTTGAAGACAACAAGTTTGCGCACTGTTTTTCCTGTAGCTCGTCGTCAAAATGTTCGTTTTGTGCCTTTTTTATTTCTGATATATTGTGGATGTAGCCCACAAGCGATGTGGGGCTGTGCTTTTCTGGTCTCCTTCCATACAAAAAAACAAAGTAAAAAAAAAGTATAAAGTTAATTGTAAATTCAGAAAATGACATGGGTATGGAAAGAGTGCAGTTGATTTATTAAAGGAGCAAATGCAGATGCTGGAATGCTTTTAGAGTTGCAAAATTTCAGTAAATTTTAAATGCATTACCGGTTTCACGCAGATGTCAGCTGTAGTTGCCTTGCCTGGATGTCAATAGTCTTTTGCTGAAATTTAAAAGTGATACAAGAAATTGATAAAGAATGGACCTAATTATATTTTAATGGATTTCTTATTAGCACACTTCCGGTAATTTATTTTGAAAATATACCCATGTTGATAAGAAAAAGTCAGTATTTTACCATGAACATTACCTTTTCTTTTTTTTTTCTTTTCTTTTCTTGTCAGAAGTATTTTCTTTTCAAGCTTTACTTTAAATGACCTACTCAGCATAATAGATTATAATTGAAGTTTGTGGCTCATAGTTGCACATTTAAAGATGCTGTATGTAACTTTCCTACTAAAATGAATCCTTTTTTTATTGCCTGTGTGTGAAGGGGTTGTAATCTCACATTAAAACGATCCACTTTGCGGGGTTTGCTATTACCTCGGAAAGCAAGTATTCTTATTTTTATGTGAAGGTGCCGGGTCGGATTTACCGCGAAATCCAGTGACGTGACCTGCACGCGCGCTCCCGAACCTCTCGCCTCATCTAGCCTACTGACTGCACTCAACAGCGACGACACTGCAACTTATGACATGGACTTATGACTTATGTAACTTATGACATGGACTTATGACTTATGCAATTTATGACATGGACTTATGACTTATGCAACTTATGACATGGACTTATGACTTATGCAACTTATGACATGTCTAATAACACTAAGAAACGACCTGCTCCCAGCACAACACAGACTCCAACACAAACTCCACATATTGAAAAAAAAGAAAGTTTTTAGTGAAAAAACACGGATCAACATCGGCAGGACATTTGAATCATGGAAAAACGTACTCGGTTACTAACGTAACCTCGGTTCTCTCTAGAGAGAGGAACGAGTACTGCGTAGAATACGCTAGGGGAAAATCCTTTTCCACGAGAATACTGAAGCCAAAAAATTATCCTTAATTTTGTATTAATGTAAAACGCGTTGCGGCAGCATACAGACATAGGCGAGGCAGCTCGCGCGCCTATTGGCTGGTCTGCTGGCAACTGCTTAAGCCTATCGAGTGAGACCTAGAGTGACGTCAGACCCAATGAGGGCGCTTCGCGCCCTCTGCGTCACGTCCCGCCGAAACGGGCGTGGCTTAGGTCTATAAATACCGCTCGCAGGCATTATATCTCTGGTTTTTCATAGTCGAAGCAACCAGAGCGCGTGCATGCACGGCAGGATACGCAGTACTCGTTCCTCTCTCTAGAGAGAACCGAGGTTACGTTAGTAACCGAGTACGTTCTCTTACGAGAGATTCTCTCGTACTGCGTAGAATACGCTAGGGGAACCTACTGTAAAACGCCGTGCGTGCTGGGATCTGATACTATAGACTCAAGGGCGACAGCCCGGAGTTCATACAGTACACAATCACCCAGGGGACTCACAGGGAATCCTGGAAGAGGAGGGGTTTAGCCACTATCTTCCTTTATGGCAGCATAGAGCAAGGACTGCAATACTCAAATAGCTGCATAACTGACAGCGTCAGTTTATGAGATTTGGCCATACTAGACCGACAGTAGTCTGGCCTGTAGTGCGGGAACCTCTAGGTTGTAAAACGTTATAAATGTAGACGGAGAGGCCCAGCCTGCCGCCATCTTGCAAGGCAATCCCACTTGACCAGGCCCACGATGAAGCCATGCTTCTCGTGGAGTGCGCTTTGACACCCAGCGGGCACTGCATGCCCTTAGTTGTGTAAGCTAGCGCTATTGCGTCCACTACCCATCTGGATAGGGTCTGTTTCGAAGCGGCTAGTCCCTTAGAACGCCCGCTGAACGAAACAAAGAGCTGCTCCGTCTGTCAGAAAACAGACGAGCGAGACACATAAGCTCTTAATGCCCTGACTGGGCAAAGGGAGCTTTCGTCCATATTTCCTTCAGTGACCGGCAGAGCAGACAGGGAGATGACCTGTGCTCTGAACGGCGTATTGAGGGATTTAGGAACATAACCGTGCTTAGGTTTGAGTATAACTCTAGTGTCATTCGGCCCAAATTCCATGCACGTCGCGCTTACTGAGAGCGCGTGTAAGTCCCCTATGCGCTTCACTGAAGCGAGAGCCAGAAGAAACGCCGTCTTGAAGACAGGTGTTTAAGATCGATCTTCTGCAAGGGCTCGAATGGATGACCTTTCATGGCTTCCAGTACCGTAGAAAGGTCCCATATAGGGACTGTGGGAGGTCTGGGAGGATTCAGTCTCTTAGCTCCTCTAAGGAAGCGAATGACTAAATCGTTCCTTCCAATAGACTGGCCAAGCGTGGTCGAAGAGAACACTGCTATGGCCGCTACATAGACTTTGAGCGTGGAAGGGGACCTGCCCTTATCCAACAGCTCCTGTAGGAAGGAGAGAACCTCCGTCAAACCGCAATGCAGGGGTGACACACCACGAGCTGTGCACCAGCTAGAGAACACTGACCATTTTGAGGCATAGAGACGTCGCGTAGACGGAGCTCTGGCCTGTGTGATAGTGTTTAACACTCCCTGTGGGAGGTCAGCGGGTACCCGTTGATGGCCCACGCATGAAGGGACCACAGCTCTTGGGTGAGGATGCCAGATCGAGCCGTTGGCTTGAGAGAGGAGATCCCTCCTCAGAGGCACTGGCCACAGGGCGGTGCTCGCTAACTGCATCACAATTGGGAACCAAGGTTGGCTCATCCAAAGTGGGGCTACAAGCAGCACTGAGCATCCTTCTTCCCTGACCCGTTCTACCACCTGAGTCAGGAGGGAGACGGGGGGAAAAGCGTAGAGAGGACGGCGAGGTCACTCGTGGGTCAGCGCGTCCTTGCTCTTTGAGAAAAATTCTGGACAGTGAGCGTTTTCTTGAGACGCGAACAGGTCTACTTCCGCTCTGCCAAATTTCTTCCACAGCAGCTGGACTGTCTGTTGGTGCAAAGACCATTCCCCTGTCGGAACCTGGTTCCTGGACAGTCTGTCTGGTCCTATATTTAGGAGCCCTGGCACGTGCGCTGCTCTCAGCGAGATTGCTGCGGGCCCATATCAGGAGGCGGTTGGTTAGCCTGTACAGAGTCAGGGACCTGAGGCCGCCCTGGCGTGATTGGTACCAGTCTTTTGCCTCCCAAGGTTTCAAAGCTGCAATGCACGCTTGATTGACCTTGAAGCGAAGCCGACCGGAGGCCCACGCTGTGCGTGGTACTCTCTTTCTGAGCCAGAACTGCAGTGGGCGCATGCGCAGAAGGCCCAACTGGAGAACTGAAGATGCTGAGGCCATCAGACCTAGCATCCTTTGAAAATGTTTTGAGAGGGACTATCGCGCCGCAGCGGAACGAGCCGGCTGCGCGCCGAATGTCCAGTGTGCGCTGAGATGACAGGCGTGCTGTCATTAGCAGCGAGTTCAGCTTTATTCCCAGAAAAGATATAATCTGACTGGGGAATAGCGAGCTCTTTTCCCAGTTCACTGCGAGACCGAGATTCTCGAGGTGATCGAGTAAAATTGTCCTGTGCTCTACGAGCTCCGAGTGAGATTGGGCTAGAATCAGCCAGTCGTCCAGATAGTTCAGCACTCGTATACCCCGTAGTCTGAGGGGTGTGAGCGCTGCGTCCATGCACTTCGTAAATGTACGGGGTGCCAGGGACAAGCCGAAAGGCAGGACTGTGTACTGATATGCCTGGCCCTCGAAGGCAAATCTCAAAAATTGCCTGTGACATGACGCTATCTGTATTTGAAAATACGTGTCCTTTAGATCTATTGACACAAACCAGTCCTCTCGGCGGACATGCGCAAGGATTTTTCTGGTCGTGAGCATCCTGAACTGGCGCTTCAGAAGCGCTCTGTTCAGCTGCCGCAGATCTAGTATGGGTCTGAGACCCCCGTCTTTCTTGGGCACCAGGAAGTATCTGCTGTAAAGCCCCCCTTCGCTTTGAGATTGAGATAGGGGTTCTATAGCCCCTTTGCTCAACAGTTTCAGAATCTCGGCTCGAAGTAGATGAGCTACTTTCGATTCTACCGTGGTCTCGACGCGCGCCATGAAGCGGCGAGGGCGCCGGCGAAACTGCAGCGAATAGCCTTCTTTTATGATGTTCAGCACCCATCTCGAAACCCCGGGAAGCTTTTCCCACGCAAGTGCGCGAGTAGCTAGGGGCTGGATGCGAAGCACGCTCTGATCGGCTCGCGATACAGCGGCTTTTGTGTGCTGTGACATAAGCGTCGCGCTCATGACATCTGAGGCAGGGGGGCGCGCTGATAACAGCGGGCAGAATGCCCGCGCTCGACTCCTCTGCAGTGTCTAACTGAGAGGGGGAGGGCTGGGCTAGTTTCATATCTGTGTGTGGGCGTGGGTGCAGAGCAGCAGGCACATACACCACTTTTACAGCATTGCTCGCGTGAGCAGAGCGTATGCATACTGGTCCTGTATTTACAGAGACCGTGAGACATGTGGGAAGTAGCATTTGTGGGCACTGGGTAGTGGGCACGTTTGCTACGTTTAAGGCGCAATCGATCTGAGTCGATTTAATGTGCGCAAGCCCTGTGTGAAGGGCTGTGCTTGTGTGTAGGAATGGGCACTGAGTAGTGGGCATTTTTTTCTACACATGAAACACCGTCGGCCGTGGCCGGGACACCAGAAAATACACTCTTTAAGGGATTTATCTGGGTAGCCGTAAAAATGGCTTTTTTGTGCAGGCAAGCGGGCAATGGAACCGGCTTGTTGGCTGCTAAATACGCTGGACCAGTCACATTTCTTGGAACTGGACGAGCGGCAAGGTTTGGGTGCAGGCGAGGGGGTTGTACAACACACTCGTTGGCTGCAAAATACACATCTGCAGTTGCCTCTTCAGGGAACTGACAGAGCGAGCATTGATGGCATAATTTTATTTGCCGGTAGACCCGGGATCGAACACGGGTCTCTCATGCGGAAATCTGTGAATCTGCCACTGTCCCACAGGGGAATACACATAGGATTTCAGTCAGCGCGAGTATTATCAGAGAGCGTCAACATGCTGGCGTTTGTTTGCAGGCGTGCGTGTAACAACAGGCTCGCTCACTGCAATAAAGACATTTCCAGTCGCCTGAATTTCAGAGGGGAATGAGAAATGTGTGAGAAATTGAGATCGGCCCGGCCGCAGCGGGACTAAATCACTCTTTTCTCCTTTCGCCAGTGACGCACGGGAACCATAGAAACGGTGTCTGGGTGCAGGCGATCGGGTTGTACAACGCGCTCGTCGGCTGCAAAATGCACGTCTGCAGTCGCTTTCCAGGGAACTGACAGAACGAAGCATTGGCGGCATAATTTATCTGCCGTTAGACCGGGATTCGAACACCGGTCTCCCGTGTGAAAAAACCTAGGATTCCGCCACTGAGCCACAGGGGGAAAACACAAAGGCTTTCAGATGCACGAGCATATAAAAGAGCGTCAACATGTTTTCTTCGGCGTTTGCTTGCAGGCGTGCGTGTATTAAAAAACAGGCACGTTTGCTGCAGTATAGACATTTCCAGTCGCCTGATTAGGGAACTGAGACATGTGTGAGAAATGAGGTCAGTCCGGTCTCGACGGGACTGTAAACACTTTTCTCCTTTCGCCGGTGAGTGACGCGTGAATGGGGCGCAGGGGTAGGGTAGCTTTCTTGTAACGTAAAGAAAAACTAACCCCGACCATCCGCTTCCAGCCTCCCTTGTGAGCAGCGCAGTTTGCGCGGCTCGAACAGAGGGAGAGAGAAAGCCAGCCCCGTGACGGTCCGCTCCAGACATCCCCTGTGAACGGCGCAGTTGCGCTGCTCGAACAGAGGGCGAGCAGGTATCGTCCCCCAAGCAGGCAAGGCAAGCGGGCGAACCGGCGAGCTTTGCGGCTTGGAAGGGCGGAGGAGCAGTCTCGGAGAAGGATGCCAGGTGAGTCCTCAGAGTCACCATAGGCAGTACCTAGCTCGCAGTGAGGGCAGTCGCCGTCAGCGAGCGCGAGAACTGCGTGATCCTCAGGAAAGGGGCGTCTTGAAAAAGACGCCCGGCTCTTTTAGTGCAATGAGAGTGTGTGTCGCGGCGGCGAGCACACACAAGGCACAGTAGAAGAGAAAGGATATAACGCCGGATAGCGCAGCAGGAAGGCGATGAAGGCGGCGCGGCCAGCAGCTTCTCGACTCGTCCCGCTGAAGTGCTTCTTCAACAGCGCGGCTTCTTCTCGGATCCAGCGATGAGTTGCTTCGCTGAAGGATGAAAAACCAGAGATATAATGCCTGCGAGCGGTATTTATAGACCTAAGCCACGCCCGTTTCGGCGGGACGTGACGCAGAGGGCGCGAAGCGCCCTCATTGGGTCTGACGTCACTCTAGGTCTCGCTCGATAGGCTTAAGCAGTTGCCAGCAGACCAGCCAATAGGCGCGCGAGCTGCCTCGCCTATGTCTGTATGCTGCCGCAACGCATTTTACATTAATACAAAATTAAGGATAATTTTTTGGCTTCAGTATTCTCATGGAAAAGGATTTTCCCCTAGCGTATTCTACGCAGTACGAGAGAATCTCTCGTAAGAGAACCTAATCTACAAACCTAGAATGTACATTTCCTGAAGAAAATGTGAAGTGGTGCTTGCAGTGGCAAAATTCGGCACGGTTGATAGGGTTCCATACTTATCATGGTACGAGCATGGAGCATTAGTTCAACGTCAAGCTGATAAAAGTAGCCTATTATTGTAACGTTGCAGTGGGAGTTTACCTTAGTTTCCAGCATGTTGTGTGATGCTTTCTCCGGTGTGTTGCGTCTCGGTACCCACAGTGCTCGCTCATAAATTCGAGCACGCGCTTGTAAACTTATTGGTTGCAATCTGAAACATCACCGCTAGAGGTCGCTGAAAACTACATACAGCACCTTTAAACATTAATTTGATTTGATTCAGCTGATTCTCGTCAGCTTCATTGGTTGTTGGGTTAAAAAGGTTATTGCTTCAATTATGTATAAATGTATGTTAAGATCAAATTGAGTGCATTGTGCTACAGGTGAGAATATGTATTTGGTACAACACATTTTTTTTTAATTCTGAATATAGATGCAAAGGTCATGCCAAGGATAGAATCTTTGGTTAGCAGATAAAGAAGAAAAAAAAGTAAAGTTTTTTTTATTATTTAATTCATGTATCAAGTAGATTTCTACAATGTTTTTGATTTCTTTTACAAAAGTCTAACTGCCCTATGAACTTTTTGTGTACCATACACCACAGAAACAATTCCCACCACCTACAATACTTTCTGTTTTACAAGCATGAGATAGATGAAGAACTTTGCACCATCACAGATGCCAAATTCTGTGCTGACCAAATTCATTAAAAATGAAAAAGACATACCGTCCCTAGATGTGCAGGACATGGGAGAATTTCTACACAAATGACAACCAAGTCATACAAATAACGAAATCAATCTCCATAATTGAAGCTGCCTCAAATGAAACGGGATCGCCAATGAGATCTCATCTTCGTCAGTTTTGAAAATAACGATCCATTACATTTTGTTATGCAACTTTCTTGTTTTCTTAAACTCTTGCAGGTGGTGCACCTGTGGACATTTTCTTTTGTGCTAAAATTTGCTTGTGTACTGTGACACTCGAGAGACCGTTTTTTATAGTAAATGTGCTGCCCTCTATTGATTGTGTAAGTGTGTTTGTTTGTGTTGCAGAATCTTCTGTGTTTGATGTGGTGGGCAATGTTATTGTTGTGCTTTGTTGTCTGATCTTTGTGTTTCGTGTGGTTGTCAAATTGGTTTTACCACTAAATGATCTAGTTGAAAGGTTTGTGAACTCTTTAAGTTCTACCAAGCTTTACATCATCTATCTGACTGTCCCATAAGGACAGTTGAATTGTCCCTGTTAAGGCGGGCATACACTGTGCGATTTTCGTCCGATTTTGAGCCGAATTCTGACTCGTGCGACTCTTTTTCGGGTCGGGCCGATTTTCAGCTTTGTCGTGCGTCGTTTGTCGTGCAGTGTTTGTGCAGTGTACAGGGGGAAACGAGACGCGATTAACCTCTCACGACCGGCAATCGGATGGTCGGGTGAATTTCTGGCATGTTAGAAATTTTGGTCGCTCCTCGTGACTATATCGCGCAGTTGAAGCAGAGCTACGAACCGATTGCCCTAAACTCAGTGCTTTTTCCCTCACTGCGCCTGCGCGAAAACAGTTTCATCTGCAGCAACAACAAAAAAAAAGAAAAAGAAAAGGGAGAGGCCTATTTAAGTTCTGTAGTTCAAAGCTACAAATAACTGTTGCTTACCTCCAGTTCGTGTTGCAAAATGGATTAACCATTACCCACTTCTTCCAAGCCACCTGCGATGTACACTTTGCCTCTTTTATTGTTAAAAAATGTTTTTGAAATAAAGCTGTTTTTAATTTTCATTGATGAATTATTGCAGTGGTCGGACATAGACTGTTAATAATTAATTATATGTATATAATTCATTGTAATCGACCTAAATGTTTTCAATGAGGAGAAGTAAAGCTTCTATGTAATATTTTATTATCCTCACAGCGCGTTGGTGATGCGCTATGAAATTGTTGCGTGGCAATTTAATTATAATTAGCCTATCACTTTAATAATAAAAGTAGCCTAGGCCCTCCCTAATAATAATAATAATAATACAATAATACTAGTCTACTAATAATTTAATATAGAAATTGGAAATGCTAAATCTTCTTGATATTGATAGCTGATGCTTGTTTTGACAATATCTCTGGATAGGCTGATATCGTCCATAGGCGCAACTCGGCACGACGAGGATTTATCGCGCTGATTCGCGCATATTTCACACGTATAGTGTGAGCAGTGAAGTCGCAGCTCGACGGTCGGACCGTACAGTGTGAGCACATAAATCCTGAGCTTTGGCTTTACATCGCATGCGATATACTCGTTCAGTGTGAGTAGGTTCCTTGCTGAAATCGCACAGACATCGCACAGTGTATGCTCGCCTTTAGGTCTCCTATTTTGCAGGACTGGACCTCGCTCTGTGTCACGGATGGTCATGGTGCTTGTGCTGTCGATGTTGGAAACCTTTGCGTTGAGTTTCAAAACCTGTTGAGTAAATGGTTAATAATGTATTTAAAACAAAGAACCTATAACTAGTGTAGTTGTGTTTGAGTGCCAAATTTTAAAATAAAGAAATTATTTTGTTTTGTGGACTAACGTTTGTGAAATAGTTTATTCATGGCACAAATCAAAACCAGATAGTTTTTTTTTTTTGATGACTCTTTACAACATTTTGCAGATTATGTAAAGTGTATGTAAACATTTGATGATAATTTTTTATTGCAATTTAAAGCGGTATAGTTATGATTAGGGATGCTCATTTCGGTTAATTTTCCCGATCGACAACCACCACTCGTTATCCGAGTATTAACCGATAACTGATAAGATTATAATATTGAATTGGCATTAAATAAAAATAAAATTGACGAGTGTCTGTGACCCGTATTATTTTTCATGGGTTTATTTTAACGTGCAAACAGCAGCAGAACAGATCAACAACAGAACCTGGATTCACATCAAATGTTCACGCACCTGCAGCATTTCTGACAGTGACAACAGAGAAAAACACAATAAAGTAATAAATAAAAAACATAAAATAAGCCTACACAGAATATTTTTTTTAACTTAAATTAACAATTAAAGCTGCAGTAGGGAGTTTTTAGAAAACGTTGACTTAGCCTGAAAATTTTAACAAGCACAACTTACAGGCCACTCCCCCTTGCTCTCCTCCCTCCACAGCTCCTCCCCCCATAGCTCCTCCCTCCACAGCTCCTACCCCCACAGCTCCTCCCCCCACAGCTCCTCCCTCCACAGCTCCTACCCCCACAGCTCCTCCCCCCACAGCTCCTCCCTCCACAGCTCCTCCCCCCACAGCTCCTCCCTCCACAGCTCCTCCCCCCATAGCTCCTCCCCCCACAGCTCCTCCCCCCACAGCTCCTCCCCCCACAGCTCCTCCCTCCACAGCTCCTACCCCCACAGCTCCTCCCCCCACAGCTCCTCCCCCCACAGCTCCTCCCTCCACAGCTCCTCCCTCCACAGCTCCTACCCCCACAGCTCCTCCCCCCACAGCTCCTCCCCCCACAGCTCCTCCCCCCACAGCTCCTCCCCCCACAGCTCCTACCCCCACAGCTCCTCCCCCCACAGCTCCTCCCTCCACAGCTCCTCCCCCCACAGCTCCTCCCCCCACAGCTCCTCCCTCCACAGCTCCTCCCCCCACAGCTCCTCCCTCCACAGCTCCTCCCTCCACAGCTCCTCCCCCCACAGCTCCTCCCTCCACACCTCCTCCCCCCACAGCTCCTCCCCCACAGCGGAGCCTGCCGTGAACACGCAGGCTAGTAAGCAGGGCCACCGATGACGGCGGATAAACAGTTATGGCACATTCACTGGTAGGGACGTAACATCAACAATATGTTTTACATCATTGACTATGGCCTGCCCATACTTTGACTACAAACTTGGTCCTCAAAACATTACGTATTTTGCAATACATGTAATGTAACTTTATAATGTTGCACTCTTTCTATAAGTTATAAATAGCTAGTAAGATAATATAACGGTAACTAAAGTTACAGTATGTAAGTAATTATTCTGGCGATATATAATGCTAGTACATTATTTCAGCAACATGACAAGCCAGTGAATTAGCAGGTTTCAATTGTTGCTTTGCACAGTGCGTGACATTTTATCTGTATGTTATGCGGCTAGAGTTTTGACACTGAGTCAATGGGCTCCGACGAGGAGTTCACACCCACAGCGACTTCGACGAGTCAACGGGCGGGGAGAAGAGGAAGCCGTGTGCGCGGAGCATCAGGCAGGGCACGTGGGAGACGGACATGGCGCGTGTGGAGAGTTTAAGATTAGAGAGGACTGCTTATGAACGTGTAAGTTACCTCAGTTATAAATGTTTTCCCTTTGCACATCATAAGGTATAATATTGTTCAATTCAATTTTGTTTATATAATATAGGCCTATGTAGTGTAATGTTAGCTGTTTATCTGTGGATAATGAGATTTTTTTCTGTTATCACTAGGAGCAAATTCAACAGACACAACAAGTGTTGAAGCAATGTTTGGCACGGGATCCAAGCCTAATCTTTGATGTCCTCAGCCATTTGGGACCTGCTGCTCCTCCAACTTTACCTCCTGTCCCCGGGCAACTATCATGGTGCATCTGCCAGAGATGCAGAGAAATGCCCACTGTGGTGGAGAGGAAGTGCTGCCTCCAACAGCCACCTCTTTGCATTTCAACTCTACCACACATGGAGGCAGTGTGGGACTCTGGGTCCTGGTCATAGAGTGGTCATCCCAAGCTGCTGTGTCTGGGCAATCCAGGACCGCTTTCCAGATCCTCATGGACAATACAGGGGATTTATTCTATAGCTGCTGTGTGGTGTGCTTTTAAACATTTGAATGCTTTCTTGTTGTGTCTAAAAATTGTGCTTATGTAAAATTATATTTCTATTAAAAGTTTTGTAAATATTTTTCAATAAAGGGTTTAAAATTGAATGATGTAATTGCTCATTTGTGAGAACAAAAGCACCACTTTACCATAGTACATAGTACATCAATTTAAAACACTAACTTTCAAAAGGAATGATGAGAATCACTGGGTCAATACTAGTCATGCAATGTCGAGGAAAGCTCACTAAGCCATCTTAGAAATATTATGTTTTATTTTGCATATTGGTAAAATAAATCGGCTTTTTTTGCAAAGTACTCCTGCACAAGAAAATACATGAACATTTTGAACATTGTGCACAATAAATATTAACTTGACACCCCCCACACACACTTTGCTGTAGTGGTGTGAGTCTACTAGTATTCCAAAATACAGATGATAATCAATAGAAGTAAGCTATAATTCTGTTTAGGCTAGTAACATTACATGGAGATTACAATGCAGACGTCTGTAATACAATGCACTTTTCAATGTGCAAATAATCACATTTACTACCTAACACTCTTGATAAGACATTATGCATATACGCTGATTTCACGCAGCTGCCATTTTGAAATCGAAAGTGAGGCTTCGGTGGGAAGAACCCCGGAAGTAAAGATAAACAACAATGCCTTGGACTACCAACCTGAAGCTGCTGCCGCGATTTACACTATTGGATGTTAATATCCAATAGAGGATATGTATATAGTTCATTCCTGCTTCTTTTTTTACTTTCTGAATTATATATATAAAAAATATTTTATTTATAAATGAATTTCACTGTATATAGTCTAAAGCCGGGCTATTCAATTGGCGGCCCGCCAATCATCTCCATCCGGCCCGACGGCACCACCCTCCCTCCTCCTCTTTTCCTGGCGGTGCGGCTAATTTAGTTTGAAACTCGCTCCGATTGACCTGTGAAACGTTTTATGTGCGAATATTTCAGCAGTTATTATATGTGTCCCGAATTTATGTCGACTGAACCAGCAATACCAATCATTCGTGAATGAATCATTCTTTTGGTTCGATTCTTTCTAAACGCGCTTGCATAACTGCGTTCACACCGCCGCCGGCGAGAGAGTCAAAGTGGCCGGTCAGTAACGGTCTAAAACCATTCGGATTCATTCGGACCGCTCCGTCACTGAATCATCTGAAGCGGTTTCTCGGTCAGTACAGTAACAACAAATAGTTGCATTTACTCCCGGTCCCGGACACTATTATTAAACAGCGATGCGACAACCAGTGGGAAGCGTTTCAGTTCGACAGAAACCTCTCTGTTACAAACCACAAATCACATTATTTAACTAGTATTAAATTGGATGAAACAGCCTCAACATTCCCAACAAGACTGACGAGGAAAGCAGGAGAAACATTGCGGCATGAACGAAATTAGAAGACTTTAAATCCCCTAATCACCCTTACAAACATTTACCATGAATGTACTGTAGTAATTTACCATGGGTTGGGCAGAAATGTGCAATATTCATATTGAATACTATGTAGTAAATAAATAAATATAGTAAATATATATTTACTATAATATTATACTGTACAGTTATACTAATACCAGTATTAGGTGTGTTTGCTTCGGTGCTGTAAGCTCCGTCTTAGCCTCGTATTTCTTTGTTTTGAACCATCATTTACTACAATTTGTAGTTGTTTATACTAAATACAGCTTACCCAACATCTCAGATTGACATCGCTAGCTTCCATTACTACTAGCACAACACGCTAATTCGCTACTGCTAGCCTGTTAACGCGCCACCCGTGCGCTCAGCTGTTTTATTTATTTATTTTTCTCTCGCGCGCTCGCGCCTTTGAGTTAATAAAAGCTCGGGTAAGTAATAATCAGTCAACAAACACGGTGAGTAATGTCTTGTCCTGTTATTGTCACCTGCACTTCATGTCACATGTTTAGCATAGACTTCTCTGTTGGCAATGTAGGATTTATATGTGATAAATGTAAGGAGACAGTTAGGCTGACAGAGAAGATTTCAGAATTAGAGACACGCATCCAAACTTTAATTGAGGATAGTAAGAGTGCTAGAGCTTTAGATACTATTTTGGATGCGCATAGCATAGTGAACTCTTTACATGATTCGGTTCCAGCTGAAGTAGAGCCTGTGCAGCCGGGCAAATGGGTGACAGTGAGGGATCGCTCTAGTCGCGGATCAAAAAACCACTCTTCCGTTCCGATTACCACAACAAATCGATTTGCCCCGCTCAGTGAAACACCCACTGAGAATTCTGTTGATTGTGCCCTAGTAATTGGTGATTCGATCACACGGAACGTGAAAATAGAGACACCAGCGAACATAGTCACATGTTTGCCGGGAGCCAGAGCGCCTGACATCAAAGCAAATTTAAAAGTGCTGGCTAATGCTAATCGTAAATTCTCTAAGATCATTATTCATGTCGGCACTAATGATGTTCGACTCCGCCAGTCGGAGATCACCAAAATTAATATTAAAGAGGTGTGTGAACTTGCAAGTACGATGTTAGGCACTGTAATTTGCTCTGGCCCCCTTCCTGTTCGCAGGAGTGATGAGATAGTTAGTAGATTGTGTTCACTGAATCGCTGGCTGTCTGAGTGGTGTCCGTGTAATAATATAGAATTCATAGACAATTGGAAAAGTTTTTGGGGCAAACCTGACCTGTTGAAAAGAGATGGTATTCATCCCTCCTGGGATGGTGCTGCTCTTCTATCTAGTAATATGGCTCATAGTCTTAGAGCTCAAACATGACAAATTGGGCACCAGGTCAGGAAGCAGACAGACTGGCTAAACCAACCGTCTGCTAGCGGCCTCGCGTCACCCAGGTCAGATAAATCCCATCACATAGAGCCTCTTTCACCTAGCTATCATCATATAGAGACTGTGTCTGTTCCCCGATTTTGGAAATCCAAAAAATGTTTAAACCCAACTAAGGTTAAAAATTTAATTGATGTTCAACAAATAAAAAACAGCTATAATCCAGATGAGCAAATGATAAAGCTTGGGTTGCTGAATATTCGATCGCTTACTTCAAAAGCACTCATTGTTAATGATATGATTTCAGATAATAACCTAGATGTACTGTGTTTGACAGAAACCTGGCTAAAACCAAGCGATTACATTACTTTAAATGAGTCCACCCCGCAAGACTACTGTTATAAACATGAACCCCGTCTGAAACGCAAAGGGGGTGGTGTTGCTGTAATTTATAGTAATATTTTCAAAACCACTAAGAAATCAAGTTTCGAATATAATTCTTTTGAAGTGTTAGTGCTTAATGTAAAAATATATAGTATAAATGATAAATCACGTTTGAGATTTGTGCTGGCTACTGTATACAGGCCACCAGGGCACCATACAGACTTTATCAAAGAATTTGCGGACTTTCTATCAGAGTTAGTATTGGCTGCAGATAAAGTACTAATTGTTGGTGATTTTAATATACACATCGATAATGAAAAAGATGCATTGGGATTGGCATTTAAAGACATTGTAAACTCAATTGGAGTTAAACAACACGTGTCAGGACCTACTCATTGTCGTAATCATACTCTAGATCTAATAATATCACATGGAATAGATGTTGATGCCGTTGAAATTCTGCAGCAGAGCGATGACATCTCAGATCATTATCTAGTCTCGTGTAAATTACATTTAGCCAAGGCTGCAAAGCCGACTCCGTGTTACAAATATGTTAGACCTATCACTTCTGCTACTAAAGATTGCTTTATTAATAATCTTCCTGATCAGTTTCATCATTTTAGCATCCCGGATAGCTTAGAAAAACTTGATATTGCAACAGAAACTTTTAACTCTCTCTTTTCCAGCACTTTAGACACAGTTGCTCCTTTGCGCTTAAAGAAGATTAAAGAAAATAATCCAACGCCGTGGTACAACGAGCACACTCGGGCCCTTAAGAGAGCAGCCAGAAAAATGGAGCGCAACTGGAAGAAAACAAAATTAGAGGTATTTCGCATTTCATGGAAAGAGAGCTCGATTGCTTACAGAGAGGCTTTAAAAGCTGCTAGATCTGCTTATTTTTCAAACCTATTAGAAGAAAATAAACATAATCCTAGGTATTTATTTGAAACAGTGGCTAAACTAACGAAAAAGAAAGCTTCAAACACAGAAGTTTCCAAGCAGCACAGCAGTAATGACTTTATGAACTTCTTCACTTATAAGATTGATAATATCAGGGACAAAATTATAACTATGCAACCGTCTACAACAGTATCGCATCAGGCAGTGCATTGTAGTCTCCCTGAGGAAAAATTTGATTCATTCATTGCTATAGGAGAGGAAGAATTTACTAAACTCGTTAAATCATCTAAATCTACAACATGTATGTTAGACCCTATACCGACTAAGCTACTGAAAGAGATGCTTCCAGAGGTCATAGATCCTCTTCTTAATATCATTAATTCATCTTTGTCTCTAGGATACGTACCAAAAAACTTTAAGCTGGCTATGATTAAACCGCTTGTTAAAAAAATGCAACTTGATCCTTCAGAATTAGTCAATTACAGGCCGATCTCGAATCTACCTTTTCTGTCAAAGATACTAGAAAAGGCAGTATCTTCACAACTATGTTCCTTTCTAGAAAGAAATGATATCTGCGAGGATTTTCAGTCCGGATTTAGACCATACCATAGTACTGAGACTGCTCTCGTTAGAGTAACAAATGATTTGCTCTTATCATCCGATCGTGGTTGTGTCTCTCTATTAGTGTTACTCGATCTTAGTGCTGCGTTTGACACCATTGACCACAACATTCTTTTAAATAGACTAGAAAACTATGTTGGCATTAGTGGAATTGCACTAGCATGGTTTAAATCATACTTATCTGACCGTTATCAGTTTGTAGCAGTAAATGAAGAGATGTCTTATCAATCACAAGTTCAGTATGGCGTACCACAGGGCTCAGTACTAGGACCGCTGCTGTTCACTCTGTACATGCTACCATTAGGAGATATCATTAGGAAACATGGAATTAGCTTCCACTGTTATGCCGACGATACTCAGCTCTATATTTCTTCAAAACCTAACGAAACTTACCAATTCACTAAATTAACAGAATGCATAGCTGATATAAAAAATTGGATGACTCGTAATTTCCTACTTCTAAATTCTGAAAAAACAGAGATTCTAATTATTGGACAAAAAACTTCCTCACGTAATAACCTAGAATACTGTCTAACACTTGATGGCTGCTCTGTTAAGTCTTCGTCGTCGGTTAGGAACCTGGGTGTGCTCTTTGATACCAATCTTTCATTTGAAAGTCACGTGTCTAGTATCTGTAAAACCGCATTTTTCCATCTTAAAAATATATCTAAATTACGTCATATGCTCTCAATGACAAATGCGGAACAATTAGTCCATGCGTTCATGACCTCAAGGCTAGATTATTGTAATGCTCTACTGGGTGGTTGCCCTGCACGCTTAATAAACAAACTACAGCTGGTTCAAAACGCAGCAGCTCGAGTTCTTACCAGAACCAGGAAGTATGACCATATTAGCCCGGTTCTGTCAAAACTGCACTGGCTCCCTATTAAACATTGCATCAATTTTAAAATATTGCTGATTACTTACAAAGCACTAAATGGTTTAGCTCCGCAGTACTTGAGCGAGCTCTTAACGCATTATAGTCCTTCACGTCTATTGCGATCTCAAAATTCCGTCCAGTTGATAATACCTAGAATATCTAAATCGACTGCTGGCGGTAGATCCTTTTCCTATTTAGCACCAAAACTTTGGAACAGCCTTCCTACCATTGTCCGGGAAGCAGACACACTCTGTCAGTTCAAATCTAGATTAAAGACACATCTCTTTGACATAGCGTTCACATAATACATTATAGACTTCTATAATTCAATGTTAGGCTGCATAGATTAGGTCAGCTGGAACCGGGAACACTTCCCATAAATCCTGATGTACTTGTTACATCATGAGAAGAATGGCATCTACGCTAATTTTAGTGTCTTTGTTTATCCCAAGGTTTTCCCGCAGCCTGCCGGATCCGGGCCGTTTCCAGATCTGATGAAGGACCTTCGCCTGGACCCGATGTCAACGCAGTGCTGAAGTGCCAACTAGTCTCTCCCTATGGAGGATCCCTTTCCCACTCTACAGATAACGCGTCGTCGGGAAAACTCAATTTGCGTATCTACCCCGAATTGATAAAATAAAATAAAATTCTGAATCAAAACTATAAGGAAACACCAGTAATTTGTTTAGGCTTGGTTTGCAGGGAATTCCAAACCTGCACACATATATTCAAACGCACATAACTATAGAACCCGTTCTTAATGCGCATCTGAACGCCATCAGCGTTTCTCACAGGTTCGCGTTTAAAGTCTGTGTAGAGAGAATGGTGTCGTCTTGGCGGCCCTAATTTAAAAACAAATGATCGTTGCGACGGAAGCGAATCAATCAAAACTAACTTTAGCTGGAAAATAAAATAACTTTATTAAAGAACCGCTATAAAGCCAAAACAATCTTACGTTAAATTCAGTGGCGTTTTCTTGCGGAGGCCAAGGGAAGCCAGGCTTCCTCACTTTTTCAGAATATAATAGTCATTTAATAAACACTTTTGTTTTCACAGTTTACGTAATCCTTCTGTCATCTCCTCATCGTCTCTCTTCATTCATTACTGAGTGTTTTATGATGTGTAAAACAGCGCCCCTATAAAAGTGACATGGTGAATGAGCGTTGAAAACATGGTACTGCACCCTGTGTCTGTGAGGAGGCCAGGCTGAGTTGGCATCCCTTGATAGAAAAAAAAAGAATGATTAACCAATCAGGTGACGCTATTGTCATGACACTGCTCCCCTGTGATTGGTCAGGACAGTGTCAAGGGAAGCCATGAACTTGTTGGCATCAGGCCAATCACATCACGTTATCATCGTCAATGAATGAATGAATGAAATAGCGGAAGATTTGTGGTTTTGTGCCCATCTTTTTAATTCCTTTATTTATTGACCATACACTCAAAACAAAACAAAGACACATTTAAATGTAAGCCTTACAAACAACCTTTTCACACGTAAGTTTTTCAAGGCGACCGTTATTGATCGTAGTATCACTTTATGGTTCCCATGGAGACGCGTCTTTCATTGCTTGTCACACCGCAGGCACAATAGCGCTGAATGATCAGCTTTTATTTCCTTTTTTTATTCAAAATTTCACAAATTTATTAGCTATAGCAGGATATATCTGATATTCCGATTGTCAAATATGTGCAAGAGGATGTGTTTTGTTGTTCAAACACCTTTATAACAATCGCGTTAGTTGAGCTGTATGCGCAACATATTTTAGGTATCTACGTGCTCAAAGTGTTGGATTGTAACAAGCGTTAGTCCCGGTAAGATGATGCTAGGCGCTCTAATAGTTCATCCAAATAGCAACATATAAATGGTAACGTATGATTTTCTGCCCCCACCCCTTAAAACACACAGCTTAGAGGTTGTGTCTGGCTTCCTCAGAAATTTTCCCCACGCCACGCCACTGGTTAAATTATACATTTATCTCTGTAAAGCTGCTTTGAGACAATCTACATTGTTAAAAGCGCTATATAAATGAAAATGACTTGACTTGACTACAGTATAATAGTAAATATAGTGATTTATATTACATTAGATTTATTAGGTGGGTAGAGGAATATATACTTAATGTTTGTTATGAAATTATGTCAGTTTTTTTGTTTTGTTTTTTGTTTATTGTAACCATTTATTATGGTTTTATATATCTGCATACTGTTGGGTACCACATTTCCAAGTAAATAACGTACTTTTTTAAGGTTACTTATTATTATTTACCCCCGAACCAATCCACCGTCCCACCTCAACTTTTTGATTTGATAATCCGGCCCTCGAATGAAGCTAATTGAATAGCCCTGGTCTAAAGTATGAAAGAAATGTATGTACAGTTTTAGAATTGACACAACATCATTAAACACAACAATACGCCATCGCATTCACGACTCTCCTGTGATTAAAGGCGACACTTCCGGTTTTCTTCCCACTGGATCTTCGCTTTCGATTTTTAAAATAACGGCTGCGTGAAATCAGCATATTACATACTCTATGGAGCCATCAGGCCTTCTCTTGGGTGGTCTGTGAACATGGTTGTTGTAATCCAGGCCAGCCAGTCAGATTCGGGCTTCATATACAGTAGGGCTGAAACTAAAGCGCTTGCTGGCATACATCAAGATGTGGTTATGGAAAGACTCCAGCTCAGCAGTTGACCTACAAATTCAGTGAGACCTGTAAGATTATATAAATTCTTTCACAACAGTAATATATGTAAAACCACTGAATAGTGTTTTACAGGTGACATGACAGGAAAATTAATATGCATAATCATACCTAAAGTGCCAATGTCCTTGCCATTGTTTTGTCAAGATGCACACCAGTAATGTTTTTTAAACATTAAACACACCAGTAAAGCGTTTATAAAAACTATTTAAATGTCCTATTTGGCGTCAAAACTACATTTACATTTACATTTAGTCATTTAGCAGACGCTTTTATCCAAAGCGACTTACAATTTAGGACTAAATTAAGCGAGTCATCATGAAGAGGCAAAACCAACAACAACGCAAGAAGTGCTCAGAATACGAGGTTCAGGCATTATTCAGAGTAGCATAAGCATGATAAGTGAGGTTTTAAAGGGAAAGGTTTTTTTTTATTTTTAAATTTATGAAGTTAGGTGCTCACGGAAGAGAAGGGTTTTCAGCTGTTTTTTGAATGTTGTCAGGGATTCTGCATTCCGGATGGGGGTGGGAGAGTGTTCCACCAGCATGGAACTGTGAATGAGAATGTTCTGGAAAGTGATTTTGTGGCTTTCAGTGATGGAACCACGAGACGGGATCAGGGGGGGGATCAGGCCGTGAGTGCAGAGATGGCTCTGCGTGAGTGGGATTTACCACAGTAACGTTAAATACAAGAACTCAAATATACTAATTTCAAGTATAAATACAATATCAGTTATACATATAGGTATAAATGTAGCAATCATTTTGGGTACAGAAATGTAAATGTAACAACTTTTTAGTATGAATTGAATATAGAAGAAGCTTTGCAGTTTTGTTTGATTAACATGAATGACAGTAAGACTGCAGGTAGTTATAACGTGATGTCAATTAAAGAGAACTCGGTAACTCTAGCGAACTCTAGTCACTTCTTCGCTGATTTTCCCTTTGGTTGTCGCGTGTTTTCCCCATGAGCTCCCCCTACAGCTGTGGGGGGGCGTATATTTCACAACACGGTCGTAAAAAACTCACTTGCGGCGCCTTCTCCCCCTCTCTACCGCTGCTCATGTGCGTGTGTTTTGATCAGAGCAAGCCAACTGTATCGTGTGGAGCTATGTCTACCGAGGTGGGTAATCTGGTAATACATCATACATGCGTGTGTGTTTATGTCGAATTGCCGTAAAGCAATTTGTGTTTCGCGCTCGTTCTCATTCTCGTTCTCGCTTCTCACGAGACTTCCAATTTCTGTCTTACCGGGACGGTAGTCCCCAAGTTGCAAGGTTGGTTTTCCGCCTGGGAACGCTGGGGGGAGCGGGGAAAGTCACCAATATCACCAGAACAGGTTGTTTAACCATCCAAATGATTTCTAGACAGTTTTATTACGTTAAAAAAGTTACCAAGTTCTCCTTTAAGACTGAAATTAATGCACAGATCTAATGATACACCTGATTTCTTTTTCAACTCGAGACATAATCGCCTGTTACGACAATACTTTGACATTGTTGTGTGTGTCCATCCAAGTACATGGATACGTGAAAGACGAATCAATTTGGAGTTTGCGCTCTATCTGAATGTGATCCACTCTGTGCGCGTGCACGCTTTGGGTGCGGTTGTGAGCGAGTAATTAAACACCCCTGGGTCAATATCACTGTAGGGTGCCTTTTGGTGTCCTGAACATAACTCATTTGCTATGATAACTTAACATACAAATTACTATGAAAGGGTGTATTATATTAGGCTACGTTTTTTTAAATTCATAACAGAAGCATTACTTGGCTCTTTAGATACATTTTCAACATTTTGTTCAACTTTAGTTTTGTATAAGAGGATGTTATTTTGCTATGTCCCAGGCACTGTTCATTAAATTTGAATTAGAGTAAAATAGTAAAATCATAATTTTTTTTTTTAAAAAGTCCTATTAATATTTTGTTAAATAAAATATTACTCAAATTGAGAATATTGATCATTTTGTAATAAAAACAATATTTTTATTTAATAAAAAAGAAAGGTTTGTCCATGTCCCTTGAATGGTTGTCCACCCGTCGTATTGCGGAATCTGCCCCTTTAAGAAAAGGCCATCCCCATTAGTGACATCAGCTGAGGTGAGTAAAGCTGCTGACTTTCCAACTGACACATTGGGTGTTTCTCAATATGCGTTCTTCAGCGATCTTGCGTCCTTGTGTTCTCGTTTTACGTCATCATTAACCGTCGAAGTTCAGACCCAATTCTCAAGAACGCAAGTACAGAGGAGGCTTGAAAGAACCCGGATGTGTTCTTGATACCGAGGATGCATTGAATGCAGACTTGAGCTAGTACTCGCCTGGTGTCCCAGAAGTCATTGCGGCCGGTTCCGAGTTCGTTCTTCCAAGGAAGCTTGGCAAGACCGGTCTCCACGAGAACACAAGTCCGTTCTCTGCGTTCTTGGAATTGAGAAACAGCCATTTTCTTTATATGAGTTCGCTTGTTTTGCCAAAGCTTAACATGAAATAATAAAATATACCGGAAATGATAGTTTTAATATACCAAATTCTCTTCAACAACCAGACTAACTATTTAGCTAAGTCACAGTTTGTTGTAAGCTTATATGCTAATTGGCTCTATGCACGAACGCTGCTGACGTATTTCCGGTAGGATCTCAGCCGGCGTCTTTACTTCCGCATAGCGCGTTCTATAGGACAATTCACTTCAATAAAATTAATTTTCTCAGAAACGGAGACAACGATTTTAGAAACTGATTCGCTAGTCGGATTTCGCGCGATATGAGAGAATACTCACCCTCAAAGTTGTTGATGTAGCTCGTAATTTATAATTTAAAGAACTTCTCTTTTTTACTCATATGTGTGACAGTTTAACTGCCTCACAATATTGTTAACTTCATTCACGTTAACCGCTGGAAGTTTTTGTAAACAGCGAGTGTAATTTGCCATTATCTCCACCTAATGCTAAAACTGCTTCTGACGCAGCACCGGATGTAACTGGGCGGGCTGAGACAAAACGCGGAAGCGATCGTGCATAGAGCCTATTGAAGCTCAAAATGTCCACTCGGCCACTTAAACTCGAAAGGGTGGACATACACATGACGGTGGACATAGCATTCATTTGTAGTTAATATAGCAATTTATAGAAATGTTATATTACATTTTATAGGAACATCTGCTGTAGATAATATTTAGTAATTATAAAAAACATAAAATCATTGCTGTTCTCAGGACATGCCTTAAGAAAGAAAGGGAGAGATGGAGGAAAGATAGAGATACAGGGAAGAATTCAATTAATATTTTCAATTCATATCACACAGAATTTACTGAATGAGTTTTCGAAAAGAGAATTCCAGAGAAAAGTCTAATTTTGACAGTGCATGTGTTGACTGACAACTGTTGTAGCTCTTGAACACCATGCTAAGATTTGTAAATTACTTATGGTTTTAAGAGAAGCGTCTTAATATAGTGTCGTTTTTGACAATATTAAAAATGTCACAAACAAAAAACACCATACACACACACACACACACCACAACAACTGAGTGACTTCAAGAGAGAGTTTGTTTGCATACATTGAAAAGCATAATTGTATGTTTCACACATTGCTTTTTATATTTAGCCGATATTAGGAAATTCAGAAACAAAACAAAACATTTTTCCTAACATAGTAAGAAACTAAAGTACTCTTATTTTTTAAGAAGCTAAGAGAAGGTTACTTTTCCATTAACTCAAACTAATCGATACAAAAAGATTTTTCCCTAAAGGAGGAAACCAATAATGACAGACAAATAGCTTCCCTTATTAGAAGACTTTTCATCGACTTTTCTTACACTGTTCATCGGCTTCTTCTGCTGATCTTTGTGGTGACTGAGCTGATTTGTTGTTATCTGCAGTGAAGAGGAGAGGGTTAAGTCGTCATCCAGAAGTTCATCATCACTGTCTGTTGGAGCTTTTTATAGTTCAATTATTTCAAGGGTGTCGGTGTACGTAAACAAAAGGGTGTCACTTGACAGACATTTCCTCAATGTCTTGCGCATCAGTTGTTGACAAGTCCATTTCAGCTCGAATGAATTATTGTAAGAGAAAGGACCTGAGAATTGTTCATGGCTTCAGTGATTCCAGAGCACTTTGTTAGGTAATTGTTTCTTTGTCTGAGAACTTTACATGTGGGGCATTAAATATGTATTCTGCATTTGTAATTGTGCATTTTGTATAGTAATGTATATCATGAGAATGGTATATAGTAGGGGTGTAAATATTAATCGATTCGTATCGATGCATCGATTATACAGCCGACGATTCGATGCATCGATGCGTCCGCAAGAGTATCGATTCATGTGTTTATTTTGCCGCCTGTCTATTTTCAGCATCTGCTCCGACATATGCGTACAATCTACTAAGCTGCGGGTGGCGCTAACCTCATTACTGTATTCTACTTCACACGCGTTACTTACGTTTCACAGTCTATCTATGTTCATACTAGGGATGTCCCGATAAGTGGTGGGAGAAAAGCTCGATGCATCGATGCATCGCGATTCGTTATCTAACGATCCAGAATCGATTCTCAAAAATTCAGAATCGATTCTGTGTTCAATTCAAATGCGAGCGCTGTCAAGACTCACGTGACCAAACAAAAAAGACGTTGATGGACGACCGTTCATATGCTGGTGAATAAAGAGATAAAATTAAGATAAAAGATTAAGATAAAATGGACAAACTACGACCTGCACCATCTCATTTAAAATCGGATGTGTGGCAACATTTTGGATTTTCTGAAGACACCGAGGGTGTCGTTGATAAAAGCCATACTGTGTGCAAAGTCTGTAGCGCCAAATTCAAATATTTCGGCAACACGACTAACATGAAGAAACATATTACGCGGTTCCACTCAGAGCTGGAGAAACAGCATTCTCTTCCAATGACGAACACTCCCGGTTACATTCAAAGGACCCTGGATCAAGTAGCAAAGCTTCCACCGAATTCTGAAAAGGCAAAACGAATTACCCGATCAGTGGCGGGTTTTATTGCCAAAGATCTGCGCCCGTACTCCGTTGTGGAAAACCAAGGATTTCGCACGATGTTACAGGTACTTGAGCCACGATACACTTTGCCCTCGCGTCGTTATTTTAGTGAGACGGCTGTCCCCGCACTCTACAGTGAGTGTAAAGATCACATCTTAGAATCCCTAAGTAATACGGACAGAGTGGCAATAACATGCGATGCATGGACATCACTTACAACAGAATCGTATGTCACTATTACGGCACACTACATTACAGATGAGTGGAAGCTTGCAGCTTGTGTTCTGCAAACGCGTGCTATGAGCGAAAGTCACACAGGGGCGAATATTGCTGAACTACTGCACAATGTTTCAGACGAATGGAAAATTCGGAACAAAGACTTGGTTTTGGTGAGTGACAATGCCTCTAACATGGCTGTTGCAGCAGAGATCGGCAAGTTTTCACATGTGAGATGTTATGCGCACACACTGAATTTGGCTTCCCAACGAGCGCTGAAGTTGCCGTCTGTGTCAAGGTTGTTAGGGAGAGTGAGGCGGATCGCGACTTTTTTCCACCGCAGCGCAATTGCAAACCATCAGTTGAAGGAGAAGCAAAAACAACTAAATCTTCCGTCTCACAAACTGAAATCAGACGTCATCACTAGATGGAACAGCGCATACGAGATGCTTGAAAGATTTCTTGAACAACAGCCGGCTGTCTGTGCTGCGTTACTATCACAGGAGGTGAGAAAAGGAGCGGCTGAAATCTTCACTCTCACGGAATCCGATATTTCATGCAGTGAGGATGTGATAACTGCTCTTAAGCCTATGAAAGATGCCACACTTCTGATGTCAGAGGAGAGCAGCCCCACTGCGTGTTTAATTGCCCCATTGCATGCTAAACTGATCCAGGACATGAAAGAAAACACTGAGGAAAAATCAGTGATGATCAGGGAGATAAAGAGGGTCATATGTGAGGACCTCAGCAAAAGGTACACCACTGACCAGGAGACTAGCCTTCTTAACAAATGTGCTTCTCTCGACCCACGCTTTAAGGCACTGCCTTTTCTTTCCAAAGAAAAGAGAGAGGAAACTTACAAAACAGTGATCACTGAAGCTTCATCATTACAAGAGGTAATTATTTTATCATCATTGACTAAATGTTTTAGCATGTGACATTAGAGTGCAATATTACGGTCTCAATATTATTAAGGCTTATTTGTGTGATGATTTCATGTCTTAAATTAATTAAATTAATCTCTAATTTATTTAAATATTTAAATATTTATCAGTGTGTAAATAATAATGTATACTGTGACTTACATTACCTCATTGAATTACTGGAAGAGTTATTTTTTTATCTACACTCTGTTTATTTTAATTTCTTTTAATTGCTTAAAAGCAGGAAGTGCATGACAATCTAGAAGACAGCACTGTGAAAGAAGCCAACATCTCAGTGAGCCCACAGCCTGAAGTCACAGAGTTGCAGGATGACTGTCCTACTACTTCAAAAGGAAGAGCTTCATCTCTGCTTCACAATCTGCTGGGGCAGACCTTCTCTGATGCTTCAGATACAACATATCATCAGTCACCCTCTGCCTTGGTTGAAGAGGAGATGACCAGGTATTGCAGTACCCCACCACTCCCTCTAACATAATCCCTCTAACAGAGGACTGGTGGCATGTCAACAAGGTGTCATTTCCTGTGCTCTCCAAAATGGCAAAGAGATATTTATGCATTCCAGCAACCAGTGTGTCTGCAGAGAGGGTCTTCTCCACTGCAGGTGATATTGTGACAGCACAGCGAAGCACACTTACTTCTGAACATGTGGACCAACTGCTGTTCCTACACAAAAACTTAGTATTATAGTATTATGCAAGATAAACTATGGTAGGCCAGCCTAGATGTTGAATATTTAAGTTTGTATTTAATTTGTTCCCTGACATTTTTCTTCTGCATTAGCCTGTTTTAAAGATTTTTTTTGTGTGGCTCTAGACATTTTTTGTTAAAATGTTCAAAATAAACTGAAAAATTGTCACACTTTTGTTTTGTCACACAAATTGAGTGTGTTTGAGTGTGCAAATTGATTACACAGTGTGCGTATTGATCACACAAATTTGTTTTGTCACATAAATTGTCATACAAATTGAGAACTGTTTATTCTTAATGATTGTTCATTGCAATTGTGAAAGTGAAAGTGAAAGTGACACGTGACGGCCAAGTATGGTAACCCATACTTGGAATTTGACCTCTGCATTTAACCCATCCAAGTTAATGCACACACATTAGGAGCAGAGTAGTGAGTAGTTAACACACACACACTGCAAACGTGGATACACACCCAGAGCAGCGGGCAGCCTTTGTGTGGCGCCCGGGGAGCGATTAGGGGTTAGGTGCCTTGCTCAAGGGCACCTCAGTCATTTCCCACCGGTTCTGGAATCGAACCAGCAACCTTGGGTTACCAGTCCAACTCCCTAACCACTAGGCCATGACTGCCCCTATATGGCTTACCATTCATTCAGAGTTTGTTAATCCTGAAAATAACTTTGTTAATAAAATAAAAGTATTGAAAAAGAAATATTCATAATCATTTTTAATTTGGCAATACTGTCAAACAGATATTCTAACTATATACAAAAAGCATAGTAACTCCAATTTTGGTTAAAATAAAAAGTTTAGAGTATTTTTTGCACAGCAGGATAATTAATTAATTAAGAATCGTTTTGGGAATCGGATCGTTCCTCCCAGAATCGGAATCGGATCGAATCGGTAAGTGCCTTAAGATTCCCACCTCTAGTCCCGATACCACTTTTTCACTTCCGATACCGATACCGATGCCGCAGCTTTGGCTATTTGCCGATACCGATATCAATCCGATATTTTTATTTTATTCTTGAACTAATACTACTACTAATAAAATATAATGGAAGCACTTTGCTCAATTAGCCACATAAAAACATCTCACTCAAATGGAGAACAAATACTTCTCCAGTATATGGTCCACAACCACAGCTGATAATGAAAGACTGCCAGCCTTTATTCAAGACCTTGAGATATGTTCGGTAACCTGAATGAATTTCAAATTAATTTGCTATATTTCAGATCAATATATTTGTTTCCTTAAAATTTTAAGTAACTTTAACTTTATTCTCATCTGAATTATAAATAATTTATTTCTGTATAAAATAATACTACTTTTTAAAAAACACATTTGATTTTCTTTTTTATTCAATGTAGAATGTGTAACTTAAAAATAAACAGATTAGTGCTCTGTTTTAGGACAAGAAATGAAAACCAATGCAATGATGAATGTCCAAAAGATGAGATCATTTTTGCTTTTAAACAGCGTGTGTGTGTGTGTGTGTGTGTGTGTGTGTGTGTGTGTGTGTGTGTGTGTGTGTGTGTGTGTGTGATTTTGGTTGGGTGACAGTTACAGTTTGACAAGAGTTTACAGTTTGACAAAAGCACAATGTTGTGTTTTACACAAATATAAGTAGGCTAAACACTTTTTGCAGTTTTAATGATGTCCTGTATGAAAATGACGGAGTATGTTTTTATGTTTCCACTGTTCGATCGCGCCCGTGCCTCTCTCTCTCTGACACACACACACACACTCCAGCATTGCAATCTTGACATCGCAGCCTGTTCATTTTGCTGCGTTCACACCAAACGCGAATAGAGCGTCAAATTTGCGTCTATCGCGTCTAGTTCGATGCTTGAACAGTTTGAATCCATTCGCGCGTCCAAAGCGAATAGGACGCGCCGCGCGCGTATAATGATAAAGTGAGAGTTTGAAGCGATAAAGACGCGCGTTCAGAGCTAAGGCGGGCTACAGATTAGGTGTCCCTAAAGAACCCGCATATGCGCGTATCTAACAGTAGGCTAACGTTAGTTCCGTATTACATTAATTAATGTGCACGCGAGATTTATTTATTTTAAAATCCATGCACCGAACGTACGTTCAGTACGAATACATACCGTTCCACCCCTAATGGGTATCGGATCATAGTATCGGATAATTTTTTTTCTCCCCTCCGATATCCGATCTAGCATTTTGGGCCAGTATCGGCACGATACCGATGCCTTGGATCGGATCGGGACATCCCTAGTTCATACACACATTGTTGAGTCTGACTTTCAAGAGCGATGGAACCGTCAGAGCGAGCTGGCAATGACAGTGAAATGTTACACACTCCAGTCGGCGTCAAGTCATGGGTGTGGATGTATTTTGGCTTCAGGAAAACAGACGGAGCTGTGGTAAGAGTTGCCGTTTGTCTGATTGCGCCCGTTTCACACATACTCCGTTTGTAGTGCGTATTTTTTTCCGTACCCATGTTAACAGGTCAGAGTTTTCACACTGCACGCGGTTGCGGTCCGTTTATCCGTTCCAGTTGCGGTGCGTATACAGCAGTGCAGAGATCGTTTCCGCACCGAGTCTATTTGTGCTGTGCTGCACGCGCTGAATTAAAGTGACAGCGCATGTTTCGTGGTCAAAATGAACACAGATTGACATGAAAATGTAGTAATTTCACCATAAATGCGTTTAATTAAATAAATTGTAGTAATCTCACCATAAATGTATTTAATTTAATTGTACTATTTTCCACAGTCATCTTTTTTACTTTAAGACCGGGGTAAAGCAAGGAAAACTACAATTTACCTGAACAAGGCGACATAATGAACAACACTCGTCTCATTCATGGAGGTGGAAAAACAATTTCTTTGCGACATGCAATTGTATTCTGCATTCTCAATAAAAGGCAAATTATTTATTATTTTTGTTGATTTATATGAAACTTAGATATCATGTAAAAATCTAGTATTGAATCGTATCGAATCGAATCGTATCGCGGGGAATTCTGAAGTATCGAAAATAATCGAATCGTTGGCTTAAGAAATCGGTATCGTATCGAATCGTCATGTAGGCTCCGATTTACACCCCTAATGTATAGTATGCAGTTGATGTTTTGTGGATTCTGGTCTTTCCTGTCACAACATAATTGTCCCACGCTGGCGCTCCCAATGGGCGCCAGGCCGAGGAACCTGCGCGCCTTGGAGATGCTGTCGGGGTGCATGGTGTTTTTGCTGAGGCTGATTGAATATCGTGGAGCGCTGATTAAGCGGCCTTCCGAAGAATAGTTCCTCCAGGGCCAGCTCCATCTGGTAGGCCCCCTAGCTGTTGGCATATCCTCCTTTCCCTGTGCAATGAGTGAATGAATAGATCTCTTGTGCTCCTGAAAGCTTCTGTCGACAAAGTAGTAGCAGCAGGTAAATACAGATAAAATTTAAAAACACACCTAACTTAATATCACTAAAATGAAATAGAAAGCTGCGCTTACAGACGCTCAAATCCACACATAAACACAACACTGACGTCTTCACTTCCAGGTTAAGAAGCTGTCAATCTAAACCTCAGTAGCCAATGAGAACACACTGCTGCTAGCCCCGCCCCAACGAGAGCAATGTGTCAGAACGGCAAACAAAACTTCAGAAGCGTAAAAGAAAACTCCAGAAGCGTAAACGAGAACTACAGATGGTAGCCAACCAGAATGCCTATTACTGCCACAGCAAAACTACTGCGGCAAAAATAAACCAGTCGCATCTCAAAGTCATTCGCGAAATGACCGCCAGGTGGCGCAAAGGGATATTGTGCAAAATAGCTGCAATTGCTGCATTTTTTTCAATTGCCGTAAGTCAAGTCAAGTCAAGTCATCTTCATTTATATAGCGCTTTTAACAATGTAGATTGTCTCAAAGCAGCTTTACAGAGATAAATGTATAATTTAACGTAAGATTGTTTTGGCTTTATAGCGGTTCTTTAATAAAGTTATTTTCCAGCTAGAGTTAGTTTTGATTGATTCGCTTCCGTCGCAACGATCATTTGTTTTTAAATTAGGGCCGCCAAGACGACACCATTCTCTCTACACAGACTTTAGCGAACCTGTGAGAAACGCTGATGGCGTTCAGATGCGCATTAAGAACGGGTTCTATAATTATGTGCGTTTGAATATATGTGTGCAGGTTTGGAATTCCCTACAAACCAAGCCTAAACAAATTACTGGTGTTTCCTTATAGTTTTGATTCAGAATTTTATTTTATCAATTCGGGGTAGATACGCAAATTGAGTTTTCCCGACGACGCGTTATCTGTAGAGTGGGAAAGGGATCCTCCATAGGGAGAGACTAGTTGGCCCTTCAGCACTGCATTGACATCGGGTCCAGGCGAAGGTCCTTCATCAGATCTGGAAACGGCCTGGATCCGGCAGGCTGCGGGAAAACCTTGGGATAAACAAAGACACTAAAATTAGCGTAGATGCCATTCTTCTCATGATGTAACAAGTACATCAGGATTTATGGGAAGTGTTCCCGGTTCCAGCTGACCTAATCTATGCAGCCTAATATTGAATTATAGAAGTCTATAATGTATTATGTGAACGCTATGTCAAAGAGATGTGTCTTTAATCTAGATTTGAACTGACAGAGTGTGTCTGCTTCCCGGACAATGGTAGGAAGGCTGTTCCAAAGTTTTGGTGCTAAATAGGAAAAGGATCTACCGCCAGCAGTCGATTTTGATATTCTAGGTATTATCAACTGGCCGGAATTTTGAGATCGCAATAGACGTGAAGGAGTATAATGCGTTAAGAGCTCGCTCAAGTACTGCGGAGCTAAACCATTCAGTGCTTTGTAAGTAATCAGCAATATTTTAAAATTGATGCGATGTTTAATAGGGAGCCAGTGCAGTTTTGACAGAACCGGGCTAATATGGTCATACTTCCTGGTTCTGGTAAGAACTCGAGCTGCTGCGTTTTGGACCAGCTGCAGTTTGTTTATTAAGCGTGCAGGGCAACCACCCAGTAGAGCATTACAATAATCTAGCCTTGAGGTCATGAACGCATGGACTAATTGTTCCGCATTTGTCAATGAGAGCATATGACGTAATTTAGATATATTTTTAAGATGGAAAAATGCGGTTTTACAGATACTAGACACGTGACTTTCAAATGAAAGATTGGTATCAAAGAGCACACCCAGGTTCCTAACCGACGACGAAGACTTAACAGAGCAGCCATCAAGTGTTAGACAGTATTCTAGGTTATTACGTGAGGACGTTTTTTGTCCAATAATTAGAATCTCTGTTTTTTCAGAATTTAGAAGTAGGAAATTACGAGTCATCCAGTTTTTTATATCAGCTATGCATTCTGTTAATTTAGTGAATTGGTAAGTTTCGTTAGGTTTTGAAGAAATATAGAGCTGAGTATCGTCGGCATAACAGTGGAAGCTAATTCCATGTTTCCTAATGATATCTCCTAATGGCAGCATGTACAGAGTGAACAGCAGCGGTCCTAGTACTGAGCCCTGTGGTACGCCATACTGAACTTGTGATCGATGAGACATCTCTTCATTTACTGCTACAAACTGATAACGGTCAGATAAGTATGATTTAAACCATGCTAGTGCAATTCCACTAATGCCAACATAGTTTTCTAGTCTATTTAAAAGAATGTCGTGGTCAATGGTATCAAACGCAGCACTAAGATCGAGTAACACTAATAGAGAGACACAACCACGATCGGATGATAAGAGCAAATCATTTGTTACTCTAACGAGAGCAGTCTCAGTACTATGGTATGGTCTAAATCCGGACTGAAAATCCTCGCAGATATCATTTCTTTCTAGAAAGGAACATAGTTGTGAAGATACTGCCTTTTCTAGTATCTTTGACAGAAAGGGTAGATTCGAGATCGGCCTGTAATTGACTAATTCTGAAGGATCAAGTTGCATTTTTTTAACAAGCGGTTTAATCATAGCCAGCTTAAAGTTTTTTGGTACGTATCCTAGAGACAAAGAGGAATTAATGATATTAAGAAGAGGATCTATGACCTCTGGAAGCATCTCTTTCAGTAGCTTAGTCGGTATAGGGTCTAACATACATGTTGTAGATTTAGATGATTTAACGAGTTTAGTAAATTCTTCCTCTCCTATAGCAATGAATGAATCAAATTTTTCCTCAGGGAGACTACAATGCACTGCCTGATGCGATACTGTAGTAGACGGTTGCATAGTTATAATTTTATCCCTGATATTATCAATCTTATAAGTGAAGAAGTTCATAAAGTCATTACTGCTGTGCTGCTTGGAACCTTCTGTGTTTGAAGCTTTCTTTTTCGTTAGTTTAGCCACTGTTTCAAATAAATACCTAGGATTATGTTTATTTTCTTCTAATAGGTTTGAAAAATAAGCAGATCTAGCAGCTTTTAAAGCCTCTCTGTAAGCAATCGAGCTCTCTTTCCATGAAATGCGAAATACCTCTAATTTTGTTTTCTTCCAGTTGCGCTCCATTTTTCTGGCTGCTCTCTTAAGGGCCCGAGTGTGCTCGTTGTACCACGGCGTTGGACTATTTTCTTTAATCTTCTTTAAGCGCAAAGGAGCAACTGTGTCTAAAGTGCTGGAAAAGAGAGAGTTAAAAGTTTCTGTTGCAATATCAAGTTTTTCTAAGCTATCCGGGATGCTAAAATGATGAAACTGATCAGGAAGATTATTAATAAAGCAATCTTTAGTAGCAGAAGTGATAGGTCTAACATATTTGTAACACGGAGTCGGCTTTGCAGCCTTGGCTAAATGTAATTTACACGAGACTAGATAATGATCTGAGATGTCATCGCTCTGCTGCAGAATTTCAACGGCATCAACATCTATTCCATGTGATATTATTAGATCTAGAGTATGATTACGACGATGAGTAGGTCCTGACACGTGTTGTCTAACTCCAATTGAGTTTACAATGTCTTTAAATGCCAATCCCAATGCATCTTTTTCATTATCGATGTGTATATTAAAATCACCAACAATTAGTACTTTATCTGCAGCCAATACTAACTCTGATAGAAAGTCCGCAAATTCTTTGATAAAGTCTGTATGGTGCCCTGGTGGCCTGTATACAGTAGCCAGCACAAATCTCAAACGTGATTTATCATTTTTACTATATATTTTTACATTAAGCACTAACACTTCAAAAGAATTATATTCGAAACTTGATTTCTTAGTGGTTTTGAAAATATTACTATAAATTACAGCAACACCTCCCCCTTTGCCTTTCAGACGAGGTTCATGTTTATAACAGTAATCTTGCGGGGTGGACTCATTTAAAGTAATGTAATCGCTTGGTTTTAGCCAGGTTTCTGTCAAACACAGCACATCTAGGTTATTATCTGAAATCATATCATTAACAATGAGTGCTTTTGAAGTAAGCGATCGAATATTCAGCAACCCAAGCTTTAGCATTTGCTCATCTGTATTATAGCTGTTTTTTATTTGTTGAACATCAATTAAATTTTTAACCTTAGTTGGGTTTAAACATTTTTTGGATTTCCAAAATCGGGGAACAGACACAGTCTCTATATGATGATAGCTAGGTGAAAGAGGCTCTATGTGATGGGATTTATCTGACCTGGGTGACGCGAGGCCGCTAGCAGACGGTTGGTTTAGCCAGTCTGTCTGCTTCCTGACCTGGTGCCCAATTTGTCATGTTTGAGCTCTAAGACTATGAGCCATATTACTAGATAGAAGAGCAGCACCATCCCAGGAGGGATGAATACCATCTCTTTTCAACAGGTCAGGTTTGCCCCAAAAACTTTTCCAATTGTCTATGAATTCTATATTATTACACGGACACCACTCAGACAGCCAGCGATTCAGTGAACACAATCTACTAACTATCTCATCACTCCTGCGAACAGGAAGGGGGCCAGAGCAAATTACAGTGCCTAACATCGTACTTGCAAGTTCACACACCTCTTTAATATTAATTTTGGTGATCTCCGACTGGCGGAGTCGAACATCATTAGTGCCGACATGAATAATGATCTTAGAGAATTTACGATTAGCATTAGCCAGCACTTTTAAATTTGCTTTGATGTCAGGCGCTCTGGCTCCCGGCAAACATGTGACTATGTTCGCTGGTGTCTCTATTTTCACGTTCCGTGTGATCGAATCACCAATTACTAGGGCACAATCAACAGAATTCTCAGTGGGTGTTTCACTGAGCGGGGCAAATCGATTTGTTGTGGTAATCGGAACGGAAGAGTGGTTTTTTGATCCGCGACTAGAGCGATCCCTCACTGTCACCCATTTGCCTGGCTGCTCAGGCACTACTTCAGCTGGAACCGAATCATGTAAAGAGTTCACTATGCTAGGCGCATCCAAAATAGTATCTAAAGCTCTAGCACTCTTACTATCCTCAATTAAAGTTTGGATGCGTGTCTCTAATTCTGAAATCTTCTCTGTCAGCCTAACTGTCTCCTTACATTTATCACATATAAATCCTACATTGCCAACAGAGAAGTCTATGCTAAACATGTGGCATGAAGTGCAGGTGACAATAACAGGACAAGACATTACTCACCGTGTTTGTTGACTGATTATTACTTACCTGAGCTTTTATGAACTCAAAGGCGCGAGCGCGCGAGAGAAAAAATAAATAAATAAAACAGCTGAGCGCACGGGTGGCGCGTTAACAGGCTAGCAGTAGCGAATTAGCGTGTTGTGTTAGTAGTAACGGATGCTAGCGATGTCAATCTGAGATGTTGGGTAAGCTGTATTTAGTATAAACAACTACAAATTGTAGTAAATGATGGTTCAAAACAAAGAAATACGAGGCTAAGACGGAGCTTACAGCACCGAGGCAAACACACTCACAGCAGGCAGCGAGGCAGACAGGAGCAATCGATCAGCGACCAAGCCGTGAGACCAGTATGCAAACAGCTAAACACCTAAGTAAGTGGGGTTAATGTCAATTAACAGTAAGGATGAAATACTACAACTATAGTAAACAGAATAGAAATTTTTTATAAGGCCAGAAAAATAGAATAACAAGTTAAAATAGAGACGATAACAATATAACCTATATTTCATATTGTAGGCCTAGACGTCGGTGGGCGACAAGCCTATTCCCCGGGGAGCAGTGCGATTAAAAAAACACACACACACACAAAAAAACCACAAAAACAAATTTAATACCAAAAATAACAAACAAAAGTAAATTATGTGCAATGAGGCTGATTATTTGTACTTTTCTATTGAGGAATGAGGCGAATGAAGAGCGCTTCTCGCTCGTGTGAGCGAACACACATCGGAACGTTTGGGCAATTCGTAAAGAGTAAAATCATGGCCGAGTGGTAGAATATACGTTTCGATCATTTAGATGACACGGGTTCAGATCCCGAACCAACTTGGACTACTGGAATTTTTATATTAGACTATTAATGCATTTTATAGCCTATTATTGATGCAGAGAGATTTGTCTAGTTCTAAAACTCTGTTACACCATAGTTTTCTGATTATATTTATAAAATAAAATTACCATGCATTTCCATTTTACACTAAGGAACAAATATTATACAATGACTTTACATCTGTAGCCTATAATAATTCCAATCGTAATTTCAAAAGCAGTTCTGTTAAAAAAAAAATAATAAAAAAAATTTATATATATATATAAATGCTAATTCAATAGACCATATAAAATAAATAAAATAAAGATATGCAACAGGCGCGTTTAAACGACAAACAATAAAATCAGAACCAGTATTCTGTTATGTTCATGGTTCCAGTGGCTGTAATGCATGCAAGGCTTTTCAAAATGTCACAAAGCGGTTTGAGATTATGAATGAAATATTGAAGTTTATTATTAAGTGTTTTGGCACACCATGACGAGTGGCGCTATGCATTGTTCTGAACCCTGGTTTTATTCTGGCATGTTGAGTTAGTGTTCGAGAAACGCGGCCGCGCGTTCATTTGGATTTATTTTTCTCTTAACAGCTAAAATAACTTAATAGGCTGGTAGGCTTAATAGAGGTTTGGAGAAGGCAGTTGCTTTATCGTGGGGGTGCAGGACAAGAGGTGTTAATGTTCCGTCTTTCATATGGAGAGTGTCGGATAGCCAGCCTAATGAGCAGGAAAAGGCAACATTCTTTTAAGGATACATATCTAAATCTCCAAAAGTCCATATGTAGGCCCTATATCTTATTAAATTATAAATATTGTAGTTTTATTTATTGTATTTAAAGGTTTTCCATTTCAATTTAGCAGATACAGAGCTCTTTAATTCGCGATAAACCTCGTTTTATTGTAGGGTGAATTCAGCAAGGCATGCTGTGTCTTTGAAGCAACAAAGGCTATTCGTGATTTGTGTGGATGACACGCAGCCACATATACAGTATTATCAGCTGTATGATGTGTTTTTACCCTGAAATGTTTAATTTCGAGAGAGACCCGGCGCGCGCAGTGAGGGAGACAAAAGAAACTTACTAAAAAAAGATCCAGTGCGAGAGAGAGGCAAAGAAAAACGCCTGTTCTTAATTTATGTTGCTTTGAACTATTTTCATTTTGTACCGTTTTAATTGTTTAATTTAGCTGCAATTTCGTTGACAATAGAAATTTAAAATGTTGCAAGAATAAGATTCTGTTTCTTATTTTGCATCGCAAAGGGAATAAAGTCTATCGATGCAACCCTGTTTTAAATAAATAAACTTTCCCGACACTTTATGTAAACCTTGAAATGTGCGATGGGTTTTCAAACTTAATTTTATTTTACATTTTCATTGTTTATTTTTTAAATTGAAAGCAATACTGTATTGAAAGTCTTTTTCTGATTTGTTTGATCTGTTTTGAAAAATGTCTTCCGTTGCTATGGCCGGGTATCACTGTCACGATACACACACGGAAAAGGTAGGTCCAACTACAGTATTTTATTGGGTAATCCATATTCATAATCCAGTCCAGGCAAGGGTCAAAATCCATACAGGCAATCCAAAAACAAGAAACAGACGAGAAACAAGCAAGAACAGACCTCAGGAAGTGGTATGACATTAAACAAGGACTCCATAACAAACACTGAAACAGCAAGGGTATAAATACACAGAAACTAACAAGGTGACGGGAAACAGCTGTGTGCAATGATCAATGAATAGACAGAACAGGATGATGGGAAATGTAGTCAAATGAGTGAATGACACCGTGGAGAAAGAGGACCTCTAGTGTTTACCTGGGGAACACAAACCAGACACTGTGACATTACCCCCCCCCCCCCCCCCCACGGAGCGGCTACCAGACGCTCCATAATACAAAAAACAAAACAAGAGTCCAGGAGGGAGGTGAAACGGTGAAAGATCAGGGGGAGGGATGGAGGGCCAGGTCCATGGAGGGGAATGGGAAACGGGATGGATGGCTCAACAGGTGGCTCGGGTGGAGTAGGTCGTGCAGACGGCCAGGGCAGAAACGTAAGTCCATCGGGCAGCCATGGTGGAGGCTCAGGAACAGACACCGGCTCAGGAACAGGAACAGACACCGGCACCGGCTCAGGAACAGGAACAGACACTGGATCACCTTAGTGCTTTATTTAGTGCCAGTCTAAGCCAGAGGTGTTCAAATACTTATCTGCAGCTGTATCATACAAATAAATAGTTAAAAACTCATACATTGTGATTTCTGGATTTTTTTTTTTTTTTAGATTATGTCTCTCACAGTGGACATGCACCTACGATGACCATTTCAGACCCCTCCATGATTTCTAAGTGGGAGAACTTGCAAAATAGCAGGGTGTTCAAATACTTATTTTCCTCACTGTATATATATATATATTAGGGCTGGGAATCGATTAAAAAAAATAAACTAATTAATTGCATAATTTGCTGTAATTAATTGCAATTAATTGCATTTCCCCGAAGCTTGTAATCATCAATATATAAACTTAGAATCACCTAATTAAATTAAACAACACAGGAAAAAAAGGAACAGAAAATAGCCCTATATTAAAATAACATTAAACATCAATATATCAATATATTATTCTTTTTCAATAATCAACATAATTTAACCGATTTTTATTTATTATTTTTTTTTACTAATTATCCAAATAAAATATAGTCCTACAAAGCTATTATTATTAGAGCATGTGATCAGAGCAGGTAATTTTACCATTGTTGCCCAGCATGACTATACCAGCTCAGCAAACAGAAGTCTACTACTGAGAAATATCACGTTATTTGAGCGGACTTAGCTTTTCCAGTGTGTGATCGGTACATGATTGGAGCGTTTGGGCCGTTAACGACAGAGCAGAACGCGCAGCGCAAACACGGAGCGGAACACTGAGCAGAGAGCGCAGCAGCACGCCGACACACACACACACACACACAGAACGGAGACCGCGGCACACACACACACACACACGCACACACAGAACGGAGACCGCGGCACACACACGGAGTGGAAAAGCCCCGCTCATGAAAGCTGTGTGAGAATGAAACCTGAACGCCGAACACAGAGGGGAGGGACGGCATATTTTCGGCCTTTTCAATAGCAGCCGCAACAGGAAATCATTCAAACGAGGCAAAAAAAAAAGTGCTGCGTCAATTGCGTTTTTTTTTTTAACGCTTTAAACATCTCAAATTAATCGCAAAGATTAACGCGTTAATTCCTCCAGCCCTAATATATATATTATATATATATATATATATATATATATATATATATATATATATATATATATTAGGGCTGCACAATATATCGAAAAATGATCATTATCGCGATAATAGTATATGCGATATCCGTATCGCAGAGAGGTGCGATAAACTGCATTTATTTTATGTGCCAAGCATTTGTGTGATGCATGCATGCATAGGTTGTTTATCCAAATTCGACCAATCAAATGTGGCCTTACTATCTTTATACCATTCTTATACAATATACTTTATACTATCTTCTCCCCAGTAGGTGCTATTATGCTATTGGCTAGATCGGGCCCACAGGGGAACTAGTGGCTCAGAGCAGAGAGTGGAAATTAAAAACTAATGGCGGGAGTAGAGACAAGCGAAGAGCCTGTGCCTAAAGAGAACTGCACTGTCTGAAATATGGCAATATGTTGGCTTCAATAGAGAAGACGTGTCATAAATGCAGGGACTGTGAAAGGGGCCGTTCACATATCGCGTCTAAAAACGCATGGAATGGAATGTCTGGCCACGTCGAGAGGAAACTAATCTCCACAGTCATCTGGAACGCCACCTCAGGGAGCTAACGTTATATGAAGACTTCAGAAAGTGTAAGCCCAAATCTTCCGAAATGCCAAGTAACAATAACAGAGTCTCACAGACAACCATTAATCAAAGTGTTGCATGTGTAACGTTTAACTCCTTATGAAAAAACGTGAGGATCAGAAGAATATCTATTAGCCTACCTGTTTATTTTAGTATGATCATTACATATATAAATTATTTAATTTAAAAAAAATTAAAATAGGATTTCTCTAGGGAAATGTTATATCGCAAGAAATATCGTTATCGCAATACTCAACAACAATATTGCATATTTTCCCAGTATTGTGCAGCCCTACTCTGATCTTAATGCTAATTAATGCTAAGTCTTTTTAACATACTTGGTAGCATGACTTAGGCTAATGATTATTTAAGTAACATTTATGGAATGCATAGAAAAAACAATTAAAGCAAAATGTATTAAAACACATTTTATTTAACTGTAAAATGAACAATAAAAAAATAATAAAAATTGAACTAGTAAAAACAACAACAAAAAAGTCAAATTGATTCAAAAACGTCCTCCATAAGCTCCTCCAACGGTTCAGTGCTCTGTACTACACTGCTGCTGTGTGAGTGTCAGCTTTACTGGCAGGTCATCGACAGCGATGTCGAGGTGTAGAGCTGCACTGTACTCCTCAGGCGTCAGACAGCAGAACTGTGGCCCCGCTCCGTCTCCCTCCAAGGCCCCGATGATGGTGACCTCCACCTCTGCTGGCTCAGCTTCAGGCCCCGTCCACACTACTGCGTTTTCGTTTAAAAACGGAGACCTTTTGCTACGTTTGCACCTCCCGTCCACACTAAAACGGCAAAAACGGAGACCCAAAACGAAGAAGTTTAGAAACGCTGCCGACCCGTTTTTCGTTTTGAATCTCCGGAGGGCGTTTTAGTGAAGACGGGTCAAAACGGAGGACTTTAGAAACGATGACGCAGAGGCTCACGCTCGGCTCTATGATTGGGTGTCATCAGTCATGGAGTATACACAGGTAATATTCAGTACCTGTAAACTCTACCCGCTGGAACAGTTTCTTACAGTAAGAAACTGCCCCGTCTCAGGCGCGGCTCGCGTGGTAAACGTGTGCATGCTAGAAATAGAACCGACGCCTATTTTTCATGCGACACGAAAGCGTGTTGGAAGCGTTTCCAGGCAAAATAGAATAGGAAAAGATGTTTATATGTCATTTTGACACAAATACATATTAATAAATGATATTTTGATGTTTGAAAGCATTTTTTTACAGTCTATGTTTGAAAGTCTCTAGGTTTACACCGGCTCGCGCATGCCCAGTGTTGGTGAATGGTCACGTGATCCGCGGTTTCAGTCGTTTTAATGTGGACGGAGATCAATTCTAATACGCAGCTAAAACGCTGGTGTGGACGGAGATCATATTCGTTTTAATTCTCCGTTTCTAAACGAAAACGCAGTAGTGTGGACGGGGCCTCAAGTCTTCTGAAATATAATAACATGAACATGTCTCAGCAAAGGCATTATATATCAATAGACATGAGTCATTACATGAACACTATTAATGTTAGCTGACCACATGATCTAGCAAGAAAAATGCTTCTGAAGCATTTATTTATCTTCGTTAATATTAATTTCAACATTTGCTAAAACATTATTAAAGTTAAAGTTTTTGGAACTGTTGTATTTTATTAACTAACATTATGTGTAACACAGATGGTCAAGTACTGTAACAATTGTTTTGCTCATTGTTAGGTAGCTTATAGTCAACGCATTAATATTAACTAATAGTGCCTAATTCTAAAGTGTTACCAATATAAATTATTACCAATGAATATATAGAAAGTTATAAAATGTATATCCACTTGGTACACACTCAGGAGTGTAGGAAGATGCAGAAAGATGAATTACATGATGCATAATGTTGTGTACCTCCACAGCTGAATAGCTGGATGAGTTCAGTTGGGCAGCAGGTCTGAGAGTCGCCCTGAGGAAGGAAATCTCAGCGTGATCCCCCAAGCTGAGCTCGACCAGGGCCTCGTCACGCCACAGGGACACCTCCAACACCCTCTGGCCACACCGGAGAGACCGGTCTCTGATGGGGACCTCTCCTTCAGCCACTCGGGTCATCCTGGGGACCTGCAACTGCATGATCACAAGCAGAGCCGGCCCAGCCACTAAGCGACCTTTGCAATTGCAAAGGGCCCCGTGACCAGCAGAGGGCCCCCTAGAGTCACTGCTAGCTAGTGGGTGAAAAAAAAAAAATCACACATCAAAAGTAACATAAAATAAATAAATAAAAAGAAATGGGCCTACAGCGCTCTTTATCTGGCATCATAAGCATAGTTGTTATTTAGTCAGTCAGTCAGTCAGACAGTGACTCCGACGTCGACGATGTCTGACAAGGAAAGAAAACATCTTTCTGGCCATGAAAAACGTCAAAAGAAGAGACTGGAAGAAGAGAAGAAACAAGAAGATAAAGGTATGTAAGCCTAATTTTCCGATACCTGTATGGATAACGTTAACCTATCTGCACTAACAAAAGTCGTTAGGAATTGCTTCATATTAACATTAGCCAAAATCGTGCTTGTATTAACTTTCATTATGCTACAGTGTTTACATGCTAATAACATACTGCTGCATGAAATTGGTTTAGTATCATGCCTATATCATTCGATGTGGTGCTAAAGCATTTAACAGCAATATAAACCCAGTTTGGCTTCTACACTAAAGGGCTAACGTTAACATTAATTTATTCCTTATGTCCAGGAGCACTTTTAAAGTAACGTTAAGTTACATGCAACCAGTAAACAAAGCACCAGCTGTTGGTGAGTATAAAGGGGTTGTAAAATGATAACCTTCTGCATTTTAAAAATTAATTCTACCTTTATATATAATTATTTTCTTTATGTCATTGCAGCTCCATCAACCACATATATTCCTAGTTCACAACACAGTCATGTCACTCAAGAAGCTAACAATGTTGGTAAGTTCTGTGTTTTATTTTACCCTAGAAATAGACTTACTTTTTCCCAAGGAGACGCACACAAATACATAAGTACTAAATAAGTTTGGATTTGAATAGTTCTATTGAAATGTTACCTTATTCTTATTATTGTTTTTATTATTATTATTGTTACTATTGATCTTGTTTGTGGTGTTTTAGATGTTATTGTTTTGTTTATTTGAAAAATTCAAACATTTGAATGTTCTATTTATTATATTATTTAATATTTTATTTAAATGTTATTCTATTTGCTCTATTTAATTTAAATTATATATATATATGCTGTAGTTTGTGACTCTTAAACTCTGTTGTCAAATAAATATATTTGGTCAGTGAAAATCACTTTATCAGTCTTTTTATTCAGCAAGTTCCTCAGTGTGTGTTCAGTCTTGCACTGCCACTCAGCTCAGTCAGTGGTATCACAATTTTTTTTTTCTTTTAGACATCAAACATAGTTGATATAATAATAATATGTACCGTATAGTTATTAGGTAGTCGTTGCTTTTCTTTAGGTCTTAAAATTATCAAAGGGGCCTCCAACCAAATTTTGCATAGGGCCCCCAAAGGTCTAGGGCCGGCTCTGATCACAAGGGTAAGATTGTTGTTAATGCAATGCAAGCGAATACAATCACTAGTGCTTAGACATAATTTATATAACATTGGCTGTGAATCTGATTAAAATGCATCTTTAAAAAACATACATATACAAATAAACATGACAATTGTTTGACCCAAAACTGGGTATTATGAATAAATAAATAAATAGACAGTTAACAATTTTATATACATTGTGTTCTTTGATTATAAAGTAAAAAGATTTCATTGACAAAAAAATGTTTTACAAAGTCTTAATTTTTATTTATTTATTTGGACTATTTGGATTGATCTCTATATTAAAATACCTCATTAAAAAAAAAAATATATATATATATATATATATATATATATATATATATATATATATATATATATATATATATATATATTACAAGGACTTTAATCTGTCTAAAGTTAATTTATTTTACTCCTTCTACATGTCTACCTTATGTCAAATATTTTCTACACTGTTGTTGAGTTTGTAAACTCACTATTTCGATCTTAAATACATGTTTTCCTCTGAGTAACATAAAAAACAAACATCCAGAGTTAAAAGTATGATCCATCTCACCCGAATATTAGTTGAACACGATGTTGATTACATCTGTATCCCAATTTGAGGCATTAAAACTCAGTATTTTGACTTAAAATAAATTTGATCTCTCATGAGGAAAACATTAACACGACGAACGAGGGTCGTGACGTCATCCGATGTCGTCGACACGAGGTGAACATATTAAAATTAAAAACAGGTACAACACAAAAATTAAAAATGTATTTTCACTCAAGTATGATGAAGCACGATCCTGGCTACATGTACATGCTACTGTTTGACCATTGTAAGAAGAATTCGATTTTATATTGCCATTTTTCCTCGTGAGCTCGTGTTGTTTCTGTCTGTCCACTCTTGCTCGACCAAGTGCACGAGGAGAGAGTGACCTAATTACACAAAACATCGTGTAACTCTCTAATTACATCTATTTTCACAAGAATTCTTTGACACATCTGTCCTTTTACTTATTTACTCACAATTCGCCGACTTGGAATTTTGTTTGAACTGTTTTAAGCTTATTTTAGCCGATTTAGAAAAAAAAACTTTTTTTTCAAGGACACTCTACTTAAGGGGGCGCGCACAGCGCGCGCTCACACACTCACACTTCACTCGCTGAACGCGCTGACAGGAGGATCGCGCTGCAGTATCACAAATAAAAAAAGAACACTATTTAAAACAAATTAACTGGAAAGAAATATTATATATATTATACAATATTCTCTTATTGTATAAATATATATATTATAAAATATTCTCTTATTGTATAAATATATATTTCTTTCTCTCTTTGTTCATATTTACAACAAGCCTGCCTGAAATACCGAAACGTCGCGATAGGCTTGTTTTTCCATTTATTTTATTTTGTTTATTTTATTTTATCTCTTTTTTACTCTTTTACTCTCTCATTTCTGGAGATACTCACAGGATGGACGTCTTTGGAGGCCGTGCGAGACAAAAAGTATTAAACTTTTGCAAGTCATACCACGCCATGAGTTACTCTTTTCTATCCTTTATCCATGATCATTTCTCATTTATAAAGATCATGAAGGAACCAGAGTCTTTGAGTTATAGCAAATACAACAGTGTGTGTGAAAATACTTAAATAATTTTATACACAAAAGCAAAACAGGTTGTTTGTGTACACCGACTAAAAATAAATGTTGTTTTTATGCACAGACAAAAAACAAATAAACACAAAACGAGGAGTTCATGTTAGTAAAAAAGATTTTATGTCCTAAGTTTTATTAAAAAAGACTACCAAAGGATATAGAATTAGAATTTTTTTTCTGACATAAGAAGGGAATGAATTAAACAAAACATTACCTTACATCAGCACACGCTGATGTTTCCGCGGACGCCAAACAAGTCATAAACATGGATAATCCTTCAACAAAGGACCTCATGCTTGCCATAACCTCATTCAAACAAGACTTTAACACAAAAATTTACGGTGTACTGACGGAAATAAGAATTGTCCAAACGGACGTTAAAGACTAGTGGGCGTATCATGGAGGCCGAAATGCGGATATCTACGGCAGAAGACGAGATACAAACCCTGAAAGAAACTATCGAAAAACTTGAGAGCAAGACAAAAAAACTCAATAACAAAGTCGAAGACTCAGAAGGGAGGAGTAGACGTAATAACCTGTGTGTACTGGGCATACCGGAGAAAGTAGAAGGCAATGATAGCTGCTCCTTTATGGAAAAGTGATAGCGGATACTCTGAAGATAACGCCGCCGGTTTTGGAGAGAGCGCACCGGATAACAGCGAGCCAAAGTTCCACCACGTATCCGAGAACCGTCATCATCAAGTGTTTAAACTACAAGGACAGAGAAAATATCTTGAAAGCTGTGCGGATACAGAAAGAGGTGATCAAAAGCACTTCCAGATCTGATCAATCAATTCAGAAAAATATCATATATATATATATATATATATATATATGTCATCGTTAATGCTGCTTAATAAAGATAGCTGTCCAAATACATCACATTTACCTTGAAAATATCACCCAGCTTTACACATTTGGGTATCAAAATTGTTCCCCAATTAGAAAATATAATTTCTACAAATGATAATGCTATAATGCAGGGGTCGGCAACCCAAAATGTTGAAAGAGCCATATTGGACAAAAAATAAATAAATCTGTCTGGAGCCGCAAAAAATTAAAAGCCTTATATAAGCCTTATAATAAAGGCAACACATGCTGTAAGTGTCTATATTAGCTTTATTAGCCCCCTAGTATCAATATGATAAGTAGGCTACAAATAATGAGCATTCAAGATATGTGACCTCTTAATACTTTTTTAGTACTCTGGCACCAAAGGCTTTCCTCTGCCTCTACCCCTACAAAAAAGTGCAAAATAATAGATCTAGGTTCTGCACCCTTCCCCACATCACTGATTTAGGAAAAATGGTTTGAAAACTCATGCACCATATATTGGTTCCACCTGTTCCCTTAACATAGGTAATAACCAGTTCCCTTTCGTAGTCACTCCGAGTTACGTCGGATGACCACGATTGGGGTTTCGCTTAGAAAGCCTATCATCTTCGAGTATATAAAACGAGCCAATGGAAAAGAAATGCCATGGGTCTGCGGAATTTGCATAGCGTAACTCCGCCCCACCCTAGGGGTATATAAGGAAGTGCGCTGGCAACATGCAGATATGTTTTCGCTTGTGTTGAAGAATTGGCTATGTTTCCACAGCCAATTCTGAGTTCATCTCTTCATTCTCTTTGAGACGAGCAAACCATACTATCTTAACTGTATACTACGGTCTACACTGCACTGTATGTCTTACACTGCACCGCCTGTCTATACAATATAATACCAACCTTTCTTTGCAGTTTCTTCAACTAATACTGCCTTCTCTTCTCTCCTTTGTGCTCGTTTTATCTTCGTGATATTTGTGAAATGGCTGTAGCACTCCCTGTGGTAGCCAGTGTTAGCTGGTTTGACTAACTGGTTTGTAGGTTCATGGCTTTGTAACTTGTATGCCTGTAGTGCCTCTTCTGCTATAATACTTTCTCTGCACTCAAGGTCTTTACACAGAAACACTGATTTAATGAATTTGTCCCAACTTATGTCTGTGAAGGGAATGGTGGGTCCACTTCCCTCAAATATATGCATGCAGCACTTCATGTTTTGCCATTTCAATTTTGTGATACGAATATTGAAACCACTGAAAATATTTTTTATTATTGTAATCACTCAAAATTGTTTTGGTCTCAATTGTACATTAAACTGTCATGTATTATTACATGTGCAAGGCAAGTTTATTTATATAGCACATTTCATACACAATGGCAATTCAAAGTGCTTTACATAGAAGAAATTAAAATAAAAAAATAAAATAAAAACAGTTTAAAAAAATAAAAACAAATAAAATACAGTACAGTACAAACAGTCGGACGAACTGTTTGTTTGTAAATCCCCTTGAATACAAACAAATTAAGTTTGGTGTACTTAAGAAAGATTGTCCACAGTACTACTTGTTTAATAATCTTTTTTAATTTGCTAAATATTTCATTCATAAATGCAGATTTTTGAAAAAAAGTGTGAAATCAGAAAGGTGTATTTATTAAAGATTACAACTAAATCGTATGACAAAAGATGGTTATATAAAATAAAACCAGTAAGAATGGATAACGTTACTTCTACATTCACATTTTGAGTCAAACTGAATATGTAGCATAGGTGGGTAAAATGAGTTAAGTTAAATCTGGGCTAAATTCCAGTGTGTTGACAAAACGCGTCACCGACACTTTCCACGCACGCTATTGGATGAAGGCAACAAATACGTCATGCATGTCAGACCCCACATCTAACTGCCTGCTCTATTCGCCAGGAAAATAACCTGGAGAAAGTTACCGATATTATAGTAATGGACAAAGTATATGAGTGGCAACAATTTTTATTTGCTTTGTTGAAAAGCGTAGCGGTTACATATAAAAAACTGGGTTATCCCTCACCACAGATCGTCCGAAAACACGAAATCTCCCCTCGGCCCACCGTCTAGTATGTTACCAATTATTTCTATATCACAACATCAACATAGAAAGTACAATGAGTAACATCAGAACACCAGTAACCCCCTCACCCTTACTTGTCTCATGTAGTATTCGACAAGAGTACTGTTTCCATCCTTTAGATGGGTCAGGTGATGTCCTCTTTAAAACACTTTGGAGTATTTTGTACGAGTCTTTATATGGAGGCCACCAAGCCATGCCTCCATCATATTTGCCTGAGTGATAAAAAATACCTTTTATTGACAGTGATAGACAGTTGACAACATAAAAACAAAATCTGCAACGTTACAGCACTCAGCATTAACCTGATGTTGACAATGGAGTTCTCCTGTAGCCTTATCTAGGTCAAAGATAAATATTTCCACTACATTGCCCTGGCCTACCTGTAAACCATTCCCTTGCAACCGGTCCACTCGCTCCTTCATCGAAGGCCACTATAAGGTATAGGCTTTCCTGATGCAAAATTAATAGTACAGTAAAGGTCAAAATCAAAAAAAAATTCTGTACTGATCAAACCTAAAACTGCTCACAGTGTTACAGTATGTCTTCCTAAAGGCAGGGCTCGAAAAATTTTCCTCAGTGTCCCGCAGCTGTCCCAAATTCTACTTGGTATTGTCCCAGACTTTTTTCCATTCTACATAATAAACATAACATAATAATCAGAAACTTGCATCACTTAATTCAGGGGTTCCCAAGCTTTTTAGCCCGCGACCCCCATGATAAATGCGCTGCTGCCCCGCGACCCCGCACCTCCCCCCACCTCACCTCAACACCCCCTCCCGTTGCGTGAAATGTACAGCAAAACGATTTTATTTCAAGGCGACCGTTATTTTGAATGTCACTTTACGGTTTCCATGGTGACGCTTCATTGCATTTCACGTGACATACCGCAGCAACAACAGAGCTGAATGAATGATGATCTGCTTTTATGTCATTTTTCCCTTTTTATTCAAAATATTCACAAATTTGTTAGATATGGCATGAAATATCTGATATTCCGATTGTCACCGCCATCTTAGTTTGTGCCGCAGACGCAGTTCAGAGAATCGGATCTGTTGGATTTACAACACGTGAATTCATCCACTTCTCCCAAAATAGATAAAAGTAAGTGGCTGGTGAACTGGGAGAAGAATAGAGTAAACTTTAAAGTTACTTACACAATGTGTATCTGATATGAATAAGACGTGTCTAATTATAATGGAACGGATTATTATTGCCTCTTCCTTTGACATCAGTGTGTATTTTACAAACTCTAAATGTATTGTTTTTTTAGTACTTATATGTCTGAAACCTAAAATAAACATTATGTGGTTGAAAACACTGAAAAGTTGTGATATATGACAGCTCTGAGCGCGCCTGTCTCTGGCTCAGCGCCAGCCAACGCGCAAGAGCACATTTGAATTTACGCTCCAGGGACCAGCCTAGACTGATCACACCGCTCCAGGGACCAGCCTAGACTGATCACGCCGGTGTGATCGTACGCTCCAGGGACCAGCCTAGACTGATCACACCGCTCCAGGGACCAGCCTAGACTGATCACACCGGTGTGATCGTACGCTCCAGGGACCAGCCTAGACTGATCACGCCGGTGTGATCGTACGCTCCAGGGACCAGCCTAGACTGATCACGCCGGTGTGATCGTACGCTCCAGGGACCAGCCTAGACTGATCACGCCGGTGTGATCGTACGCTCCAGGGACCAGCATAGACTGATCACGCCGGTGTGATCGTACGCTCCAGGGACCAGCCTAGACTGATCACGCCGGTGTGATCGTACGCTCCAGGGACCAGCCTAGACTGATCACACCGGTGTGATCGTACGCTCCAGGGACCAGCCTAGACTGATCACGCCGGTGTGATCGTACGCTCCAGGGACCAGCCTAGACTGATCACACCGGTGTGATCGTACGCTCCAGGGACCAGCCTAGACTGATCACGCCGGTGTGATCGTACGCTCCAGGGACCAGCCTAGACTGATCACACCGGTGTGATCGTACGCTCCAGGGACCAGCCTAGACTGATCACGCCGGTGTGATCGTACGCTCCAGGGACCAGCCTAGACTGATCACGCCGGTGTGATCGTACGCTCCAGGGACCAGCCTAGACTGATCACGCCGGTGTGATCGTACGCTCCAGGGACCAGCCTAGACTGATCACGCCGGTGTGATCGTACGCTCCAGGGACCAGCCTAGACTGATCACGCCGGTGTGATCGTACGCTCCAGGGACCAGCCTAGACTGATCACGCCGGTGTGATCGTACGCTCCAGGGACCAGCCTAGACTGATCACGCCGGTGTGATCGTACGCTCCAGGGACCAGCCTAGACTGATCACGCCGGTGTGATCGTACGCTCCAGGGACCAGCCTAGACTGATCACGCCGGTGTGATCGTACGCTCCAGGGACCAGCCTAGACTGATCACGCCGGTGTGATCGTACGCTCCAGGGACCAGCCTAGACTGATCACGCCGGTGTGATCGTACGCTCCAGGGACCAGCCTAGACTGATCACGCCGGTGTGATCGTACGCTCCAGGGACCAGCCTAGACTGATCACACCGGTGTGATCGTTCGCTCCAGGGACCAGCCTAGACTGATCACGCCGGTGTGATCGTACGCTCCAGGGACCAGCCTAGACTGATCACACCGGTGTGATCGTTCGCTCCAGGGACCAGCCTAGACTGATCACGCCGCTCCAGGGACCAGCCTAGACTGATCACGCCGGTGTGATCGTACGCTCCAGGGACCAGCCTAGACTGATCACACCGGTGTGATCGTACGCTCCAGGGACCAGCCTAGACTGATCACGCCGGTGTGATCGTACGTGCGAAAGGGTTAAATTAATTGCAACAAAAATATATAGGGCCTATATATTTTTTCCACTTTTTTTTTATGGGGGTCGCAACCCCCACTTTGGGAACCACTGATTTAATTGACTCATTCTGGTCCACCATGCAAGTTCTGAACACTGAACACAAGTCACTTCATTTCCAGAGGTTGCGCTATAAACTCTTATTGGGCTTCATTCACCAATATCTTCCTAAGAATTTTCTTCTGTATTCTTAAGAAGATCCTACGAGAACAGTCCCAACATATCCCAACATTTTTAAGGAGTTCAAAGAACAACAGGGTAACGAATAGGCTTATAGAAAACACCACTACATGATTAGTGCTAAGTTCATCTCTTCAGTTTTAGTCTAGGCTTATAGCCTCAGTGAAACGAGTATGAACCTTCCTTCATCAGTGAATTTTGACGAGACATAACGATCATAGTGTGCTAACGTGATGAAAGCGCAATGTTCACGCTAGTATAATATTACCATAACTTGCAAACGATCTACAACCAATCGTTAATTTTAAACCCTGCCTAAAGGACAAAGGCAACTTTCCACCAATTTTTTTTTTGGAAGATATTTTTACTGATAGGCTGAACAAAAATCAAAAGTACACAGCAGCAGCTTCTTCTCATGTATGAGTATATGACAATAAAACATGAAACTTGAAAATATATGTGTCTGCACTTCTTGAACATACAAAGCAGTAAAACAAGTGCATGAAATAGATAAGTGCACCACAAAGTACTCAGAACTGCTGAGAGACAACAATACATAAATCTATGACTAGCTTAACCGACTAGCACAACGACAACACAGAAGACTACAGTAGGCCTAAGAAGAAAAGCTGTAACTATAGTCTCCCTCTATTTGAGAGAAATAGAGGGAGAGAGGGGGTGGGGGTGGATTTGACTTCACTGTACATAAGATGAAGTCAACTTTTATGCTAAGTAGAGCAATATTAGTTGGATTTTAGACACATTTCATATATATCCACATACAGCAAAGGAGGGCTCGCCCATAGCACAATCAAGGCTAGGAACGCCACTGATTACAACAGAAACAGTTGGGTCACTCAAAGACAACCTGCTGACCCATGGCAACATGTTGAAATGATTTAAACTGGACTCAGTGCACATGTAACAGGGGCATAGCAACAAACTGTTGTCCATGAGGAATTACATAAAGCTTCTCCTCTACTTGTCCAACATTACACAGCTGTGTCGAGTTTGACAGACTGTCCATCAAATACACACCAAACACTGTTGAGGGTTCAGGGTACTCAAAAAAACTTGATTGCTGGGCAAAGGTTGAGTTAGAGTAGGTAAATGTCCTTGTTGTCTGAAATGATATTCCTAATTTTGGCCACTTTACCCTCTATACTGACATAGCAGTTCGCCCTGTCTAATTTCAGTGTGAATTGCTCTGTTTTGTACACCGAGTACTGAACAGCATCAGGAAACATGGCTGGCAGTGGTCCATTTACATGTTCCCTTCTCAGGCCCAAGCCTACCACCCGTGGCACTGGGGTGGTACGCCTCTCGAGGATCCAGTTCACTACCTGGGAGCAGGGAGATTGTGGCTTTCGAACCATTTTCTTCAGAGTCTTCATGAAATTCTCAAACTTAACCCTCTGAGGTCGGCAATCACGCCGGCGTGATCTGCTCGCTTTTTTCCTTATCAGTGCAAAGGAGACTCTGAATACTCTGTTAACTTTGATGTTACAAACCAGTTTCATACATCAATCTCTCCTGTTAAGTGTGTATTATTTTTGTGTATACTCACAATAAAAACAAAGTGTTGTGCTTTTTACCAAATACAGAAAAATAAACATGATGCGAGTTCTGCTTTCTCTCTGTCCGTGAAGTCAATTCTGAAACGCGTCCGAAAATGAACCATAACTCAGCGAATACTCAGTCAAACAGGCATACAGACACACAGGCATGAAGCTTGAATTATTTTCTTTTGAATGAAGTAATTTATATAAAAAAACAAATATTCTTAGTTTATGTAATCTGTATGAAAAGAGAGAGATGTCAGTCATTCTCATCTCAGCTCATTATTTTTAATTTGACCCCGCCCACGGAGACCATGCGTTATTCAAACGCAAATGATCTGAGGCAATCCTGCAAACGCCCCCATATCAGCTCGAGAAAACACATTGTACTTGTTTACACCGTCTCGCAGCGCTGTGAGGAATAATACTATCGTAATAATAATAATGGAAAATGTACCTCAGAAGTGCGGGTATTTCGAGGAGCAACGGATGCCGTTGAGCTGAGGAATACTGTAGTAAGTTTTTTTCATTCTCAAGTGAATCGCGTTTCTGTGTGTGAATGAATGAACGGCAGAGATGCGCACTGTTTGCCACAACTCGCAAAAAGACGGTTTAAATTTGAATCGCGTTTCTGTGTGTGAATGAATGATCCACTTTTATATTCCTTATAATAAAAACGAAAGACCTATGTTACAGACATATGAAAGACAACATTTCGTTGACTAGTTTTGGATAGATTATACATTTTTACTGTAAAATATCTGCCACCTCAAATAAGCTTTTTGTTTGCCAATTTTTGCTCATATGTTAAATAAAGTATGTTTTGTCAAAAATAAAGTCATCAAATAATATGTTATTAGTGTTTTTTCCAATGTAGGCTATATTCAAAGTAATGAATCCTTAACTTTGAAATATGTATGTTAAAATGTATACTTTAGTTTTTACATAGAAAGATTACATTTGAATTGTTGTAATTGTAACCTTATTAATAAAAAATATATTTACAAGGTATATGTAAACAAACTATTAAAAGGTAAATATAAGCCTTTTCTTTAAATAGTTTTTATTGTGTTTTATTAGTCTTTCTTTCTTTCTTTCTTTCTTTCTTTCTTTTATTTATATAGCACAAGTGAACAACTGATGTTGACCACTGTGCTTTACATAACAAAGAAAGCATGAAAAGGAGAAACATCACAATTACACAATATAATCATAGCCACATAAAACATTAAAATTAAGGAAATGCCTGTTCGAAGAGATAAAACTTTAGTTTAACTCATATAAGGAAGTCAACGATCTCAGCGAGGAGGGGATGCTATTCCACAGCCTTGGACTGATAACAGCGAAAGCACGATCCCCTCTCGACTTTAATCGAGAATGTGGCAGGGACAAATTAAAATTACTAGAGGACCGTAGACATCTACCAGGCACATTCACAGTCAGAAGTTCGGATAAATAAGAAGGTGCAAGACCATGTAACGATTTAAAAACAAGCAACAATAATTTCAAGTCAACCCTATAGCGCACCGACAGTTAAGCGACAATAAAATTTGAGTGATATGTTCATGTCTGCGGACCCCAGTTAGGAAACTGACAGCAGCGTTTTGGAACATTTGAAGCCTTGTAATAGAAAACTTGGGTAATCCTGCATATAAGGAATTACAATAATCCAGGCGGGACAGAACAAATGCATGTATAGTTCTTTCAAGCTCTAATGGTGATAAGAAAGACTTTACTCTGGATAGCAGCTTCAAGTGATAAAAACATGATTTAACTACTGTGTTTATATGTTTATTAAGCTTAAGAGAGGAATCCAACGTAACTCCCAGACTCCTAACGGTAGGTTTAATATCACAAAATTGGTTTGCAGCATTAAAGGTGGTTTTTCCATTTTCTATGGAGGGCCCAAACACAATAGCCTCAGTTTTGCTTGCATTCAGATGTAAAAAATTGTATTTCATTTAAACATGCAAAAAGGGTTTCCAGGCCCTTTGAGTCAGTACGTTTAAAAGGCAGATAGATTTGAGTATCGTCTGCATATAAATGAAAAGACACTCTTTTCAAGAGGAGTTACAGATGAAACAGAACCTCCAATGCTAACTGAAAAGGTTCTATTTATAAGATAAGACTTGAACCAATTGAGAGCATTTCCTCGGATGCCCACAAACTTTTCAAGACGTGATAATAAAATACTATGGTCAACAGTATCAAATGCTGCACTCAGATCTAAAAGAATTAGAATGACAGAATCCCCAGAATCAAGAGATAAAAAAAATATCATTCAAAACTCTTAACAAAGCCGATTCAGTACTGTGGTTGATCCTAAAACCAGACTGGAATTTTTCAAGAATACTATTCTCATCAAGAAAGCTCTGTAACTGTAGTAACACAGTTTTCTCAAGAATCTTAGAAATAAATGATAAATTTGAAATGGGTCTGAAATTTGATAGATCTGTAATGTCCGTGTTTGGCTTTTTCAATACAGGTTTCACCATGGCATGTTTACAGAGGGCAGGAACAAAACCTGAGTAAAGGCACTTGTTTATAATGGACAAAATCCAAGACCCAATGTTATGAAATATTAATTTGAAAAACCACATAGGCACAATATCAAGAGATGAGATAATAGGCTTGAGCATAGCGACTATATCTGTTAGACTGGTTAAAGTGACACATTTGGGGAGAGGATACATATTCCAAAACTGAAAATATGAGAGTTAACTGCACAATTACTAGACATGTTTTCCTTGGATATTTTGCAAGCACAATCTGTGGGAAAATAAAAAAAATTGAGATGCTTCTAACTGTGAACCAATTTGGTAGAATATATCATTCTGATATGATTTTTTTTTTTTTTTTTTATCAATGTTGGAAACCGTTGTGCTGCTTAATATATTTTTTATAACCAATGATACGTTTTTTTCAGGATTATTTGAAGACAATTTTGATTGCAATCAACAATTTTGATTATTTATTTTGCTCACATTTGATTTGCTTAGAGCCCGCATCAACGGGGCATAAGCATTTACTGTGAGATAGCCTACCTGCCTTTACTTTTGTTTATTTATCGCTCACAATTGCTTTGTTTATAACCAACTGATTATTTTTTTTATTTTGCTCACATTTGATTTGCTTAGAGCAAATTTAGAACATTTAGTTCCTCCACATAGAGGAATTACAATAAAACTGATTGAAAAACAAAACCCTTGAATCTCCTCTCATTCTATTCTTTGTTCAGGCTGCCTCACTTGATGGCCCATTAGCCATTGGGGGAGTGTCTGTCACACCCCTGGTCTGAATCTCATTAATATTGATAGGCCATTACCACTCCCACGCATAAACCTCTTCTGACAAAAAGTTTAAATCAATGTATTGTTTTATGTGAACGATTAGGCAGGATGATTTTCACATCATTTTGAAGAAAAAACTCTAGGCGACAACATCCATTAGTCAAAAGTCTTATTGACACATATTTACTATGTGTTTTGTGGCCTTATTTCAGAAACTTTAGTTTTTAGTTTTTTCAATAACCATGCATAAACATTATTCTCTCAAAAATACAAATACAAATGAACATATATGTTGCTCACATATTATGGTAGCCCTGTTTGTGCTAAATAGAGTGTAATTACACCTTTGCCATTAATATGTTTATAAGCAACTGAAAAAAGCACAAATGTCAGGGCATGTCAGAACATCTCAAGGACCCCAAAAACACCTCAGACCCCAGAGGGTTAAATGCACTGAAACAATCCAGTGTTCCATGCACCTTGGCATCTTGAGCAAGGTGCACAAGATTGTGTACATTGTAAGAAATGTAGGTATCACCATACATCTTCCTGAAGTGCTGCACAAAGAGAACAAGGGCATTGTTTGCATAGTCTGTGTAGGTGGCAAACAGCTTTTTGCTAGAGAGGATCAATATTCCCACAAAAAAAAGCAGGAAGTGCTTGTAAGCTGCTGCATGCAGAAAGGACTTCAGGAGCACAGGCCCAGTGTAAAGCAGGAGCTGTCGGAACTCGGACGCCTTCCACCTGTCTATCTCTTTCAGTGTTCTTGGCCGCCGGTTAAATTCTACTGATGTGTATCTCCTTACGTTCTCTAATTGTTCAGAGAGCATATTCACCTGTCCACTTGAGAGCCTACATGACAATGGACCCTTAAGCCAGAGGTAAACTTGACGCCTCATGACTCCCAAGCAGACAAGGTGCATGAAATCCAGAGGGAAACCACTGACCAAGCCTAAAGAGGTGGCAAGAAGGGGTGAGGACCCAAGGTGATGAGGACTTCATCGACATGACTGATGAAGCTCATCTCGTCGGAGGGGTGCATCAGTGATGGGGAAAACAACACAGTTATTCAAGTATTCACCTTCTTGGGTGCACTTTTCACACGCCGAATAACCAGTGTGGCCTTTAACACACTTCAAGAACGCACGTGCTGGTGCATCACAAACCATGGCCTCCAACTTAAGAGACAATTGAATTTCTTTGAAGAAGAAGCCCTTCTCCAAATTGTTGATGTCCTCAACAAAATCCTCCATGTACTCATAAAGTTCAGGTTTCCCATTTCCAGCAAAAAGGGCAATCACAAATGGCTTGGGGAGGTTCTGGACAAACCCAAGTATTGGCCAAAATTGAGTTGATGAACTTCTAAACAATGGCAAGCCATCGACATTGATCTGAAGTTTAAGGCACATTCCAATGGTCAAGTTACTGCGATATGCCTCTAGGGTCGACCTCATCGACGGCAGGATCCCAAAGTAGTGATATGTCCCGCCAGCCTTCTCTTGGAGAGCCATTACTTCAGATCGTGTGGTCTTCAAAAGAGTACGAGCATCTAATGGCAGCGATGGGTGATGGCACTTAAGAATTCGCAATAATTTGTTCAAAGCACTGTGTGTAACATTTTCTTCGAGTGCCCATGTTGTCAATTTATCTTCTAAATCATTTATCTTTGTTTCACTCTCAGAATCAGAATCTAAGATCAAATACTCGTCATCAGACAAAACTGCCTCTAAATCGATCTCTTCGACATCACATGGAAAACCTTCAATGACTCCATCTTCATCAATGACTCCATCTTCATCAATGACTCCATCTTCATCAATGACTCCATCTTCATCTTCATCAATGACTCCACCTTCATCTTCATCAATGACTCCATCTTCATCAATGACTCCATCTTCATCTTCATCAATGACTCCACCTTCATCTTCATCAATGACTCCATCTTCATCTTCATCAATGACTCATCTTCATCTTCATCAATGACTCATCTTCATCTTCATCAATGACTCATCTTCATCTTCATCAATGACTCCATCTTCATCAATGACTCCATCTTCATCTTCATCAATGACTCCATCTTCATCAATGATCAGTGACTCCATCTTCATCAATGACTCCATCTTCATCAGTGACATTATCTCCATCCAGAACATCAAATTCAGACTGAATGCATGCGTGAATGCCAGGAGGGCTGCGATTTTCGAATAATAATCGAATAGATCCCAGCGATTTTCGAATATCATTTTTGCTTGAAATGCCCATCCTATTAGAGACATGGAGAGGCTAACATTCACATGTTAACAATAGGCTATTTACCGGGCCCTGTTCTGTTACAAGATTGTCTAGGTGGGCCATGGGGTAGAAAAGGTTGAGAACCCCTGGTTTAGGCTAAATAATTGTGATTTCAATTTTGACCAAAATTATGGTTATTATTCCATTATTGAGCAGCACAGCAACGAAAACAGCAACAGCACAGCTGAGGTGTACAATACATCCAGTAAAAACAATAGCTGTTGGGAGTAACTGTACATTGCTGTGAAACATACACACATAGTAAATGTAGGGAACAAACAGGGATATACATTTTGATTAAATAAGGGATTGATGAAGCAGTGGATTCAGTATATAAGGTAATGTTTGAGTAGTAGGCTAGTTAGATCCATCTGCTCATATATTGTGTTCCTGATGACAAACTTCACATGACTGAGACCAAAGTGAACTTCAGCTAAGAACCAATGTTAGGCTGATGATGGTCACTGTGTACCCGTGTTGGAGCTGTAAACTGGACAGGAACTGGAATATGAGTGGGGCTGAACATTGCCTGTGGAACAGATAATCATATTATATGTAGGGAGCATTAGTTTATAGACAATTTGAGGACTGTTGGATTACATTTTTATTAAAGGTTTAATTTAGTTTTTCCACTGCAATAGTATATAACCTGATAAAGTTTAGTAGACTGATTTCAGATGATTATTGAGTCTCCAGCAAAGAGTCTCCTTTCCTGCCAGACCTGTTTTCTCTATTGTGTTTTAAATGAGTCAGATCACTTGATTCTCACCTTTCGGAGCCCAGATGTTGAATCGTTAGGTTGATTTACTTTCACCTTTTCTCTTTAATGGCTCTGGGATGGCCCTTGGAATTGGAGCTCCTGGCCAGTATCAGCATGTGAATAGTTATGCTGATTCAATTGGACTCAGAGTAGGGTGTGTTCCTACTTCATTTGCATGCTTTGTTCAGAGTCTCCACCTCTATGTAATCCCTCCCCCTTGGAATGTATATAACTACAATGCATACTGTATTAGAGTTAGATTATGTTGGACGAAACCGCAGCCGCGCTCAAATAAAGAAACTCTTCTGTTTGAACGTGATCCCAACGTCTCCTGGTCTGCTTTGAAGAAAGAAAAACTTTACAACAGATGGTGCCGTGACCCGGATGGAGAAAAAGGAAACTTAACTCAGAGATCTCAACAAAGCCTGACTAAGTTCCAGACTGAATCTTCTGAATCCAGATTGAAAACTTCAAGCTCCAAAAAGATCTCAAAGACTGAACTTTCTCTACAAACGAAAGACTTGGTGAGTTTCACTCCATTTCAAAGAACCTTTACAGACCAGTACAAAAATTGTTTTCCTCTGCACCGTTCAGAGAAGTAGTTAACAAACAGCTGTAGAGTTTGGTTAACTAAAGATAAGCCTCTAAAGTTTGCTTTTAGAGATGAAATTTACCCTCTGTTGTTGGCAGGGAAGTTTAACAGTTACATGTTAATATTGTGTGTATGCTCTTGATCTGTAAGCTAGAGAAAGTTAGCATCAAGTGCTAATAATAGTTGGTATCCTTTGCTTTAAGCAGAGAAGAATTAGCTTTACATGCTAGTTATTTCTGTTGATCCTCTGTTCTTGTCAGCAGGGAAGTTAAGTGTGGTAATTTGGAAAGTTAACAATAGCGTCATGTGCTAATAAGATTGTACCCTCTGTTTGTAAGACAGTAGAGAAGTTTTAGTGTTTTGTGATTGTTAAGTAACAAAGGAAGTCACAAAATGGTTAGAAGGAATGCTAGGCTGATTCCCACAACATGGACAGACAATGAGTTTAAGTCTTTGTTATCAGAGCACATGGACTCCATCGTGACTGAGAAAGTCAGATTGAATTTAACAAAGAAATTTGGCATTGATGCCGACAGAGTGTGGTCAATTGAAGATTGTAAGAAGGTACTAGGAGAAAGTATTCGCAAGAACGATGTCAAAGCCATTATCTGTTGTCACAGAAAATTTAGCTTATCCATTGCACAAGAACAAGATCAGTTTATTGCTAAGTTAACCGATCAGAACAAACAATTGCAGACTCACATGTCCTGTCTCAAGACAAAGGTGGGCCATAACAAAGCCTCAACCAAATGTGATTTAGAAGACCAACAGTCAGATGAAAGCTATCCTGATTTACAGTCTTTTGATAGTATAGAGGACAAGGTCAATGCAGATGTAAATGCAGTTGAAGTGTGCGTAGCTAGACAAAAGCCTCAGGGAAAAGGTGTTCATACAGTTTCATTTGCAAATCCCATATTGCAGCCACAAGCAGTCAAAACATCTTTAGGTCCTAAAGAGATTGAGAGAATTGCTGAAAGTTTGCCATCAGTGCAAAGAAATTTTTCTGAGTTTAGGAGAGAGTTGTCCAAAAAGATGCGGCTCTATGATATGACTCTAGCTGAAATCACCCAGCTAATATCACAGATCTTGACTGAGTCAGAATTCAATGATTTTGAAAGGTGCTGTAAACAATTCTGAACTGCAACAAGCCAGTAAAGATGAATTGAGAGAGGAAGTTCTGAAAGTGTTAAAGGACATTGTTGGACCGAAAGTGGACTGGTTGAAAATTACCAATTGTGTACAAGAGAAAGAAGAAACTGTGAGTGAATATACTGAGAGGTTCTGTCAGGTAACTGCAGTGTACAGTGGAATTGCAGATACTGCAGAAAAGGTGCTAGGTGATAATGGTCCCTTAGTTCGCGCATGGTTTCAGGGTCTTCTGTCAGAACATAAAAATGCATTGCCTTACTCAGAACTAACATGGTCCAGTAGAACCCTGCAAAACAACTTGGACAAGTTAGCTACTTGGGAAAGAGACTCTGATGTCAAGGCAAGGGTAAAAATTGCAGCAGCATCCTTTAAGGTCAACTCAGAGAAGCCAAAGAAACGCAAAAGTCCTAGAGAAGCCAGTTGTTCTTACTGTGGCAAGCACGGACATTTTGGAAAAGAATGTAGAAAAAACAAAAATAACTTAAGACAAGTTGACAATGTTATGCAGCTCTTACTACATTTGTTTGCTACTTTAAAGCAACCCCTCCCCTCATCATTGGACTCGTGGGTAAGCTTTTTGAGGTGTTAACCATTTGGGCTGTGATTGCTTAATCTCCCCAGTAACTCACAACAAAGATGAAAGACTTAGTGACTGTCACAGCCTTTGTTTGGGGGACATTCAGAAAACTCACAGCCTTAAATGTTATACTGCAGAACACAGAATATTGCAGTCAGACAACCATCCTCTGTTAATGATGTCTACTAGGACTGATGTTTCACTGGAGAATGGAAATGTGCCAATTTTCTCACACACTCTACAGTGTGCACACAACACAGGGACAGGATAGGACACGGACAAGTGGGGTGCCCTGGGAGGATCTGAACGCAACGTGCGTTCGGGGGTGAACCCAGGGTGAAGACACTACCTCATAGGCCTTTCCCGATTTAGTCCATCCTTACCTCACTGGTCCATAGGTGTCAAATCAATTAAGAAATAGGGAAAGAATGAAACGACAACAGTAGACTCTGAAAACGATAGAACCATAGTGTTTAAACTGCTACAACCGTAGTGTTTGAAGAAATACTGCTGTCTGTTTTTCTGTTTTCTGTCTTACAGTGTGCAGATAAAACTTGATGGCTTTTTCAAGATCCATATGCAACGACCGTCTCATCTGCGTATGAAGCCCCAACCTCAAGAAGACAACCAGACCCACTGCTGAACGAACTATCACCAAAGAAAAAGAAAAAATACACAACGCAGAAAATTCACGGACCCTAGTTGCATGTTATGTTTCTGTGTCAGCATGCAATTACAGATGAACAACACAGACCATGTTTGTGCCTGTAACTTTTTCAAGTTACAAGAATGAACTTTTAAGTGTACTTTGATAAAAGTTAGACTTAAAACCACTATACGATCAAATGACTTATGGAAGGATGAAGTCTATGCATGAATATTGCTGTTTCTTTGTTTTCTTGTGTTACTCGTATGTGTTGATGTCTTCGCAAGCAGAAACCTGGTGTAAAGCATCACCTCAGATTTCCATGAACAAGCCTCATGAGGGACGAGTCATCAGAGCGACTCTACGTGGGAAATGGACGCTACAGGAAACAGACTTCACAGCTATTCAGGCGCCATGGACTTTCAAGAATTCCACTGTTATGCTACATGGTTTTCTGTGTAATCATGTAGTTTATATGACATTGTACACCCTGCGTCGCAGGTGTCAACAGTTATGGTTTTGAGAAGAACTATGACACTCATGTAAATCAAGGACACAACACAGAATAAGTTACACGTGCCTGTAACTTACACAAGTTACACGAATTAACTTTTAAGTGTATAAATTTGTATTTTTGTGAGAGTTATTAGAACTCTCAAAGGGGGAAGTGTTGGATTACATTTTTATTAAAGGTTTAATTTAGTTTTTCCACTGCAATAGTATATAACCTGATAAAGTTTAGTAGACTGATTTCAGATGATTATTGAGTCTCCAGCAAAGAGTCTCCTTTCCTGCCAGACCTGTTTTCTCTATTGTGTTTTAAATGAGTCAGATCACTTGATTCTCACCTTTCGGAGCCCAGGGGCTCGTTCTTCGTACGTTGCTTATTACATCCGAGATCAAATGACACATCCAAGATGATTTCATCGTGCTAATCATAATCCGGCTAATTGAGTTCTTCGAACACACTTGCCGGATAGAATTAGTATCGCTGGATTGAGTTATCTGAGATAACTGCGCGTTCACGCGCTGGTTTAAAAGGGGATATGTATCGATAGTGGAAACATTGATCAGCAACGCTGCCATTGGCTGCTCAGCGTGGCCAAAGAGCGCGCACAGTTTTTCTCATATTATATCTATGTTTTTTCTCCTCAGCAGAGCAAGAACTAATAGTCGAAGTTTATTCGGAATTTTAATGTTTAATCAAAACGCCAGGGAACACCTCAAAGTCTGCAAAAGCCAGGAGAGAGGGCTGGCAAAAAGTAGCAGACAATTTAAATCCGTTAGAAGTGGCCATGTTAGATGTTTTTATCACTTATTAGCCTATATTTTTGTATTTTAATAATTGCATAATTACTTTGTTCATTGTAATGTCAGAGTCACCACACTAGAATATGGGAACAAATAAAAGTGAAGTACAAAAATATTCTAATGGTCATTTTTTGTTATATTATATTATAGTCTCTTTTATGAAAGGCACTGTTAAATAAATGGTTGTCTGTTTATAAAAGCAATCAAGAAAAAGGCTGAGAAAAAAAAAAGATCTTAGTAGCCTACACTGTATTTTTGCTGCATTAAATTAAGGCCGTATAGTCATTTCAGCTGTTAAATCTTGAGCAATGATGAATTGCTTTGACTTGTGGAAGTAAAAACTGATAAACTTATGTTAATGTAAAAATATGTATTGAAGAAGAGTTCAAAAAGAGTTATTGATCACATTTTTCCCAAGTGTAGTTCATTGTAATGACATTGTGTTTTCCTCTTTTGTGCACTTTTACATAATACACCAACACTTGTTAACTTTCTAACTTTCCAAAGGAAAGAAAGAATAAGACTTTGTAATGTCTATTTGTTTCCATTGCACTGGACAGTGAATAAACCCTCTCAGATAACTGTCATATGGAGGAACTAGCCTACCTGCAAGTGCATAAATAACTTTACTTAATTTATACTTGTATGCTTTATGGCTGCAATATAAGTTTAAGGATTCCACATCTACAGAAAGGCCTACAGAAGAGTCTGCACAGACAGAGGAGACATATGCCTACAGGTGGGCAGTGGATAGCCAACTTTTCCTTTTATTTGTTGCATGAGGCATGTGTCTAATATCTCTTGTTGCAGGCACTTGACCACTGGCTTTTCTTTACAAAGAACAATTGAAATAAAACTCAAGGAACTAAGCATATTTGTCTTTTATTAAACATTTAATGAAGTGTTTTTTTTTTTTTTTTTGGCAGTGTTGTGTAATATGGCACATGCAAATGCAACAATGTCACAGGCCCTGTCAGGTGTGCAACCCTCAGACTTTTCAGACACTGAAATCTTCCCTTTAGTTAGCCAAAGTTCATTTCATTGTGTGCCCTTGTCCTGGAGCTGCATTGTAACTGGTTTGGGTCAGGGAATGGGGTCATAAAACACCTGTCTGCAGGCAGGAACATGTCATAATCACCTATGAAAAAATGCAGTTCTGTTAGGATCAGCATAAGTGTGTGTAATACAGTGAGCTTGATATTTAATTGTGGAACTTTCCTACCACATTCAAATAATGTGCATAAATGTGAATCTCTGAAAATTCTTAAGTCATACACAGATCCTGACCATTTTGCTTTCACATTTGTGATATGGAAGATTTGTCAACTGCCTTTTTTTTATTTGATATAATATTATTAATCTGGAATATTAAGAATCACAATAGTAACTGGGCTGCACATTTACATTGTGAACCCCCTTTCTGTTCACATAATCCCCTTCATTGAGGCCTTGATGGCAGTCTAGCCTATAAGCCTGAGTGACATACTGTAATCAGCATGGTCATGATCGCATGATCTTCATAAAAAAATATTTAAATAGTCTAATAAATAGTAGGCTATAGTCTAATAATAAATAAAAAAAAAAACAAATTAATAATGTAAACGACAATCTCATGAGTCACGAGGAAAAATATATATATATCAGAAAGTGCACTATCGCACTGCGCTGGACTTCCCGTATCATCTCCGTTTATGAGCCGCAGTCTAATCCTGTTTACATGAAATAAGCCTGCTCCCGAGCAGGTTTAAGATTGCGCACCTGTTGCTATGACAGCAAGTCCAGGATGAGCGTCGAAGAACCAAACAATCCAAGATCATGCCAAATCCCCAACAATCAAATCCAGCTGACTGAGTTAGCGACGTACGAAGAACGGGCCCCAGATGTTGAATCGTTAGGTTGATTTACTTTCACCTTTTCTCTTTAATGGCTCTGGGATGGCTTTTGGAATTGGAGCTCCTGGCCAGTATCAGCATGTGAATAGTTATGCTGATTCAATTGGACTCAGAGTGTGTGTTCCTACTTCATTTGCATGCTTTGTTCAGAGTCTCCACCTCTATGTAATCACTCCCCCTTGGAATGTATATAACTACAATGCATACTGTATTAGAGTTAGATTATGTTGGACAAAACCGCAGCCGCGCTCAAATAAAGAAACTCTTCTGTTTGAACGTGATCCCAACGTCTCCTGGTCTGCTTTGAAGAAAGAAAAACTTTACAACAGGACCCTCCAATCAATATGTATTAGACCAGGTTGTGATCTAATATGTAACCACTGGTCCCTCAGATTCAAAAGAAAACCAGCCATCACCTCTGCTATGACTCTCCCTGCTATGGCCAGCGAAGTGGCAAGCTAATTATGCTAAAACACATCCCGTTAAAGCATTTTCTAACCACAACAGACGTCATGGGATACAATATCTGATTTAAAACACTTCTAAAATGAGTTTACTTATGTGTTATCCTCTAAGTTAGCCATAGATATATAATGTTACAGTAAGTTAGCAGCCAAGTTAACCAGATAGCTTGAGAAACATCTTGTGTAACTAAACCGTTAACGTTACTATCTCCAAAAAGTTAGCCTACACCAGATTATGCATTCTACCAAATATCATATCATATACCGCCCTGTAAACGCCCATTTTTAACCATAAATAGTCAATGCAAATCACCTTATGAATGCTGTCCGCATATTAATGAAGCTGGCATCCAATTGTTCGTTCGTAAGCTAAATGCGCCCGGCCAATAAACACAAGCCATTGGCGTAATCCTCCAGCATTGCAATCACGCAGCATTACACACGGGGGTCACCGCAGCATTTATATATTTTTGCAGCAATTATATCGTACACTTTGCCAAAAATCACAGCATAAATGAGTGGTATCACTAAAATAAAATAAATATGTGTTTTCTGCTCCTTATGTGCACACGTCTGATATATGCGGGCTCTTCACCAGCAGCACGAGCGTTCTCCTCTGCTCTACAAAGAGTAGACATATACAAATGAATAATTTTAATTTAAAACATTAATAGTAGCCTAATTTCCTTTTACCTAACAGACTTGCATTAACTTGCACATGTGTGAGTAAATATTATTTTAGTTTAATAGGTGAACATGTTTCTTCATGCCGGTTTTGTTATGAACACCATAATTAGGACTATTATAACGATAACAGAGAGAAACAATTGTCCAGGAGCTTAATGGCTGTATTTCCACACTTTGACATTTGATGATAAAAATGCACAGTAATTAAGGAAAATATTTGGTTATTTACACTGTGTTCTGCAATTATCTAATGGTGGGGTATTTGATGCTATCCTGTATTCCATGCAGGCGGGCCATCTCGTGCTCCCGTAGTGGACAATGTGATGGCGAGTAGGGTTGGGTATCGAGAACCGGTTACATTTTAGAACCGGTAACAAATTTCCAAAAACCGGGTATTCGATAAGACGCACACATTACGATTCCACTTATCGATTCCTGACTTTGGGACAGTTGCAAATTCGTTATTTGTGGCAAGCACGTTCATAATAGAAGCGAAATTAAATGTGTGTGTGGCATCAATACTTAATATCGTTCTTGTCATATTTACTTTCTTCAATCCGATTTCAGTTCACTACCTCACCATCTGTGTCACCAATTCCCCTTAAATTATGAGTCCAGAATGTGCGTACGCATGGGTCAGAGTCTACTTACAGGTGCGCACAATCAAGTTTTTTTTATAGATCACAACCTTTGCGTGGGAAGTGGCATACACATGTTTTCAGCCCCGTCTTCTTAGGATGCCAATAATCAAGACAAGCAAACAGGGGAAAATTATTACATACGTGTCTATCGATATATATATATATATATATATATATATATATATATATATATATATATGTGCAAAATAACTTTAACTAGATTAATTAAAGATAGTGTTTCCCATTTAGGGCTGGGCGATACAACGATAATGATATCTATCAATGATAGCCTACATCTTTATCAATAACGATTGAAAAATGTCCGATATAGCGCTTAAAAGTCGACAGTTGGGAATTTACATCATTAAAAGAAGTCTTTGAGAAGACTTTAGTTGTCTTTGATGTTAATTAAAACACATACTTACTGTACAAAGGCAAAGATGTTGTGTAAAATGGCTCTGAAAAGAGCCTTTGGGGTGTATGTAGCTCCTGTTGAGAAAAAGAAGAAACATGAAAAGGAGACAAATATATTGCAAATGCCTTTGTGAATTAATATGCACTCAGTTTTAATTTATCTTTATTGACTAAAACAGTATGTTAAGAATTAATATGCACTCAGTTTTAATTTATCTTTATTGACTAAAACAGTATGTTAAGAATATGGCAAATCAGATCTGTAGGATGACCTCTAGATTGATCACTTTCAAAAATCAGATGAAAATCGATCACTGAAAAAACAGAAAAGACAATTATTCTATTTTGTTTAAATTACCAAGGTAAATAAAGGCTCTATTTTATGAATAGGTGTGTGTCCAAAAAAAACACTTTCTTCACTTAACTATCACTTTACTACTTCATAGGGCTAAACGATTAATTGCATTTGCGATAATATCGCGATATGATGAAATGCGATTTTTTAACCGCAAAGCTGCGATTATATGGCGCTTTTCCACTGCATGGTACAGTACGGCTCGGTTCGGTACGGCTCACTTATGGCGCATTTCCACTGCATGGTATGGTACGGTACGGCTCGGTTCGGTACGGCTCACTTATGGCGCATTTCCACTGCATGGTACGGTACGGCTCGGTTCGGTACGGCTCACTTATGGCGCATTTCCACTGCATGGTATGGTACGGTACGGCTCGGTTCGGTACGGCTCACTTATGGCGCATTTCCACTGCATGGTATGGTACGGTACGGCTCGGCTCGGTTCGGTACGGCTCACTTATGGCGCATTTCCACTGCATGGTACGGTACGGCTCACTTGTGGCGCATTTCCACTGCATGGTACGGTACGGCTCGGTTCGGTACGGCTCACTTATGGCGCATTTCCACTGCATGGTACGGTACGGCTCACTTGTGGCGCATTTCCACTGCATGGTACGGTACAGCTCGGTTCGGAACGGCTCACTTATGGCGCATTTCCACTGCATGGTACGGTACGGTACGGCTCGCTTCGGCTTGCTTTAAATGGTACCACCTCTGTTGAGGTTCCAAGCGTACCGTACCGATACTAAAATGTGACGTGAAAACACTGCAGATCACTGATTGTCAGACAGAATCATCTCTACCAGCGTCATTGTATTTACGACACGAGACACTAAACCCGCTAGATTTAAATAGCCAGTAGACAACAGCCAACGCTGTAGCACCTGTTTTAAAAGTATTTGCTTTTTAAAAAAAAGAGTATAAACTTAAAAAAAAAGAAATGGCTGAATCGTGGTCAGTGGACGAGGTGCAGACGTTCCTCTCGTTGGTTTGCCGAGGAGTGGATGGGGACACACAGAATGAAAAATTCGCATTTAATATGATGATGTCATGGTAGTAGAGACGGCAACTATAACGATCAGTCCCACCCACTTTGAAGCGGTACTAACTGCAGTGGAAAAGCAACCGAGCTAAAGCGAGCCGAACCGTGCCGTACCGAGTCGAGTCGTACCACGCAGTGGAAAAGCGAAGCGAGCCGAACCGTTCCGCGCCGAGTCGAACCGTACCGAGCCGTACCATGCAGTGGAAAAGCGCCAATAGTCTGGTCATGTGACACGCGAGAGTAAACCAGTCTGCACTGCAGATGAAGCATCAACTTGGCACGCGACACATACAGACCTGGCTACAGGAAATAAGAGTCTATGTTTAATTTATGTGATATTGTGTTATAGATTCTCTCCAACGATTCTGTATCGATTAAGATAATTTCAGATTAATGTCTGAGCTTAGTTTTAAACACAGATACGTGATGACGCGTGTGCTTTATAAACAACCGTATTCTGCTTGCTTCTAATTCCTCTGTCTCACACACATATACACACACACACACACACACACGACACCACTCGAACCTTACGAGAAATAATCTTTAATAAAGTTCGGAAAAGTTGAAGCGAATTACAAGGACATTCGCAGGCTTCACTGCACAAGATATGAGAGACGCGCGGTCTGCGTGATGTTACTTTTGTAGTGCATGGTCTCGCCCGCCGGTATTTTACTTACAAATGTTCTACGAAGGCATCATATGTCTTGGAATGCAGTTGGCTTATATATTAAAAATATGAAAATCACCGACAGAAGCTGCTTTCAATTTCAAATACTCACGTGCGCTTTGTGAAGAGCGTTTGAGCGTGCGGCTGTGAGCGACTCTACGTGGTTAAATGTACTTGCATCTCAAAATGCTTTTATGACGCGATATTAATGTGACACAGTCAGTTATTAAACAGACAGGACAAACCACATCTTATCATTTCAAAAGAGATGAAAACGTTCAGACAGCCTACTCTTAAATACTGAAAGCACTCTTTGTTTATTGTACAATTACATACTTACTGTACAAAGGCAAAGATGTTGTGTAAAATGGCTCTGAAAAGAGCCTTTGGGGTGTATGTAGCTCCTGTTGAGAAAAAGAAGAAACATGAAAAGGAGACAAATATATTGCAAATGCCTTTGTGAATTAATTGTAATTGTATTAATTTAGTTTTTTAATGTGTAATTATTATAAGTAGGCCTACTTTTAATTATGTAATTAAATATTTTAAGTTTTATTAATAAGATCAATTAAAGAAAAAAAATGTATCGGCTCATGAGGTGCCTAAAGATTCCCTTCCCTATTTTACAATGATTTATTGCTTGTTTTTGTTGAATAATAGAAAAGATAAAGTGCTTAAAAAATAATCGCATATTAAAATCGCAATATTGGTAAAAAAAAAAAAACGCAATTAGATTATTTTCCAAAATCGTCCAGCCCTACTACTTCATAACCACTTCTTTGACTACAGTGGCTGCGCCTCTGCGCGCTTGTACTAAACTGAGCTCTTTGATTGACAGGTCTACTTTTAACGTTACCATAGAAACACACAACAAAAGAGCTGCCTTTAATTTTAAGCATGTCACTTAGACAAAATCATTAAAAATGCCTTCAGAGGGTAAGGGGTTAATATTATAAATGGACAGATGTCATGTTTGTGTGGAAAAAAGACAGTCTGTCAATTTTATGACCGTTTATTAGTTTAACCTGGCTGTTTACCGAACGATTCTCCTCAGACTGAAAGAGAAAAACAAGTTCCTCTCATGTCTAAAAATACTGTCTAAAATAACTAACTGAAAATAATTAATACGCGAACATATTAACAGTCAGTTAATAATAACAAACCAAGTCAACAGTTGTCAGTTAGCCTAGTTAAAACAACTAACCAAGTCTAAAAACACGTAACGTTAGCTGCTAACGTTTGTTAATCCTCCGGCGCCAGTTTCTGTCATCCGTTTATCGAAAACATTTCTCAGAAAACTTGACGTTTTTCCAACAAAAGAATATTTTTCAATTAAAAAATAAGTACACAACACAGGCCTGAAAATTGTGTGTTTGAAATGGATAAACATACCTGAACACAAGAGAGTCCATTATTACTACCGAGGCGATGCTTCTGTGTAGATTTGATCATGCGCATAAAAACTAAACGCCCCCTTGGTTAAAAGGTTGAAAAATTCTACTCAAAAGAGATGCAGTATAGATTTTGGCCCGCGCTTGAAAATTCATATAAAAAGATAACATTAAATCTAAACAAAATTTCTCAAAAAATACGTGATATGTTTATGTTTTTTTGAATCAGAACTCATTTTGTCGGTTTAATTGCATAAGTTTTTATATCTTTTTTTCTGAACCTGTTTTGGACGTCTCATGTTTGTTGGGTATTATCATCATATAAATTGTGGCATACGGATTTTACAAAAGCTCAACATACCTTCGCGCTTACACCGTGGACCAACGTTTGCGTAGATCTAGGCAGCAGCATTTGTGGAAAAAAAAGAAGCGGGATCAGTAAAATGGTTCCTCACGGTTCCTCCGCCGATCTCCGGAGTGTGCATGAATTGGAGTAGCTGTAGACTCATCCCGCCGATGGTTTACCCACCTAAGTTTTTTGGTGTGCAGGGGGAAAAACCCCTTCCGATACTTTGCCACTGGTGCCCTCCAATTGCCAACGTTGGTAAGACCTAACGTGCTGTCTGGTAACACATCAATGCAACGCGGGCTACAACAGCAATACTCACAAGCCATCCGCTAGCGTGACCATGACTGGGAATAACCCGCACCTGACAACAAAGGCTAGAGAGCGCAAGAGAGAGAAAAAGAGACGCAATCACACTTCCTTAAATAACTTCCTACCTGGTTCCCTGTATATACGCTCAACAACACCATCCCCAGTACGGAATAGGAAAAACACAAATCATTGACGACTGTCACAATCTGGTGTCTCGTTATTACTCGAAGATAAAAATAGATTTGCTTAAAGGGGTCATATAATGCCATTTTTGTACAAGCTAATATGATTCTTTAGGGTCTAAATTAAAAGTTTGTAATATGCTTTAATTAAAAATTCTCATTAGTATTGTAAGAAAACACTCATTTTACCTGGTCAAAAACAGCTCTGTTTTCAGCACGCCGTTTAAGTGCATGTGTCTTTAAATGATAATGAGCTTTGCTCCCCCCGCCCCTCTGTTCTGTGCGGACACCGTTTGTTATAACCATAACACAATAACCATAAACGTGGGATTATGAATTATATTGAGAACGTCGTACATAGAAAACATGCCGTAATGTACCCTGAGTGTAAACCTTAGCCGCATTCATCGTGAAGCGTGCAGCAAGCGATTTGCAAAGATTAATATAAATATTAATATAAAGGTTACAAACGTTACACTCACTTCTTCTTCTGGAGGTGCAGCAGGAACACGAATAGTTGGTACCGATCCTTTATTCAGGAGCAGCTTCTTAGCAAAACCAGCTTTATACTGCCCCTCGTTTGTAAAGCAGTCTGGTGTGTGAAATAGTGTTGCACGGTGCACCGATACTTCAAAAGTATCGCGATTCTTGGAAATTAAAAACGTCACGATACCTAAATTTATTAGTTTCGATACTTCTAAGAATGACCGCGTTCCAGATTTGTGAGGCCGGCTGGCTGCGTGGCGTGAGCGTCTCAGCTGCGTGGCGTGTCCGTCTTAATTTCAGCTCCCATGTTAAGGGCTAGAACACTGCCTGCGTGATGCGTGCCCGAGCCGCGCGGAGAACGCGTGCATGCTAGAATACAACCAATGCCTATTTTTCACGCGACACGCAAGCGTGTTGGAAGCGTTTCCAGGCAAAATAGAATAGGAAAATATGTTTCTATATCATGTTGACACAAATACATATTAATAAATGACATTTTGATGTTTGAAAGTCTAGGTTTTGACATAAATGCAGATATAAATGTTAAAAGAATATCGATTTTCAAATACTGCACCTCTCAATACAGAACGAAATATTCTGTAGCCTATTTTGCCGCCAACACTGCCGACGTTGTCTTTGATGCTATATTTTTGTTTAACATGAAGTATAGGCCTTCCACAACTCTCTCCCCATATGTCAAATATATCACCAGGGAGGCTTATCATATGTTACCAATATTAGGCTAAACATTGTTTAATATAATCGCTGTTCATATTTTTATTCAAAGTTCAGAATCAAGATAAAGTTATTACCGGTAACTCTTATGTTTATTATGATAAATGAGATAATGCTGCTAAATTTATTATTTTTTTACCTTGAATGTCATTGCTCTAATTTATTTTTTATATTTTGATATTTCATATTTTGTTCAAATGTTTTATATTTCTGCTGTTCATATGTTCATTTATTAGTGTGTATTATGATTAGAATGTTGTCCCGGTTTTAAAATAAAGCACAGCAATGATATTTGAGAGTGTTTCTCCCTTTTCAGGAAAAGAATCGAAATCGCAAATCCCTTAGACGCCATTCTGCTCATAGACAGTGCTCCAGCGTATCAACAATGATCCACGCCGGTCCGCGCGGACTATGATTGACAGCTCGCTTGCGGGTCTGTGTTGAAACGCTGCTGTCAATCAACAATCGTGGGAGGGGCGTCCGACCATGTGACGTCACACGGTCGAACAGCTTGATTGACAGCGGGTCTGTGTTGAAACGCTGCTGTCAATCAACAATCGTGGGAGGGGCGTCCGACCATGTGACGTCACACGGTCGAACAGCTTGATTTGAGATGGGGGAAAACATATAAGAAGATTAAAAAAAAACACTGGATGGATTTTTATCATTTTATGATGGTTGTGTACAGGCACTGCCAACACACATTTCAGTACAATCAACTTGTAAAAGTGCATGTACCATTATATGACCCCTTTAAGGCACTTGTTGATCTGGTCTTAAGCGATGATATTTTCATTGTTTTGCCGTCTGCTGAAAGACCGCTCTGCACGTGTTCTGTCCGCCACACACTGGACGGGTGTATGGGCTCGTGTTGCCATCCAGAGGCTTAGAGAAAAGTACACAAAATACTTAAGAATACTTATAATAAAGATTATCTATTTAAAAAAATATATCCATGACTTTACAGGGTAGTCCTGTCAGAGAATGGCAAGTAATTACTGTAATGTAGAAGTGTCCGTGTTTTTTTTGTTTTTTTTTAAATAGTATATGTATATTAAAATATATACATTTTAACATTATATCGGTAAATTGTAGTTTGATGGTTTCTAATCTCTGACCAGTCAGGATTTTTTTTTTTTTTTTTGAGGAACTTAATAATTAAAGAATTTTTTATATATTTTTTTTTCAAAGTCATTGTTAAAATGTACCAAAACATAAACACTGAAGTACAAAAGGGCCTCTGACAGGGACAGGATCTTGATGACAGGATCTCGATGACAGGATCTCGATGACAGGACCACCGCTTGTACTTTAATTGAGGCGTGATGCGCATTTAATACTCCTACAAAAGTCTTGTTGACTATGACTCCACACCCCCCAGACATCATCCAAAAACCGTAAGTATGATAAGGGAGTCTTTTCACACTTGGGAAAGACAGTCTCCTCCCATTGGGCCATGTATATATTTGCATATGCTGGTGCAAACCTCTTCCCCATGGCTGTCCCCTTAATCTGTAGGTAAAATTCCCCCTCGAACTCAAAATCATTACAGGTCAAACTCAATTCCAGGAGTTCTAGGATCGCCTCATCTGGGGTCCGTTCTTCGTACGTTGCTTAAAACATCCGAGATCAAATGAGACATCCAAGATGATATCATCGTGCTACTCATGATCTGGCTAATTAGGTTCTTCGAACACACTTGCCGGATATGATTAGTATAGCTGGGTTGAGTTATCTGAGATAATTGCGCGTTCATGCGAAGTTTAAAAGGGGATATGTATCGATAGTAGAAACATTGATCAGCAACGCTGCTATTGGCTGCTCAGCGTGGCCAAAGAGCGCGCTCAGTTTTTCTCCTCAGCAGAGCAAGAACTAATAGTCGAAGTTTATTCGGAATTTTAATGTTTAATCAAAACGCCAGGGAACACCTCAAAGTCTGCAAAAGCCAGGAGAGATCGAGGGCTGGCAAAAAGTAGCAGACAATTTAAATCCGTTAGAAGTGACCATGTCAGATGTTTTTATCACTTAATAGCCTATATTTTTGTATTTTAATAATTGCATAATTACTTTGTTCATTGTAATGTCAGAGTCACCACACTAGAACATGGGAACAAATAAATGTGAAGTACAAAAATATTCTACATTAATGGTAATTTTTAGTTATATTATAGTCTCTTTTATAAAAGGCACTGTTAAATAATTGGTTGTCCGTTTATAAAAGTAACCAAGAAAAAGGCTGAGAAAAAAAAAGAAAAGATCTTAGTAGCCTACACTGTAAAATAATGTTTGCTGCATTAAATTAAGGCTGTATAGTCATTTCAACTGTTAAATCTTGAGTAATGATGAATTGCTTTGACTTGTTGCCTTTGGCTTGCTCAGTTGGGGATATTCTGGGGATATTTAATTTGATTTTATCAATCAATAAATTCCACTAGAAACAAACCTTGTTGTATTATTTTAATTTAATACTGTGAAGCTGCTTTGATACAATCTGTATTGTGAAAAGCGCTATACAAATATACTTGACTTGACTTGTGAAAGTGAAAACTGATAAACTTATGTTAATGTAAAAATATTTTGCCATGAGTTATTGATCACATGTTTCCAGAGTGTAGTTCATTGTAATGACATTGTGTTTTCCTCTTTTGTGCACTTTTACATAATACACCAACACTTGTATCTGTTCCCAAGAAAGTGGAGCTGAAATATGTGCAGTAAGTGGACATTTCCTAACTTTCCAAAGGAAAGAAAGTATAAGACTTTGTAATGTCCATTTGTTTCCATTGCACTGGACAGTGAATAAACCCTCTCAGATAACTGTCATATGGAGGAACTAGCCTACCTGCAAGTGCATAAATAACTTTACTTAATTTATACTTGTACGCTTTATGGCTGCAATATAAGTTGCAGGATTCCACATCTACAGAAAGGCCTACAGAAGAGTCTGCACAGACAGAGGAGACATAGGCCTACAGGTGGGTAGTGTATAGCCAACTTTTCCTTTTTATTTGTTGCATGAGGCATGTGTCTAATATCACTTGTTGCAGACACTTGACCACTGGCTTTTCTTTACAAAGAACAAATGAAATAAAACTCAAGGAACTAAGCATATTTGTCTTTTATTAAACATTTAATGAAAAGTGTTTTTACTTTTTGGCAATGTTGTGTAATATGGCACATGCAACAATGACTACGTTTACATGCAGCCAATAACCCGTTCAAAACCGGGATATTAGCAATAACCCGGTCGCGCACGGCCATGTAAACACCAGCAAAAACCCGGATATGCTCGTATCCCGGTTTTTAAAAACCCGGATATTACCCCTGGGGTACCCCTTTTCTAACCCGAATATTTGGTCATGTAAACGCGTATCGGCATATCCCCATCAAAAGGAACATTGATTTGTGTTCTGCGCATGTTCTATTCGCAAGGAATCTTGGTCTTTTGAGTAGAGACGGCGCATACAGAAACCCGCGTGCAGTATACCGGAAGTAAACAAGAAGTAGAGGTTAACATGGCGAGACGCAGCACAGCAACACACTTTTGGAGCGAGAAGGAAAGCGCAAACAAAGGTGATCGCTATCTGCCCCGAACTATTCATTATCCGGGTGCTGCTGCTGTTGTTGTTGTCTTTGGATACAGGAAGAAGAATTGGAAATGACGCATATTGCGTCTCAAGGTTGTCCGTACGTCCTGACGCTAACCGTGGGTCGCCGTTTACATCGGGATATTCCCAACTGATTACAAATTCCATGTATACAGGAGTAACTCTCTCTGCTCACGCATGTAAACGGGTTATTCCGAATGTTTCAGAAACCCAAATAGTGACCCTAACCCGACCATAACCCGGATATTGGCTGCATGTAAACGTAGTCAATGTCACAGGCCCTGTCAGGTGTGCAACCCCTCAGACTTTTCAGACACTGAAATCTTCCCTTTAGTTAGCCAAAGTTAATTTCATTGTGTGCCCTTGTCCTGGCCAGAGCTGCATTGTAACTGGTTTGGGTCAGGGAATGGGGTCATAAAACACCTGTCTGCAGGAACATGTCATAATCCCCTATGAAAAAATGCAGTTCTGTTAGTATCAGCATAAGTGTATGTAATACAGTGAGCTTGATATTTAATTGTGGAACTTTCCTTACCACTTTCAAATAATGTGCATAAATGTGAATCTCTGAAAATTCTTAAGTCATGCACAGATCCTGGCCATTTTGCTTTCACATTTGTGATATGGAAGATTTTAGTCAATTGCCTTTTTTTTTTTATATATATAATATTACTAATCTGGAATATTAAGACTTTAATATTGAATTGCTTTACAACATTGGGTCTTAAGTGGCTTGGAAATTCCACAAAAAAAAAACTAAAACTGTTTTTTAAAGCTAAAAGCGCCAGGTAAACTCCGAATGACAAGACAGACAGCACTTTCCATCAAGTTCTCCGCATCTTCAATAGTGTAAAGGAAAGAGCCACTCGCAAATAATCTTAGGGCAATGCAAACAGTTTGTGCTGTAGTTAAAGCCCGACTCCGACAAGTCGTAAATAAATGTGCGTTTCCAACAAATTAATAATGTAAACGACAATCTCACGAGTCACGAGAAAAAATATATATCTCAGAAAGTGCACTTTCGCTGCGCTGGACTTCCCGTGTAAGCTCCGCTTATGAAGCCGCAGTCTAATCCTGTTAACATGAAATAAGCCTGCTCGCGAGCAGGTTTAAGATTGCGCACCTGTTGCTATGACAGCAAGTCCAGGATGAGCGTCGAAGAACCAAACAATCCAAGATCATGCCAAATCGCCAACAATCAAATTCAGCTAACTGAGTTAGCGACGTACGAAGAACGGGCCCCTGGTCTAGAGGCATCAGGATACCGCAAAAAACAGTCCCGTACTGCCTTCAGCCCCAAAGGGGTCTCAATGTTAGTGTAAAGACTCTCTACATCCAATGAAAACAAGATTGCCCCTGGTGGCACTCTCAGACTCTTCACTTTATCCAAAAAGTCATAAGTGTCCTTAATATAACTAGAATGTCTAGTAGATAAGGGATTCAAGTAAAAATCAATAAACTCCGCAATCCTGTGACTCTCACTCCCACAATCAGAAACTATAGGGCGACCCGGGGGCATAAAGGGATTCAGCCATTTCTCCTTAGGCTTGTGGACCTTCGGCAATAAATAAAACCTCCTGGGTCTAGGTGCCACTTCCCCCCGTAGGTAATTAGCCTGTCGTCTGCAAATAAAACCCGTCCTTTCTAAGGTCTCCACTACCCCTTCAATACGAGGCACCGATTCCAAAGAAATGGGAGCCGTTAATTTACGATAAAAGGAACTGTCCGTCAGCTGTCTCTGTCCTTCCTGCACATAACGTCCTCTATCCATAATGACCACTGCACTCCCTTTGTCTGCTGGTTTAATAACAATATCACGCCTGGAGATCAACTCCTCCAGAGCTTTGACCTCTTCCGGGGGCAAATTCTGTCTTGGAGCCTGTGCTCTCGATAAGGCTATCTGGACCCCCTCTACATTTTTGTCAAAAAAGTCCCATACTTCCCCTGGTAACTGCTGGGGCCGGGGTACCCAGCCCGATTTCTCACAAAAAGGCAGAATTTGGACCCCTGTCTCCTCCCTAGGGCCAAAAAACACCGCTCTCTGTACTTTGGCATGAAATTGACCCAAGTCCGCCAGAAAAGACCCCATATCCACCTTCTTCATTAAATGGGAAGGGATAAAAGACAAACCCCTGTCCAATAGTCTAACCTGCACCGATGTCAATTGAAAACACTGAGACAAGTTAATTACTGAATGCCCTCTTTTATTTAGTGAATAATTCGAAATCTTTGAATTTTCTGGGACTTTCAACTTAAACTTTGGGCCCTGGCGGAACGGCCCCCTTACATGTTTAAATTCCGCAGCCAATGGTGAAGGACGGCTCTTGCCGTTGATGGCGTCCAATGAAGCCCGTCCTGCCCCACCTTAAACTCCTCCTCTGGGAGCAAAGGAATACTGAATCCCAGCTGGAATATCTTCTTATTGAGCGCCCCCAGATTCACCCTCTGGTTTGCTGGCAACCCCTGATCAAAATTAATCAGAGGGACATACATTTTTGCCCCTGGGATGGTGACTCTGGCTGCTTCCACCATTTTTTCCAATATCTTCCCCTGGCCTACTAGATTGTTGCTCCTCCGGTCATTTAGGCCGAATGCCAGGACCACATGCTCCGTGCCCCCGACCGTCTTGGTCCTATGCTTGACAATATTGTAACCGTCCCCTAATGTGGCCCCCGGGAAGCTGTGAACCTCCACTTCCCAAGCCTCTGTCCTCGGCAGGCGACTTAAATTTGAGGCCCCACGAACAGGATTGGGTTTACTGGGGTCAATGACCAGTCCCTGGCCTTCTCCCTGCCCTCGTGGTTCACGTGAATGCTCCACCGCGGAGCCTCTACTTCCGGGGGTCCTGAGGGCTTCTCTTTATCCCCCACCTCTGCCTCTTTCTGAGGAGCTGCTGGCCCTGCTTGATCCTCTGATCCTTCTCCCGAGAGGAGCCAGTCCAAGGCCTCCTCCACTTCAATCACCTGAGGGCTCCCTTCTTTCTCTGACTCTTGCTCCCGAGGCTTTTGCCACGGCGTCAGAGCCGGCAGGGTCACCACTGCCTTCTTTGAACTGGGGACCCATCCCTTCTTGGCCTTTGGCTGCTTCCCCCCCAACGGGATCTCTGCCTCTACGGTGGGTACTGCTGGGGGTGTTGACCCCCCGAGGTTGGTCTACCTCCATGGGGACCGTTTCAACCCTTTCCTCCTGCTGTCCCTGTTCCTTTTCCTGCGGGGGCTCGGGCCTGGCTTCGGTGTCCGCACTTGTCCCCTCTACTGCCTCTCCCTCAGGCCTCCTTCGGGACATGAGGGCCTTCACCACCCTCCAGGCCCGCTGGACCGTCTGCTCTTTCATTCTCCTATACCTTCTTCGTGTCCACTTCACGGCCACCTGCCACGCCTCCTTCCAGTCCACTCCAGGACTCCCCATTACCTCCCTGCTTGCCTTCCGCAGGGCCCCCTGGTAATGCTCCTTGAGGATGGCCAAGCCATTCTGTAGCCACTTGTTGGCGTTATCTTGCAGCCTGCACTCTGTCCTTGCGGACTGGAAGGCCGGCTGGACCTTCTTGGCCTGGTCCGCCAATCTCGCCAATCTACCGGGTGGGCCCTCCCGGCCGTCCTCCACCTCCACCTCCACCTCCACCTCCACCGTGTAGTGGAATAGTTTCAAAAACGAATGGAGGGCTCGGACTAGCCCTCTGAACTCCGGATCCCCCGATACTCTTCTCCCTTCATCCCCAACTTCCTGTCTTCTTCCTCCATTTCTTCCTCCCCTACCTCTCGCCTCGTTCCCAACATTCTTCCTTCTCCTCCACCTCCTTTCCCCCTCTGGTTCACTCCTTCTCCGAGAACTTGTCCATCTTCCCGCCTCACTTCTTCCACTCCTCTCCCTCCTTTCGTCCACCTGCCTCCTTCCAACTTCTCTTCCCCTCCTTCTCTCATCCCGATATCGCCTCTCTTCTCCACTTCTTCTCTCATCCCGATACCACCTCTCCTCTCTTCCACTCCTTCTCTCCTCCCGATACCTTCTCATCTCTTCTCCTCTTCCGCTCCTCTCATCCCGAAATCTCCTTCTCATCTCTCCTCTTCCACTCCTTCTCTCATCCAAAAACCTCCTTCCGACCTCCTCTCTTCCACTCCTCTCGCCCGAATCTCTTCCTCTGCTTCTCCTCTCATTCCACCTCCTTCCTCTTCCTCTTCCTCTTTCTCTCTCCATGCTTTTTGACTTTCTCTTTCCTAAGGAAATAAATGTGTGTAATTACACATCTGGTTCTTCACTCTACATACATATACACAACTGGTTCAAAAACCCGCGTCCCTGATATCCACCAACTGGATACGCCCCGGTATGTCATGTCCGATGACTCTGGCTAGGTTAGGTTTTTTGAGGATATTACAACAGCCCACCCCCCCCCTGGTTTTTCAAAGGGGTTCCGGGACTGAGGATATGCACTGGCCGACGCTTGTCTGACTACCTGTCGGGCTAAACTTCGGGACTATAGTGGGAGATCCCTGCCTCCCCTGTGGGTATTCAATCACAATGCTTTTTGTGATTCCACCATTGGACCAGGTATGGACCCCATTACACTTGGACAAGGGTCCCACTTGATCCCATAGTTTCTATCCGACTCAAATCGGGAAGCCTACTCTGGGTCTTACTATGAGTCACTATGGGTAATAGAGCAAAAATTGAAATTGATGGACGCTACCTCAGAATCCAACCATAGTCATAGGTATAGGCCTAAATCTAGACAAGGCAAAATATCCACATGAATCCACTTATGGTCAAATTTTAGAGCCTCCCTTGGTACCACTCTCCTAATCCCTCAAATTCGTGTAAGGTGAGGTGCAAGCCTAGATCCACATAGGTAGGTTTAGGGAAAGGATAGTTGCAAGCCTAGATCCACATAGGTAGGTTTAGGGAAAGGATAGGTGCAAGCCTAGATCCACATAGGTAGGTTTAGGGAAAGGATAGGTGCAAGCCTAGATCCACATAGGTAGGTTTAGAAAAAGGATAGGCACAGGCCCAGATCCAAAATGATAGAGCAATGCCAAACACAATCAGGTGTATTATCCATAGGGTTGGGATGGGTAGGTTTAGAGAAAGGATAGATGCAGGCCTAGATCCCCATAGGTAGGTTTAGGGAAAGGATAGGTGCAAGCCTAGATCCACATAGGTAGGTTTAGGGAAAGGATAGGTGCAGGCCTAGATCCGAATTGATACCAAACACAATCAGGTGTATTATCCATAAGGTTGGGATGGGTAAGTTAAGGGAAGAATAGATGTAGGCCCAGATCCAAATTGATAGAGCTATGCCAAACACAATCAGGTGTATCATCCATGGGAATATACTTTGCAGGCCTAGACCCAGAAAGATACCAAAACCCAACCAGGTATTTTATCCTATGGATAAAAGGGCTCAGATTGAGAAAAGATTCCTGGAACCAATTTTCCAAAAACATTCCCCCTTCATCATATCATGCCCTTATTTAAAAACGTTACTCCAAAAAACCTTCTCCGTGTATAAGAGCTGACTTGGCCTAGTGGGGCAGTCATGGCCTAGTGGTTAGGGAGTTGGACTGGTAACCCAAGGTTGCTGGTTCGATTCCAGAACCGGTGGGAAATGACTGAGGTGCCCTTGAGCAAGGCACCTAACCCCTAATCGCTCCCCGGGCGCCACACAAAGGCTGCCCGCTGCTCTGGGTGTGTATCCACGTTTGCAGTGTTGTGTGTTAACTACTCACTACTCTGCTCCTAATGTGTGTGCATTAACTTGGATGGGTTAAATGCAGAGGTCAAATTCCAAGTATGGGTTACCATACTTGGCCGTCACGTGTCACTTTCACTTTCTTGTTTCCTGTTGAAAACCCAATCCTCCAAATCCTGTCCGATTTTAAGCAAAAGATGAACCAGAAGATGCTGAACCCTTTTAGGAACAACACCTCCCTAAGGGCCGGCTTAGGCCTGTATTCATCCTCCTCGTCCGGCCCCGCACCCTGACCCAGCGAGTCAGAGAGGAGCCGGAGAGAATGTTCGACGATGATGATAATGACGATGATGACAATGACAAAAACTAATGATGATGATGAAGATAATGATGAACCAGGAGACCCTGAACCCGCTCGGGAACAGCATCTCCCTCAGGGCCTGCTTAGGCCCGTATTCATCCTCCTCGTCCGGCCCCCACCCCGACCCAGTGAGTCGGAGAGGGTGTTTTGTAGTTTCTTCCATCCAACGATCTTTGTTAATGATGATAATGATAATTTTCCTTCTTTTTATTCTCCTTTTCTTTTTCTCTTTCTCTTTCTCTTTCTTTTTCCTTTTCCTCCCGTGCTGACCCTGCTGAATCCTCCAAAAGCCAGTCAAGGGCCCCCTCTACCTCAATGACCTGAGGACTCCCCTCCGTTCTTTCCTCCTCCCGCGGTATTTGATAAGGAGTGAGGGCCGGCAACATCGCCACAGCTTTGCTTGTGCTGGGGCCCCAACCTTTCTTGGCCTTCGGAATCCTCTGCCCCCTCCCCTCGGCTGCCGGTGCCACTGCGAGTGCCAACGGGATTACTGGTCCCTGAGGTTGGTCCACCTCCATAGGGGCCTCTTCACCTTGTTCCCCCTGTTCCTGCTCCTGTTCCGTTCCAATCCTGGTCCCGGTCCCAGTTCCGGCTCCGTTTCCGGTTCTAGCTCTGGCTTCCGCGCAAATTGAGGTATAGCTTCGACCTCTGGGCCCACCCCCATCTTTTCTCCTTCCCTTTCTTCAGACCTTCTTCCTGTCATCAAGGTCTTCAGCACATTCCAGGCCCGCCGAATCGTTTGTTCCCTTAATCTTTTATACCTCCTCCGGGTCCATTTGATGGCCACCTGCCACGCTTCCTTCCAATCGACCCCCGGGCTCACCATTATCTCTTTCCCCGCCCTTCTTAGGGCCCCCTGATAATGTTCTTCCATTATTGATAATCCCGTCTTGAGCCAGTCATTGGTATTATCTTGTAACCGACATTCGGTTCTGGCCGACAAAAAAGCAGGCTGTACCTTTTTTGCTTGGGTCGCCAAGCCTAGATCCACATAGGTAGGTTTAGGGAAAGGATAGTTGCAAGCCTAGATCCCCATAGGTAGGTTTAGGGAAAGGATAGGTGCAAGCCTAGATCCACATAGGTAGGTTTAGGGAAAGGATAGGTGCAAGCCTAGATCCACATAGGTAGGTTTAGGGAAAGGATAGGTGCAAGCCTAGATCCACATAGGTAGGTTTAGGGAAAGGATAGTTGCAAGCCTAGATCCACATAGGTAGGTTTAGGGAAAGGATAGTTGCAAGCCTAGATCCCCATAGGTAGGTTTAGGGAAAGGATAGTTGCAAGCCTAGATCCACATAGGTAGGTTTAGGGAAAGGATAGGTGCAAGCCTAGATCCACATAGGTAGGTTTAGGGAAAGGATAGGTGCAAGCCTAGATCCACATAGGTAGGTTTAGGGAAAGGATAGGTGCAAGCCTAGATCCACATAGGTAGGTCTAGGGAAAGAATAGATGCAGGCCTAGATCCGAATTGATACCAAACACAATCAGGTGTATTATCCATAAGGTTGGGATGGGTAAGTTAAGGGAAGAATAGATGTAGGCCCAGATCCAAATTGATAGAGCTATGCCAAACACAATCAGGTGTATCATCCATGGGAATATACTTTGCAGGCCTAGACCCAGAAAGATACCAAAACCCAACCAGGTATTTTATCCTATGGATAAAAGGGCTCAGATTGAGAAAAGATTCCTGGAACCAATTTTCCAAAAACATTCCCCCTTCATCATATCATGCCCTTATTTAAAAACGTTACTCCAAAAAACCTTCTCCGTGTATAAGAGCTGACTTGTTTCCTGTTGAAAACCCAATCCTCCAAATCCTGTCCGATTTTAAGCAAAAGATGAACCAGAAGATGCTGAACCCTTTTAGGAACAACACCTCCCTAAGGGCCGGCTTAGGCCTGTATTCATCCTCCTCGTCCGGCCCCGCACCCTGACCCAGCGAGTCAGAGAGGAGCCGGAGAGAATGTTCGACGATGATGATAATGACGATGATGACAATGACAAAAACTAATGATGATGATGAAGATAATGATGAACCAGGAGACCCTGAACCCGCTCGGGAACAGCATCTCCCTCAGGGCCTGCTTAGGCCCGTATTCATCCTCCTCGTCCGGCCCCCACCCCGACCCAGTGAGTCGGAGAGGGTGTTTTGTAGTTTCTTCCATCCAACGATCTTTGTTAATTATGATAATGATAATGATGATGATGATGATGAAAATGATGGTGATGAAAAAAGATGAAGATTGATGAAGTCCAGATTAAGTTACCGATATCTCTCTTCTCTCATTAAGACCATTTGGGGTCCAAGTTTTCAAGATGATGATGAAGAAGGCGATGAAAAAAGATTGATGAAGATGAACCAGGAGATGCTGAACCCGCTCTGGAACAGCATCTCCCTCAGGGCCTGCTTAGGCCCGTATTCATCCTCCTCGTCCGGCCCCCACCCCGACCCAGTGAGTCGGAGAGGAGCCGGAGAGGGTGTTTTGTAGTTTCTTCCATCCAACGATCTTTGTTAATGATGATAATAATGATGATGATGATGATGATGAAGATGATGAAAATGATGAAGGTGATGAAAAAAGATGAAGATTGATGAAGTCCAGATTAAGTTACCGATATCTCTCTTCTCTCATTAAGACCATATGGGGTCCAAGTTTTCAAGATGATGATGAAGGCGATGAAAAAAGATTGATGAAGATGAACCAGGAGATGCTGAACCCGCTCAGGAACAACACCTCCCTCAGGGCCTGGTTAGGGTTTTAGAGGATATTACAACAGCCCTTCCCCCTCCTGGTTTTTCAAAAGGGTTACGGGACTGAGGATATGCACTGGCTGACGCTTGTCTGACTACCTAGTCGGGCTAAACTTCAGGACTATAATGGGAGATCTCTGCCTCCCCTGCGGGTATCCAATCACCAGGCTTTTGTGATTCTACCACTGGACCAAGTATGGACCCCATTACACTTGGACAAGGGTCCCACTTGATCCCATAGTTTTTATCCGACTCAGTTTATTAAGGAACCACTATGGGTCGCTACTGAGTCACTATGGGTAACTTCGAGCAGGAAAAAATAGATAGATGCTACCTCAGAATCAAAAAAGATTCTATATGCTAACCACAGAACTCCTTTTGGTTAGGGCAGAACCATAGTAATAGGTATAAGCCTAAATCTAGCTTGACAAGGCCAAACTACACGCTATCCACATGAATCCACTAGAGCAGGAAAAATAGATAGATGCTACCTCAGAATCGAAAAAGATTCTATATGCTAACCACAGAACTCCTTTTGGTTAGGGCAGAACCATAGTAATAGGTATAAGCCTAAATCTAGCTTGACAAGGCCAAACTACACACTATCCACATGAATCCACTAGAGCAGGAAAAATAGATAGATGCTACCTCAGAATCGAAAAAGATTCTATATGCTAACCACAGAACTCCTTTTGGTTAGGGCAGAACAATAGTAATAGGTATAAGCCTAAATCTAGCTTGACAAGGCCAAACTACACGCTATCCACATGAATCCACTTACGGACAAGTAAAAAAGCCTCCCTTGGTACAACTCAAGCTTCCTGCTCCCTCTAAACTCGTGTGAGAGGGAAATATTCAAGACACTCTCGTCAGTGATGTACCTCAGGCTCCTTGGGTGTTTCGGCTCTTTAAACACCAGACACCCTCCTCTGAGGCGGCCTATCCTGGATGATCAGTCCAGGACGAGTGTCTCATCGCCAATTTCTAATCGAACTGAACCAGATCCTCAGACACTGTGGTTGGGTTCCGGTTACCGGATTTTACCGAAATTGAAACTAACCACTCTTTCCTTTTCTTAACAGGACGACTGCTGACAGTGCCTACCATCAAAAGATCGAACCTTCCAGGTAAGAACATGGATCATTTCTCTTGAACCTTACTGCTCTTTTTTCTTTACAGGACGACTACTGACAGTGCCTACCATCAAAAGATCGAACCTCCCAGGTAAGAACATGGATCATTTCTCCTGAAACTCACTGTTCTTTTTCCTTTACAAAGCGACTGCTAACCATGTTGATCTTTCCGAATCAGAACTGCCAGTCACGCCGGAATAACTTCCCAGTCTCTCGACCTGGTCAAAAGAAGACTCACAATGAGGCGGGCGTCGAAACTGGCGGATGAGGAGCATCAAGCTTCTACCAGTCTTATGCCCTAAGAGTCAAGACAAACCAAACCGACATCATCCCATTACAGGACAACCGCTGGCCGTGTTGACTCCTGAATTGGAGCTCCAGGTAGGAGAATTCCCCCCTCTATCATAACCGAAAACGATGCCACAATCAGTGTGTAAGCATGTTGTTGCAGGATGTGCTGTTGCATGGAAGGCGCTAACCACCCATAGAAAATTGGGCACCATTTAAGACCTGTTCGCCCCAGGTCACCGTCCCTGCAGTGCTGTCCAAGTGGACCCAGGGGGGCTGGATACTTACCGCCCTCCCAAGCAACCCTTCGTTAACACTGCAAGGTATCCAGGTTACTCGAAAAAAGCCTGCGAGGAATGGTCTACTTCTGGGGCCCTTTGTCAGCCTTGCTGACTTAACTCAAGAAATCCTGCCCGAGAAGTCCCCAAATAGCAACGAATTGCCACCAGGTTCCTCTCAACGGCAAGATCCCATACACCTCACATCAAGGTTCAAAGATTGGCGGATGCACATTTCTGCACACCAAGCTTCTACCAACCTCTTCCCCGGAGAGAGAGTGTGTGTGTGAAGGGAGAGTCAGCTGAACAGATCAAAATCCTTACCAACAGGACGAATCCGTCAATCGCTGATACCACCAAATGGTGCGTCTCTGATATCTACCTTTCTGATATGGTTACCTCGACCGTGGTAACTTCCAAAAATTATAATTATTCCCAGTTCTTGCTCAAAAAACGATTTACTTTGACCATCCCCACCAGAAATGCAGTTAAACGGTCCCTTTAATAAGCACTCGCTCCAGGAAAGAACCACTTCTCTCCTCCTGAATTTTTAGCGAAAACACGATTTTTTCAAAAAAAAGTTTTTCAAAAAAACCGTTCCTTTAAAAAAAACTAAACTACACCCATGCAATAGGCTAACTTCTGCCGCTGCTTTCTTAAAGGATAGGCGCAGGCCCAATTCCAACTCGATAGAGCAAGGCCAAATACAATCAGGGTGGTTTTTAGAGAAGGATAGATGTAGGCCCAAATCCAAATTGATAGAACAAGGCCAAATCCAATCAGGTGTATTATCCATAGGGTTGAGATGGGTAGGTTTAGAGAAAGGATAGATTTAGGCCCAGATTCAAATTGATAGAGTGAGGCCAAAAACCCTCAGGTGTACTATCCATAGGGTTGAGATGGGTAGGTTTAGAGAAAGGATAGATTTAGGCCCAGATCCAAATTGATAGAGTAAGGCCAAACACCCTCAGGTGTATTATCCATAGAATTTGAGATGGGTAGGTTTTTAGAGAAAGGATAGATGTAGGCCCAGATCCCCATTGATAGAGCAAGGCCAAAGACAATCAGGTTATTATCCATTGGGATGGGTAGGTTTTAGGGAAAGGATAGGTGTAAGCCCAGATCCCTCTGGGTAGGTGTTAGGGAAAGGATAGGTGTAAGCCCAGATCCCTCTGGGTAGGTGTTAGGGAAAGGATGGGTGTAAGCCTAGATCCCTCTGGGTAGGTTTTAGGGAAAGGATAGGTGTAAGCCCAGATCCCTCTGGGTAGGTGTTAGGGAAAGGATAGGTGTTAACCCAGATCCCTCTGGGTAGGTGTTAGGGAAAGGATGGGTGTAAGCCTAGATCCCTCTGGGTAGGTTTTAGGGAAAGGATAGGTGTAAGCCCAGATCCCTCTGGGTAGGTGTTAGGGAAAGGATAGGTGTAAACCCAGATCCCTCTGGGTAGGTGTTAGGGAAAGGATAGGTGTAAGCCCAGATCCCTCTGGGTAGGTGTTAGGGAAAGGATGGGTGTAAGCCTAGATCCCTCTGGGTAGGTTTTAGGGAAAGGATAGGTGTAAGCCCAGATCCCTCTGGGTAGGTGTTAGGGAAAGGATAGGTGTAAGCCCAGATCCCTCTGGGTAGGTTTTAGGGAAAGGATGGGTGTAAGCCTAGATCCCTCTGGGTAAGTTTTAGGGAAAGGATAGGTGTAAGCCCAGATCCCTCTGGGTAGGTGTTAGGGAAAGGATAGGTGTAAGCCCAGATCTCTCTGGGTAGGTTTTAGGGAAAGAATAGGTGTAAGCCCAGATCCCTCTGGGTAGGTTTTAGGGAAAGGATGGGTGTAAGCCTAGATCCCTCTGGGTAGGTTTTAGGGAAAGGATAGGTGTAAGCCCAGATTCCTCTGGGTAGGTGTTAGGGAAAGGATAGGTGTAAGCCCAGATCTCTCTGGGTAGGTTTTAGGGAAAGGATAGGTGTAAGCCCAGATCTCTCTGGGTGGGTTTTAGGGAAAGGATGGGTGTAAGCCTAGATCCCTCTAGATAGATTTTAGGGAAAGGATAGGTGTAAGCCCAGATACCTCTGGGTAAGTTTTAGGGAAAGAATAGGTGCAGGCCTAGCTCCGTTTAATTAATAGAAGCACACTATCCTGAGTTTTTCTCTTAAAAAGGGCTCAGATTGGGAAGCGATTCCTGGAATCATATTTTCCAAAATCATTCCCCCATCATCATGTCTTGCCCTTATTTAAAAAAAACTCAGTAAGAATCTGCTAAGAAATTTGTTTCCCGTCTAAGATCCAATCCTCCCAGTTGTATCCAATCTCAAGAAACCAGATAAAAAAAATGAAAGATGAAAGATGAAAAACGAAAAATGAACCGGAAGCTCGGGATGCAGCTCGGGAACAACACCTCCTTAAGGGCCGGCTTAGGCCCGTATTCATCTCAACGATGATAATGACGATGACGATGACGATGACCATAGATGAAATGAATAAATTAAAGAAAATGAACCAGAAGATGCTGCGCCTGCTTAGGAACAACAGCATCTCCCTAAGGGCCTGCTTAGACCCGTATTCATCCTCCTCACCCGGCCCCCACCCCGACCCAGTGAGTCGGAGAGGCGCCGGAGAGGGTGTTTCTTATAGTTTCTTCCATCCGACGAGACGATAATGACGATAATGACGATGACGCTGATGAAGATGACAAAAAATGATGATGATGATGAAGAAGAAAATGAACCAGAAGATGCTGAACCCGCTCGGGAACAACACCTCCTTAAGGGCCGGCTTAGGCCCGTATTCATCTCAACGATGATAATGACGATGACGATGACGATGACCATAGATGAAATGAATAAATGAAAGAAAATGAACCAGAAGATGCTGCGCCTGCTTAGGAACAACAGCATCTCCCTAAGGGCCTGCTTATACAGTTCTTTGTCTTCAACGGAATTCTAGGGAGAAAAAACGCCCTCGCTTGACCCCAAGCCTTAATAACCCGAGACTTCTTTATTGCTGGCGGGTTCTTTCCCTTAGTCAAGTCAAGTCATCTTCATTTATATAGCGCTTTTAACAATGTAGATTGTCTCAAAGCAGCTTTACAGAGATAAATGTATAATTTAACGTAAGATTGTTTTGGCTTTATAGCGGTTCTTTAATAAAGTTATTTTCCAGCTAAAGTTAGTTTTGATTGATTCGCTTCCGTCGCAACGATCATTTGTTTTTAAATTAGGGCCGCCAAGACGACACCATTCTCTCTACACAGACTTTAGCGAACCTGTGAGAAACGCTGATGGCGTTCAGATGCGCATTAAGAACGGGTTCTATAATTATGTGCGTTTGAATATATGTGTGCAGGTTTGGAATTCCCTACAAACCAAGCCTAAACAAATTACTGGTGTTTCCTTATAGTTTTGATTCAGAATTTTATTTTATCAATTCGGGGTAGATACGCAAATTGAGTTTTCCCGACGACGCGTTATCTGTAGAGTGGTAGAGGGATCCTCCATAGGGAGAGACTAGTTGGCACTTCAGCACTGCGTTGACATCGGGTCCAGGCGAAGGTCCTTCATCAGATCTGGAAACGGCCTGGATCCGGCAGGCTGCGGGAAAACCTTGGGATAAACAAAGACACTAAAATTAGCGTAGATGCCATTCTTCTCATGATGTAACAAGTACATCAGGATTTATGGGAAGTGTTCCCGGTTCCAGAGGTTTAGGAAGTCGGCTATGAACCAACAGGTCTCGTAAATTTGTATTCCTCTTGTAGGCAGCAAGAAGAGCAATATCCTGACCTTCTGGGATGTGTGCCAAGGTCTCTTCAAAATTATTCCTAATCTCTTTGTTAAGCCTCCCCGCCTCTGGTGTATACGGAAAAATGGCCGGAACTAAAACCTTACCTATTCCTGCTTTGTGCCTGGGCTCTGTGCTGGCCTGCAACCGACGATGTTCCTTATAAATCCCTCTAAGCCGTGATCTAGAGTAACCTCTTGCCCGGAGCGCACAAAACAACATGCATTTGGCCTCCTGAAAGTCTTCTTCTCTTGAACAAATCCTCCTAAATCTGAGGAGCTGAGATAAAACTATACCTCTAAAGGTGTGTCTCGGATGATAACTCTGATGATGCAACAGGGCATGGGTATCTGTCTCTTTAAAGAACATCTTAAAATCCAACCGACCCGTGGAAAGAAAATCCGGCCCCTTATATGCCAGTGTATCCAGGAACTCAATCGCTTGTTCCCTAACCACTGCTTGTACTTTAATCGAGTCATGATGTGCATTTAATACTCCCAAGAAAGTTTCAAAGTCTTGGTGGCCATGACTCCACACCCCCCAGACATCATCCAAAAAACGCAAATATGATAAGGGGTTTTTTTCACACTTGGGAAAGACCGTTTCTTCCCATTGGGCCATGTATATATTTGCATATGCTGGTGCAAATCTCTTCCCCATGGCTGTCCCCTTAATCTGTAGATAAAATTCCCCCTCAAACTCGAAATCATTACAGGTCAAACTCAATTCCAGGAGTTCCAGGATCGCTTCATCTGGTCTGGAGACATCCGGGTAGCGAGCAAAACAATCCTGCACCGCCTTCAGCCCCAGAGGAGTCTCAATATTAGTGTAAAGACTCTCTACGTCCAATGAAAACAGAATTGTCCCCGATGGCACTGTCAGACCCTTCACCTTATCCAAAAAATCATAAGTATCCCTAATATAACTAGAATGCCTAGTAGACAAGGGATTCAGATAAAAATCAATGAATTCCGCAATCCTATGACTCTCACTCCCACAATCCGATACTATCGGACGACCCGGAGGCATATAGGGATTCAACCATTTCTCTTTAGGTTTATGTACCTTAGGCAATAAATAAAACCTTCTAGGTCTGGGCGTAACTTCTCCCAGTAGATACCTTGCCTGCCGTCTGCAAATAAAACCTGTCCTTTCCAAAGAATCCACCACCGCCTCAATTCGAGGCACCGATTCCATAAAAATGGGCGCCGTTAGCTTACGGTAAAAAGATCCATCAGTCAGCTGTCTCCGTGCCTCTTGCACATAATGCTCCCTATCCATAATGACTACTGTACTTCCCTTGTCTGCTGGTTTAACAACTATATCGCATCTAGAGGTTAATTCCTTCAGAGCTTTAACCTCTTCCTGGGGCAAATTCTGTCTCGGAGTCCTTGCCCCCGATAGGACCCGCTGTACCCCCTCCACATTCCTGTCAAAGAAATCCCATACTTCCCCTGGTAATTGCTGGGGCCTAGGCACCCAGCCAGATTTCTCAGAAAAGGGCACAATCTGAACATCCGTCTCTTCCCTAGGGCCAAAAAATACCACTCTCTGTACCTTGGCATGAAACTGACCCAGGTCCGCCAGAAGAGAACCCCTATCAATCTTTTTCATTAAATGGGAAGGGATAAAAGATAAACCGCTGTCCAATAAGCTAGTTTGCGCTAGTGTTAACTGAAAACTCTGAGACAGATTAATAACCGAATGCTTTATTTTATTATTTAAATTATCGTACACGGGGCCCTGGCGGAATGGCCCCCTCAGAATTTTAAATGTACCTGCCAGTGTTTCAGGATTTCCCTGGCTGTTGCAGGCGTCCAGTGCACCTTGTCTGGCCCTACTTTGAATTTCCCTACCGGGAGAAGGGGAATACTACATCCCAACTCTGCAATCTTTTTATTGAGAGCATCAAGCAGGATTTTCTGCTGTCTCGGCAGGGCTTGATCAAAATTGATCAATGGGACGTATATTTCCGCCTCCGGAAACAATTCCTTGGCTTTTCCCACTATCTTTTCGAGCATCTTCCCTAAGACCGTAACGCTTCCCGCACTCCTATCGTTCAGGCCAAATGAAAGGATCACATGCTCTAACATTTCCGACCCTTTTGTTCCACATCTTAGGATCGCATAGGCGTCTGCTATTGAGGCCCCTGAAAAACCATGAATCTCCAGGTCCCAGGCCCTTGTCTTTGGCAGGCGATTCACATTCGAGTCCCCCACAATAAGAATGGGACTCACCGGAGACAGGGACCACTCCCTCATATTTTGTCTCTCATGATTGAAATGTAGGCTCCACCTTGAAGCCTCCTCACAATCCCCCTTAGCCTTCTCCTGTTCCTTCCTTTCCTTTTCCTTCTCCCTTTCTCTTTCTCCTTCACTTTCCTTTTCTTTTTCCTCCCGTGCTGCCCCTGAATCCTCCAACAGCCAGTCCAAGGCCCCCTCTACCTCAATAACCTGAGGACTCCCCTCCTTTCTTTCCTCCTCCCGAGGTATCTGATAAGGGGTGAGGGCCGGTAACATCACCACAGCTTTACTTGTGCTGGGGCCCCAACTTTTCTTGGCCTTTGGAATTCTCTGTTCCTTCCCTTTAACTACAGGTACTCCTGCGGGTACTATTGGAATTCCCGGTCCCTCAGAATGATCCACTTCCATGGGGACCTCCTCACTTTGTTCCCCCTGTTCCCGCTCCTGCTCCAACACTAATCCCAGTCCCAGCTCTGGTTCCGGTTCTGGTTCTTGTTCTGGTTCTGGTTCTGGTTCTGGCCCTGGCTCCTGCGCGAATTGAGGGATTTCTTCCACCTCTGGGCCCACTTCCTCCTCTTCTTCCCCTTCTTTTTCCTTTTCCTCTGACTTTCTTCCCTCCAGTAATGCTTTTACCACCCTCCCAGCCTGCCTAATTGTCTGCTCTTTTATTCTCCGGTACCTCCTCCGGGTCCATCTGATGGCCACCTGCCATGCCATCTTCCAGTCGACCCCTGGGCCCGGCATTATTTGCTCCCTCGACCTTCTTAGGGCCCCTTGGTAGTGCTCCTCCATGATAGCTAAACCCGTTTTTAGCCAGTCATTCGTATTATCTTGCAGCCTGCACTCAGTTCTGGCTGACAAGAAGGCGGGCTGCACTTTTTTTGGCTTGCGCCGCCAATCTTGTCAGCCTGCCTGCTGAGCCCTCCCGGCCATCCTCCACCTCTGCCGCGTTATGGAACACTTTGAGGAAAACATGGAGGGCCCGGACCAGATTCCTGAATTCAGGATCCCCTGCCGGTCTTTCCTGTGCAGTCCCCCTCCTTCTTATTCCTCCTCCGGCTCCACGTTCTCCTTCTACATTCCTCCTCCTCCTGTCGCCCTCCGACTCACCCCGTCTTCTTTCCCCGTACACTTGTCCTCTTCCGCTCCTCTCTCTTCTTACATCTCTCCGTCCACTTTCCCCTTGTCTTCTTCCGCCCCTCTCCCTTCTTTCTTCAAACCTTCTTTCCACCTCTCCTCTTCTTCCGCTCCTCCTTACATCTTCTCTTCTTCTCCTGTCTTCCCAATGACTTCCCTCTCTCCTTTCCCTCCTTTTGCGTTCTCCACTCCTCCGTTCTCCACTCCTCTCCCTCCTTTGGCGTTCTCCACTCCTACGTTCTCCACTCCTCTCCCTCCTTTGGCGTTCTCTACTCCTACGTTCTCCATCTCCACTCCTTCTACGTTCTCCACCTCCACTCCTTCCACGTTCTTCACTCCTTCCACTCCTTCTACTTTCTCCACCTCCACTCCTTCCACGTTCTTCACTCCTTCCACTCCTTATACGTTCTCCACCACGTCGTCTTCTCCACCTCCAACCCCCTCTTTCTCCTCTTCTTGCTCTCTCCATTGCTCAACCATAAGGTTGAGATGGTAGGTTTAGAGAAAGGATAGATGTAGGCCCAGATCCAAATTGATAGAGCAAGGCCAAACACAATCAGGTTATTATCCATAGGGTTGGGATGGGTAGGTTTTAGGGAAAGGATAGTTGCAAGCCTAGATCCCCCTAGGTAGGTTTTAGGGAAAGGATAGGTGTAAGCTTAGCTCCCTCTGGGTAGGTTTTAGGGAAAGGATAGGTGTAAGCCTAGCTCCCTCTGGGTAGGTTTTAGGGAAAGGATAGGTGTAGGCCTAGATCTCCATGGGTAGGTTTTAGGGAAAGAATAGGTGTAGGCCTAGATCCCCCTGGGTAGGTTTTAGGGAAAGGATAGGTGTAGGCCTAGATCTCCATGGGTAGGTTTTAAGGAAAGAATAGGTGTAGGCCTAGATCCCCCTGGGTAGGTTTTAGGGAAAGGATAGGTGTAGGCCTAGATCTCCATGGGTAGGTTTTTAGGGAAAGAATGGGTGTAGTCCTAGATCCCCCTGGGTAGGTTTTAGGGAAAGGATAGGTGTAGGCCTAGATCCCACTGGGTAGGTTTTAGGGAAAAAAAATTCAGGTGCAGGCCTAGCTCAAAAATTTATAGAAGCGTGCTTAAGCACCATCCAATGAATTATCCATAAACTGCCATAAATAAATGCAGACCTAGATTCCCATTGGTAAAGTGACTCCAAACACCATCCGGCGTAGATAAAACTAAGCACAACCAAATACACTATCCTGGATAAGCTCCGAACAGAAGTTTATGAAAGGGCTCAGATTGGGAAGTGATTCCTGGAATCCTATTTTCCAAAATCCTTCCCCCATCATCATATCTTGCCCTTATTAAAAAAACTAATCCAATAAGAACCTTCACCGTATGTGTTGTCTCCTGTCCAAGATCCAATCCTCCCAGTTTGTGTCTGATCTCAAGAAACAAGATGAAAAGATGAAAGATGAACCAGAAGATGCTGAACCTGTTTAGGAACAACACCTCCCTAAGGGCCGGCTTAGGCCCGTATTCATCCCCCCCGTCCGACCCCAACCCCGACCCAAAGAGACGAAGAGGGGCCGGAGAGGGTGTATTGTGGTTTCCTCAATCCCACGATCTCCGTACATCCTTGAATTCCAATTTCCATCCTAGACTCGAATCTCCAGATTAGGTTACTGATACTTCTCTTCTCTCATTTAGTCCATTTGGGGTCCAAGTTCCTAATTTCTCAATCCAGATGTATTCCTTGTACAACCTGTGCCTTAAAGTCCACCTCGGGTTATGCTCCAATCCTCTTATCCTCAACTTCTGCAGTCCATGTTGTTTGAAATGCTCAATCAGTACTCTCCTATTGCCACTCAAGACCCCCTTCCGGATCACATATCTATGCTGATATAAACGGGTCCTGATAGAATTCTTTGTCTGACCAACATACTGCTTACCACACCGGCTACATTGAATCGCATAAATACAGTTACTCGTTCTCAAAGAAATTCTGGGGAGAAAAAACGCCCTAGATTGTCCCTGAGCTTTGATAATCCGAGGCCTATTTATTATTGGCGGTTTCTTTCCTTTCCTTCTAGGAAGCCGGCTATGAACCAACAAATCTCGCAAATTCGTGTTCCTCCTGTAGGCTGCAAGAAGAGTAATATCTTGACCTTCCGGAATGTCCACCAATATCTCCTCGAAATTATTCCTAATCTCTTTATTGAGCCTCACCGCCTCCGGAGTATACGGAAAAATGGCCGGAACTAGAACCTTATCTGTTCCCGCTTTGGGCCTAGGCTCCGAATTCGCCTGCAACCGACAGTGTTCTTTATAAATCCCTCTAAGCCGCGATCTAGAGTAACCTCTTGTCCGAAGCGCACAAAACAACGTCCGTTTAGCTTCCTGAAAGTCCTCTTCTCTTGAACAAATCCTCCGAAATCTAAGAAGCTGAGATAACACTATACCTCTAAATGTATGTCTCGGATGATAACTATGATGATGCAATAAGGCATGAGTATCTGTCTCTTTAAAGAACATCCTGAAATCCAACTGACCCGTAGAAAGAAAATCCGGTCCCTTATATACCGTTGTGTCCAGAAACTCAATAGCCTGTTCATTAACCACCGCCTGTACCTTAATCGAGGCATGGTGAGCATTTAATACCCCCAAAAAAGTTTTAAAATCCTGTTGACTATGGGTCCACACTCCCCAAACATCATCCAAGAACCGCAAGTACGATAAGGGAGTCTTTTCACACTTGGGAAAAACCGTCTCTTCCCATTGAGCCATATATATATTTGCATATGCTGGAGCAAACCTTTTCCCCATGGCTGTCCCCTTAATCTGTAGGTAAAACTCCCCCTCGAACTCAAAATCATTACAGGTCAGACTTAATTCCAGGAGCTCTAGAATCGCTTCATCTGGTCTAGAAGCATCCGGATACCGAGAAAAACAGTCTCGTACTGCCCTCAGTCCCAAAGGGGTCTCAATGTTAGTGTAGAGACTCTCCACATCCAATGAAAACAAAATTGCCCCTGGCGGCACCTTCAGGCTCTTAACTTTATCCAAAAAGTCATAAGTGTCCCTAACATAACTAGAATGTCTAGTAGATAAGGGATTCAAATAAAAATCAATCAACTCCGCAATCCTGTGACTCTCACTTCCACAGTCCGAAACTATTGGACGACCCGGGGGCATAAAGGGATTTAACCATTTCTCCCTAGGTTTGTGCACCTTTGGCAATAAATAAAACCGTCTAGGTCTAGGTGTAACTTCCCCCAGTAGGTAATTTGCCTGCCGTTTGCAAATAAAACCTGTCCTCTCCAACGCATTCACCACCTTCTCAATGCGAGGCACTGATTCCATAAAAATAGGAGCCGTTAACCTACGATAAAAGGATCCGTCGGTCAACTGTCTCTGTGCTTCTTGCACGTAACGTTCCCTATCCATAATGACCACTGTACTTCCCTTATCCGCTGGTTTAATAACTATGTCTCGCCTAGAGGTCAACTCCTCCAGAGCTTTAACCTCTTCCCGGGGTAAATTCTGTCTTGGAGTCCGTGCTCCCAATAAAGCTATCTGGACCCCCTCCACATTCCTGTCAAAAAAGTCCCATATTTCCCCTGGCAACTGCTGAGGCCGGGGCAACCAGCCCGATTTCTCACAAAAAGGAAGAATTTGGACATATGTCTCTTCTCTGGGGCCAAAAAATACCGCTCTCTGAACTTTGGCATGAAACTGACCCAAGTCCGCCAGAAGAGACCCCCTATCAACCTTTTTCATTAAATGGGAAGGAATAAAGGATAGACCCCTGTCCAATAGATTAACTTGTGCTAATGTCAAGTGAAAACACTGGGACAAATTAATCACTGAATGCTTTTTATTTTTATTTAATTTATGCTGAGTGGGGCCCTGGCGGAATGGCCCTTTCCCTAGTTTAAATTTCTCTGCCAGTGCCTCAACATTTCTCTCGCTGTCGCGGATGTCCAGTGCAACTTGTCCGATTCCGCCTTAAATTTCCCTTCTGGAAGGAGGGGAATGCTGCATCCCAACTCTGCGATTTTCTTATTCAGAGCAGTTAGCCTCTCCTTCTGCTCCCTCGGAAGGGATGGATCAAAATTAATCAGCGGAACATATATCTTAGCCCCTGGAAATCGCTCCTTAGATGCTCCCACAAGTTCTTCCAGTATCTTCCCCAGGATCGGCATACTCCCTCTGCTTCGGTCATTGAGGCCAAATGAGAGAACTACCCGCTCTGTTATCTCTGACCTCTCCGTCCCGTGTCTCAGGATCGCACACGCGTCCAAGTCAAGTCAAGTCAAGTCATCTTCATTTATATAGCGCTTTTAACAATGTAGATTGTCTCAAAGCAGCTTCACAGAGATAAGCGTATAATTTAAGGTAACAGAGATTGTTTCGGCTTTACAGCAGAGTTAAGTTATTTCCATCTAAAGTTAGTTTTAATTGATTTGGTTCCGTCGCAATGATCATTTGTTATTAAATTAGGGGCCGCTAAGACGACACCATTCTCTCTACACAGACTTTAAACGCGAACCTGTGAGAAACGCTGATGGCGGTCACATGCGCATTTAGAATGGGTTCTATAGTTATGTGCGTTAGAATATACGCAGGTTTGGAATTCCCTACAAGCCAAGCCTAAACAAAATACTTGTCTTTCCTTATAAATTTTGATAAGGAATTTTATTTTATTTGTTGCTTTGGGGTAGGACCGCAAGACGAATTTTCCCGACAACGCCTTATCTGTAGAGTGGTAGTGGGATCCTCCATAGGGAGAGACTAGTTGGCACTTCAGCACTGCGTTGTCATCGGTCCAGGTGAAGGTCCTTCGTCAGATCTGGATACGGCCCGGATCTGGCAGGCTGCAGGAAAAACCTTGGGATAAACACAGACACTAAAATTAGCGTAGATGCCATTCTTCTCATGATGTAACGAGTACATCAGGATTTTTGGGAAGTGTTCCCGGTTCCGGCTGACCTAATCTATGCAGCATAACATTAAATTATAGAAGTCTATAATGTATTATGTGAAAGCTAGGTCAAAGAGATGTGTCTTTAATCTGGCTTTGAACTGACAGAGTGTGTCTGCTTCCCGGACAATGGTAGGAAGACTGTTCCAGAGTTTTGGTGCTAAATAGGAAAAGGATCTACCGCCAGCAGTGGATTTTGATATTCTAGGTATAATCAACTGGCCGGAATTTTGAGATCGTAATAGACGTGACGGACTATAATGCGTTAAGAGCTCGCTCAAGTACTGCGGAGCTAAACCATTCAGTGCTTTGTAAGTAATCAGCAATATTTTAAAATTTATGCGATGTTTAATAGGGAGCCAATGCAGTTTTGACAGAACTGGGCTAATATGGTCATACTTCCTGGTTCTGGTAAGAACTCGAGCTGCTGCGTTTTGAACCAGCTGTAGTTTGTTTATTAAGCGTGCAGGGCAACCACCTAGTAGAGCATTACTATAATCTAGCCTTGAGGTCATGAACGCATGGACTAATTGTTCCGCATTTGTCAATGAGAGCATATGACGTAATTTAGATATATTTTTAAGATGGAAAAATGCAGTTTTACAGATACTAGACACGTGACTTTCAAATGAAAGATTGGTATCAAAGAGCACACCCAGGTTCCTAACCGACGACGAAGACTTAACAGAGCAGCCATCAAGTGTTAGACAGTATTCTAGGTTATTACGTGAGGACGTTTTTTGTCCAATAATTAGAAACTCTGTTTTTTCAGAATTTAGAAGTAGGAAATTACAAGTCATCCAATTTTTTATATCCGCTATGCATTCCGTTAATTTTGTGAATTGATAAGTTTCGTTAGGTTTTGAAGAAATATAGAGCTGAGTATCATCGGCATAACAGTGAAAGCTAATGCCATGTTTCCTAATGATATCTCCTAAGGGTAGCATGTACAGAGTGAACAGCAGCGGTCCTAGTACTGAGCCTTGTGGTACGCCATACTGAACTTGTGATCGATGAGACATCTCATCATTTACTGCTACAAACTGATAACGGTCAGATAAGTATGATTTAAACCAGGGGTGGGCAAACTTTTCGGCTCAAGGGCCACACTGGGTTTTAAAATTTGACAGAGGGCCGGCCCAGTAGCAGATTATGAAACACGATTTCATCATTTTTTTTGCGTGCATATGCTGCACACTGTAAACCCCTTGGTTAGGATTAGGGGTGCGGAGTGCGTGCCTATTTCACGCCATTAAAGGGATAGTTCGTCCAAAAATGAAAATTCGGTCATCATTTACTCACCCTCAGGTTGTTTCAAACCTGTATGAATTTCTTTTTTCTGCTGAACACAAAAGAAAATATTTTGAAAAATGTCGGTAACCAAACAGTTGATGGACCCCATTGACTTCCATAGTAGGAAAAAAAAAATACTATGGAAGTCAATGGGGTCCATCAACTGTTTGAAACTGCGTTTCATAAGAACTACAAATAGCCTACAATTCGTGGTATTCGAACTTTCATGACACATTTACGTTGTGGCAACGTCTGCGCGAAATTCAACAACTGAGAGACGACATTCTGACAATACATTTTTTATGCTAGATATCCCCCGCATGTTATGTTTTGAGGTTAATTTTTAATTAGTCAGATGTTCGATAATTATAGCCTACTTTTTAAATATTGTTTATCCTTATTATTATTTAATGGGCCTAACCATAAATTAGAAACAAAACACCTAAGTGTACACTTAGAAGAGTAAAAATGACAGAAGGTTACGTTAATTCAACTTAACTGCATGGCAATCAATTTGCACTTCCAAAAGTCATACATTTGTGAAAAGAAAAACGAAATAAACGAATATACAAATTTATTTTCAGTATAATAAAATAAAACATAAAAAGCAAAGGCAGATCAGAACATTTAATGAACAAAACCAGGTTCAGTACATGGCAGACAGGGGAGCGTAGTCGAAAGCCGGGCGATAAAGGTCGGTAAACGGATTAACGGAATCAGTCAGGAGGATCCATCCACAAATCCAGAGTAGGCAAACTAAATAGCAGACAAATCAAAGGAAAAACTAAACGTGTGCAAGCGGTTACCAAACATTTTTTTATCTGTGAGTTTTCAAAAAAAAGAAAAAAACATTAACGTGCACCAAGTCTATGCGCTTAAGTCGCGGTCTGTTTGGTTTCCATGGTGACGCGTCTAGCTTGTTACGTGACACACCGCAGCCACAACAGCGCTGAATGAATGATGATCTGCTTTTATGTCATTTTTCCTTTTTTACATTTGTTAGCTATGGCATGAAATATCTGATATTCCTATTGTCAAATATATGCAACGCAATATATATAAAGCAAAGTAGGCAAAGAAAAGAAAAAGGCAAAATGAATGCGATCTTAAGACATTTTTTTAAATACTCAACGGGCCGGATTAAACAGCCTAACGGGCCGTATGTGGCCCGCGGGCCGTAGTTTGCCCACCCCTGATTTAAACCATGCTAGTGCATTTCCCGTAATGCCAACATAATGTTCTAATCTATTTAAAAGAACGTTGTGGTCGATGGTGTCAAATGCAGCACTAAGATCGAGTAACACTAATAGCGAGATACAACCACGATCGGATGATAAGAGCAAATCATTTGTGACTCTAACGAGAGCTGTTTCGGTACTATGGTACGGTCTAAATCCGGACTGGAAATCCTCGCAGATATCATTTCTTTCAAGAAAGGAACACAGTTGTGAGGATACTGCCTTTTCTAATATCTTTGACAGAAAAGGTAGATTCGAGATCGGCCTGTAATTGACTAATTCTGTAGGATCAAGTTGCGTTTTTTTAACAAGCGGTTTAATCAAAGCCAGCTTAAAGTTTTTTGGTACGTATCCTAGAGACAAAGACGAATTAATGATATTAAGAAGAGGATCTATGACCTCTGGAAGTATTTCTTTCAGTAGCTTAGTCGGTATAGGGTCTAACATACATGTTGTAGATTTAGATGATTTAATGAGTTTAGTAAATTCTTCCTCTCCTATAGCAACGAATGAATCAAATTTTTCCTCAGGGAGACTACAATGCACTGCCTGATGCGATACTGTAGTAGACGGTTGCATAGTTATAATTTTGTCCCTGATATTATCAATCTTATAAGTGAAGAAGTTCATAAAGTCATTACTGCTGTGTTGCTTGGAAACTTCGGTGCTTGAAGCTTTATTTTTCGTTAGTTTAGCCACCGTTTCAAATAAATACCTAGGATTATGTTTATTTTCTTTTAATAGGGTTGAAAAATAAGCAGATCTAGCAGCTTTTAAAGCCTCTCTGTAAGTAATTGAGCTCTCTTTCCATGAAATGCGAAATACCTCTAGTTTTGTTTTCTTCCAGTTGCGCTCCATTTTTCTGGCTGCTCTCTTAAGGGCCCGAGTGTGCTCGTTGTACCATGGCGTTGGACTATTTTCTTTAATCTTCTTTAAGCGCAACGGAGCAACTGTGTCTAAAGTGCTGGAAAAGAGAGAGTTAAACGTTTCTGTTGTAATATCTACTTCTTCTAAGCTATCTGAGATGCTGAGATGATGAAACTGATTAGGAAGATTATTAATAAAGCAATCTTTAGTAGCAGAAGTGATAGGTCTCACATATTTGAAACACGGAGTCGGCTTTGCAGCCTTGGCTAAATGCAAATTACACGAGACTAGATAATGATCTGAGATGTCATCGCTCTGCTGCAGAATTTCAACGGCATCCACATCTATTCCGTGTGATAATATTAGATCTAGAGTATGATTACGACGATGAGTAGGTCCTGACACGTGTTGTCTAACTCCAATTGAATTTACAATGTCTTTAAATGCCAATCCCAATGCATCTTTTTCATTATCGATGTGTATATTAAAATCACCAACAATTAGTACTTTATCTGCAGTCAATATTAATTCTGATAGAAAGTCTGCAAATTCTTTGATAAAGTCTGTATGGTGCCCTGGTGGCCTGTATACAGTAGCCAGCACAAATCTCAAACGTGATTTATCGTTTACACTATATATTTTTACATTAAGCACCAATGCTTCAAAAGAATTATATTTAAAACTTGATTTCTTAGTGGTTTTGAAACTATTACTATAGATTACAGCAACACCACCCCCTTTGCGTTTCAGACGAGGCTCATGTTTATAACAGTAATCTTGCGGGGTTGATTCATTTAAAGTAATGTAATCGTTTGGTTTTAGCCAGGTTTCTGTCAAACACAGCACATCTAGGTTATTATCTGAAATCATATCGTTAACAACGAGTGCTTTTGAAGTAAGCGATCGAATATTCAGCAACCCAAGCTTTAGCATTTGCTCATCTGTATTATAGCTGTTTTTTATTTGTTGAACATCAATTAAATTTTTAACCTTAGTTGGGTTTAAACGTTTTTTGGATTTCCAAATTCGGGGAACAGACACAGTCTCTATATGATGATAGCTAGGTGAAAGAGGCTCTATGTGATAGGATTTATCTGACCTTGGTGACGTGAGGCCGCTAGCAGACAGTCGGTTAAGCCAGTCTGTCTGCTTCCTGACCTGAGCCCCAGATTGTCATGTTTGAGCTCTAAGACTATGAGCCATATTACTAGAGAGAAGAGCAGCACCATCCCAGGAGGGATGAATACCATCTCTTTTCAACAGGTCAGGTTTGCCCCAAAAACTTTTCCAATTGTCTATGAATTCTATATTATTAAGCGGACACCACCGAGACAGCCAACCGTTAAGCGAACACAATCTACTAACTATCTCATCACTCCTGCGAACAGGAAGGGGGCCAGAGCAAATTACAGTCCTTGACATCGTACTTGCAAGTTCACACACCTCTTCAATATTAATTTTGGTGATCTCCGACTGGCGGAGTCGAACATCATTAGTGCCGACATGAATAATGATCTTAGAGAATTTACGATTAGCATTAGCCAGCACTTTTAAATTTGCTTTGATGTCAGGCGCTCTGGCTCCCGGCAAACATGTGACTATGGTGGTTGGTGTCTCTATTTTCACGTTCCGTGTAATAGAATCGCCAATAACTAGGGCACAATCATTCTCAGTGGGTGTTTCACTGAGCGGGGCAAATCGATTTGTTATGGTAATCGGAACGGAAGAGTGGTTTTTAGATCCGCGACTAGAGCGATCCCTCACTGTCACCCATTTGCCCGGCTGCACGGGCTCTACTTCAGCCAGAACCGACTCATGTAAAGTGTGCACTATTCTATGCGCATCCAAAACATCTAAAGCACTAGCACTCTTACTATCCTCAATTAAAGTTTGGATGCGTGTTTCTAATTCTGAAATCTTCTCTGTCAACCTAACTGTCTCCTTACATTTATCACATATAAATCCTATATTGTCGACAGAGAAGCCTATACTAAACATGTGACATGAAGTGCAAGTGACAATAACAGGACAAGACATTACTCACCGTGTTTGTTGAGTGATTCTTACTCACCTGAGCTTTTTATGAACTCAAAGGCGCGGACGCGCGAGAGAAAAATAAATAAATAAAATAGCTGAGCGCACGGGTGGCGCGTTAACAGGCTAGCGAATTACTAGCGTTTTGTGCTAGTAGTACTAATAACAAAAGCTAGCGATGTCAGGTTAATCTGAGATGTTGGGTAAAATGTAGTAGTATAAACAACTAGAAATGGTAGTAAAATGATGGTTCAAAACAAAGAAATATATGGCTAAGACGGAGCTTATCGCACCGAATCAAACAAACACACTCACAGCAGGCAGCGAGGCAGACAGGAGCAATCGATCAGACAGCCAAATACCACTATTGAGGCACCTGGGAAGCCGTGAACCTCTAGATCCCAAGCCTCTGTTCTCGGTATCCGATTCATATTCGAGTCCCCAATAAAAAGAATTGGACTCACTGGAGACAAGGACCACTTCCCTCTATTCTCTTTCCCCCCATGGTTAACATGGGTACTCCATTTTGAATCCCCTTCTTTCTCCTTTCCCTCCTCTTTCTTCTTCCCGTTTTCCTCCTCTTTATTCACCTCCTGTGCTGATCCCATTGAATCTTCACCCTCAAGGAGCCAATCCAGGGCCCCCTCCCCCACCTCAATCACCTGAGGACTCCCTTCCCTGTCCCCTCGAGGTTGAAAGGGGGTTAAAGCTGGCAGTTCTCCTGATAGAGTAGTTACTGCCCTAATTCTACTGGGGCCAAGCCCCTTTCTGGCCCTTGGGGTCTTCCGGCCATCCCCCAAAGGATTCTGCACCTCCTCTGCTGTTTCCTCCTGAATTACCGGAGCTGGCAAGGGGGCGGCCCCTGTAGGCTGGTCCACTTCCATGGGGACCGCCACCGCTTCTTGCTGATCCGGCTGGGAAAGCTCAGGCTCCACTTGGGTTCCCAAGTCCCCACTCACCCTTTCCACCTCCGGTTCCCTCCGGGACATAAGTGACTTAACCAACTTCCAAGCTTTCTCAACCGTATCCTCCCTCAATCTCCTGTACCGCCTGCGGGTCCACTTTACCGCCACCAGCCTGGCCTCCTTCCAATTCACGCCCGGTCTCTCCACTACCTCCCTGCTCGCCTTCCGCAGGGCCCCCTGGTAGTGCTCCTCTAAAATGGAAAGGCCATTCTGTAACCACTCATTCGTGTTACTTTCTAGCCTACACTCCGTTCTTGCAGACGCAAAGGCCGGCTGAACCTTCTTTGCCTGTGCCGCCAATCTGGACAGCCTTCCGGGCGAGCCTTCCCGACCTCCTTCCACCTGTACATTGCAGTGGAACAGCTTTAGAAAAGCAAAAAATGCTCGAACCGAGCTCCTAAATCCCGGATCCCCTGCCGTCTTCCCCTCCTGTCCTCCTTCATTCCTGGCCCCTGGTCTTCTTCTTCCTCCCAACTCCCTGGACTCATTGTCCCGTCTCCTTCCCCCATCCTCACTCCTTCTCCACCTCCTCTCCGATTCAGACTCTCCTCTCCCTCTCTCTCTCTCTCTGTCTCTTTTTCCACCATCCCGCCTTCTCTCTCTGTCGTCTCCTCTTCGTTCCTCAATCCTCCATCTTCCTCTCATGTTCATCCCTCCTCTTCTCTCCGCATCTCTTCCACTCCTCTCCCTCTCTCTTCCTCTTCGTTCATCCATCCTCCATCTTCCTCTCATGTCCATCCCTCCTCTTCTCTCCGAATCTCTTCCACTCCTCTCCCTCCTTCCTCCGTCCGAGTATCTCCTTCCCCCTTCTCTCCACCTCTCCTCTGAAAATCTTCCTCTCCTCTCTTCTGCCCTTCGTTCCCAATTCCTTCGTCTCACCGGCTCCCTACTCCATCCTCTCCTCTCGTCCCTCCTCCACACTTCTCTCCATTCTTCCATGCTTTTGACTCTTTCTCCTAAGAGAGAAAAAAAACATGTGATTCCACATCCGATTCTTCACTCTATACACTATTCCCAATTGGGTCAACAACCCGCGTCCCTAATATCCATCCACTGGATACGCCCCGGTATGTCATGTCTGATGGCTCTGGCTAGGTTAGGTTTTTTTGAGGATATTACAACAGCCCATCTCCCTCCTGGTTTTTCAAAAGGGTTGAAAAACCCGCCAGAAGAGAACCCCTATCCATCTTTTTCATTAAGTGGTCTTAGGGCCCCTTGGTAGTGCTCCTCCATGATAGCTAAACCCGTTTTTAGCCAGTCATTCGTATTATCTTGCAGCCTGCACTCAGTTCTGGCTGACAAGAAGGCGGGCTGCACTTTTTTGGCTTGCGCCGCCAATCTTGTCAGCCTGCCTGCTGAGCCCTCCCGGCCATCCTCCACCTCTGCCGCGTTATGGAACACTTTGAGGAAAACATGGAGGGCCCGGACCAGATTCCTGAATTCAGGATCCCCTGCCGGTCTTTCCTGTGCAGTCCCCCTCCTTCTTATTCCTCCTCCGGCTCCACGTTCTCCTTCTACATTCCTCCTCCTCCTGTCGCCCTCCGACTCACCCCGTCTTCTTTCCCCGTACACTTGTCCTCTTCCGCTCCTCTCTCTTCTTACATCTCTCCGTCCACTTTCCCCTTGTCTTCTTCCGCCCCTCTCCCTTCTTTCTTCAAACCTTCTTTCCACCTCTCCTCTTCTTCCGCTCCTCCTTACATCTTCTCTTCTTCTCCTGTCTTCCCAATGACTTCCCTCTCTCCTTTCCCTCCTTTTGCGTTCTCCACTCCTCCGTTCTCCACTCCTCTCCCTCCTTTGGCGTTCTCCACTCCTACGTTCTCCACTCCTCTCCCTCCTTTGGCGTTCTCTACTCCTACGTTCTCCATCTCCACTCCTTCTACGTTCTCCACCTCCACTCCTTCCACGTTCTTCACTCCTTCCACTCCTTCTACGTTCTCCACCTCCACTCCTTCCACGTTCTTCACTCCTTCCACTCCTTATACGTTCTCCACCACGTCGTCTTCTCCACCTCCAACCCCCTCTTTCTCCTCTTCTTGCTCTCTCCATTGCTCAACCATAAGGTTGAGATGGTAGGTTTAGAGAAAGGATAGATGTAGGCCCAGATCCAAATTGATAGAGCAAGGCCAAACACAATCAGGTTATTATCCATAGGGTTGGGATGGGTAGGTTTTAGGGAAAGGATAGTTGCAAGCCTAGATCCCCCTAGGTAGGTTTTAGGGAAAGGATAGGTGTAAGCTTAGCTCCCTCTGGGTAGGTTTTAGGGAAAGGATAGGTGTAAGCCTAGCTCCCTCTGGGTAGGTTTTAGGGAAAGGATAGGTGTAGGCCTAGATCTCCATGGGTAGGTTTTAGGGAAAGAATAGGTGTAGGCCTAGATCCCCCTGGGTAGGTTTTAGGGAAAGGATAGGTGTAGGCCTAGATCTCCATGGGTAGGTTTTAAGGAAAGAATAGGTGTAGGCCTAGATCCCCCTGGGTAGGTTTTAGGGAAAGGATAGGTGTAGGCCTAGATCTCCATGGGTAGGTTTTTAGGGAAAGAATGGGTGTAGTCCTAGATCCCCCTGGGTAGGTTTTAGGGAAAGGATAGGTGTAGGCCTAGATCCCACTGGGTAGGTTTTAGGGAAAAAAAATTCAGGTGCATGCCTAGCTCAAAAATTTATAGAAGCGTGCTTAAGCACCATCCAATGAATTATCCATAAACTGCCATAAATAAATGCAGACCTAGATTCCCATTGGTAAAGTGACTCCAAACACCATCCGGCGTAGATAAAACTAAGCACAACCAAATACACTATCCTGGATAAGCTCCGAACAGAAGTTTATGAAAGGGCTCAGATTGGGAAGTGATTCCTGGAATCCTATTTTCCAAAATCCTTCCCCCATCATCATATCTTGCCCTTATTAAAAAAACTAATCCAATAAGAACCTTCACCGTATGTGTTGTCTCCTGTCCAAGATCCAATCCTCCCAGTTTGTGTCTGATCTCAAGAAACAAGATGAAAAGATGAAAGATGAACCAGAAGATGCTGAACCTGTTTAGGAACAACACCTCCCTAAGGGCCGGCTTAGGCCCGTATTCATCCCCCTCGTCCGACCCCAACCCCGACCCAAAGAGACGAAGAGGGGCCGGAGAGGGTGTATTGTGGTTTCCTCAATCCCACGATCTCCGTACATCCTTGAATTCCAATTTCCATCCTAGACTCGAATCTCCAGATTAGGTTACTGATACTTCTCTTCTCTCATTCAGACCATTTGGGGTCCAAGTTCCTAATTTCTCAATCCAGATGTATTCCTTGTACAACCTGTGCCTTAAAGTCCACCTCGGGTTATGCTCCAATCCTCTTATCCTCAACTTCTGCAGTCCATGTTGTTTGAAATGCTCAATCAGTACTCTCCTATTGCCACTCAAGACCCCCTTCCGGATCACATATCTATGCTGATATAAACGGGTCCTGATAGAATTCTTTGTCTGACCAACATACTGCTTACCACACCGGCTACATTGAATCGCATAAATACAGTTACTCGTTCTCAAAGAAATTCTGGGGAGAAAAAACGCCCTAGATTGTCCCTGAGCTTTGATAATCCGAGGCCTATTTATTATTGGCGGTTTCTTTCCTTTCCTTCTAGGAAGCCGGCTATGAACCAACAAATCTCGCAAATTCGTGTTCCTCCTGTAGGCTGCAAGAAGAGTAATATCTTGACCTTCCGGAATGTCCACCAATATCTCCTCGAAATTATTCCTAATCTCTTTATTGAGCCTCACCGCCTCCGGAGTATACGGAAAAATGGCCGGAACTAGAACCTTATCTGTTCCCGCTTTGGGCCTAGGCTCCGAATTCGCCTGCAACCGACAGTGTTCTTTATAAATCCCTCTAAGCCGCGATCTAGAGTAACCTCTTGTCCGAAGCGCACAAAACAACGTCCGTTTAGCTTCCTGAAAGTCCTCTTCTCTTGAACAAATCCTCCGAAATCTAAGAAGCTGAGATAACACTATACCTCTAAATGTATGTCTCGGATGATAACTCTGATGATGCAATAAGGCATGAGTATCTGTCTCTTTAAAGAACATCCTGAAATCCAACTGACCCGTAGAAAGAAAATCCGGTCCCTTATATACCGTTGTGTCCAGAAACTCAATAGCCTGTTCATTAACCACCGCCTGTACCTTAATCGAGGCATGGTGAGCATTTAATACCCCCAAAAAAGTTTTAAAATCCTGTTGACTATGGGTCCACACTCCCCAAACATCATCCAAGAACCGCAAGTACGATAAGGGAGTCTTTTCACACTTGGGAAAAACCGTCTCTTCCCATTGAGCCATATATATATTTGCATATGCTGGAGCAAACCTTTTCCCCATGGCTGTCCCCTTAATCTGTAGGTAAAACTCCCCCTCGAACTCAAAATCATTACAGGTCAGACTTAATTCCAGGAGCTCTAGAATCGCTTCATCTGGTCTAGAAGCATCCGGATACCGAGAAAAACAGTCTCGTACTGCCCTCAGTCCCAAAGGGGTCTCAATGTTAGTGTAGAGACTCTCCACATCCAATGAAAACAAAATTGCCCCTGGCGGCACCTTCAGGCTCTTAACTTTATCCAAAAAGTCATAAGTGTCCCTAACATAACTAGAATGTCTAGTAGATAAGGGATTCAAATAAAAATCAATCAACTCCGCAATCCTGTGACTCTCACTTCCACAGTCCGAAACTATTGGACGACCCGGGGGCATAAAGGGATTTAACCATTTCTCCCTAGGTTTGTGCACCTTTGGCAATAAATAAAACCGTCTAGGTCTAGGTGTAACTTCCCCCAGTAGGTAATTTGCCTGCCGTTTGCAAATAAAACCTGTCCTCTCCAACGCATTCACCACCTTCTCAATGCGAGGCACTGATTCCATAAAAATAGGAGCCGTTAACCTACGATAAAAGGATCCGTCGGTCAACTGTCTCTGTGCTTCTTGCACGTAACGTTCCCTATCCATAATGACCACTGTACTTCCCTTATCCGCTGGTTTAATAACTATGTCTCGCCTAGAGGTCAACTCCTCCAGAGCTTTAACCTCTTCCCGGGGTAAATTCTGTCTTGGAGTCCGTGCTCCCAATAAAGCTATCTGGACCCCCTCCACATTCCTGTCAAAAAAGTCCCATATTTCCCCTGGCAACTGCTGAGGCCGGGGCAACCAGCCCGATTTCTCACAAAAAGGAAGAATTTGGACATATGTCTCTTCTCTGGGGCCAAAACATACCGCTCTCTGAACTTTGGCATGAAACTGACCCAAGTCCGCCAGAAGAGACCCCCTATCAACCTTTTTCATTAAATGGGAAGGAATAAAGGATAGACCCCTGTCCAATAGATTAACTTGTGCTAATGTCAAGTGAAAACACTGGGACAAATTAATCACTGAATGCTTTTTATTTTTATTTAATTTATGCTGAGTGGGGCCCTGGCGGAATGGCCCTTTCCCTAGTTTAAATTTCTCTGCCAGTGCCTCAACATTTCTCTCGCTGTCGCGGATGTCCAGTGCAACTTGTCCGATTCCGCCTTAAATTTCCCTTCTGGAAGGAGGGGAATGCTGCATCCCAACTCTGCGATTTTCTTATTCAGAGCAGTTAGCCTCTCCTTCTGCTCCCTCGGAAGGGATGGATCAAAATTAATCAGCGGAACATATATCTTAGCCCCTGGAAATCGCTCCTTAGATGCTCCCACAAGTTCTTCCAGTATCTTCCCCAGGATCGGCATACTCCCTCTGCTTCGGTCATTGAGGCCAAATGAGAGAACTACCCGCTCTGTTATCTCTGACCTCTCCGTCCCGTGTCTCAGGATCGCACACGCGTCCAAGTCAAGTCAAGTCAAGACATCTTCATTTATATAGCGCTTTTAACAATGTAGATTGTCTCAAAGCAGCTTCACAGAGATAAGCGTATAATTTAAGGTAACAGAGATTGTTTCGGCTTTACAGCAGAGTTAAGTTATTTCCATCTAAAGTTAGTTTTAATTGATTTGGTTCCGTCGCAATGATCATTTGTTATTAAATTAGGGGCCGCTAAGACGACACCATTCTCTCTACACAGACTTTAAACGCGAACCTGTGAGAAACGCTGATGGCGGTCACATGCGCATTTAGAATGGGTTCTATAGTTATGTGCGTTAGAATATACGCAGGTTTGGAATTCCCTACAAGCCAAGCCTAAACAAAATACTTGTCTTTCCTTATAAATTTTGATAAGGAATTTTATTTTATTTGTTGCTTTGGGGTAGGACCGCAAGACGAATTTTCCCGACAACGCCTTATCTGTAGAGTGGTAGTGGGATCCTCCATAGGGAGAGACTAGTTGGCACTTCAGCACTGCGTTGTCATCGGTCCAGGTGAAGGTCCTTCGTCAGATCTGGATACGGCCCGGATCTGGCAGGCTGCAGGAAAAACCTTGGGATAAACACAGACACTAAAATTAGCGTAGATGCCATTCTTCTCATGATGTAACGAGTACATCAGGATTTTTGGGAAGTGTTCCCGGTTCCGGCTGACCTAATCTATGCAGCATAACATTAAATTATAGAAGTCTATAATGTATTATGTGAAAGCTAGGTCAAAGAGATGTGTCTTTAATCTGGCTTTGAACTGACAGAGTGTGTCTGCTTCCCGGACAATGGTAGGAAGACTGTTCCAGAGTTTTGGTGCTAAATAGGAAAAGGATCTACCGCCAGCAGTGGATTTTGATATTCTAGGTATAATCAACTGGCCGGAATTTTGAGATCGTAATAGACGTGACGGACTATAATGCGTTAAGAGCTCGCTCAAGTACTGCGGAGCTAAACCATTCAGTGCTTTGTAAGTAATCAGCAATATTTTAAAATTTATGCGATGTTTAATAGGGAGCCAATGCAGTTTTGACAGAACTGGGCTAATATGGTCATACTTCCTGGTTCTGGTAAGAACTCGAGCTGCTGCGTTTTGAACCAGCTGTAGTTTGTTTATTAAGCGTGCAGGGCAACCACCTAGTAGAGCATTACTATAATCTAGCCTTGAGGTCATGAACGCATGAACTAATTGTTCCGCATTTGTCAATGAGAGCATATGACGTAATTTAGATATATTTTTAAGATGGAAAAATGCAGTTTTACAGATACTAGACACGTGACTTTCAAATGAAAGATTGGTATCAAAGAGCACACCCAGGTTCCTAACCGACGACGAAGACTTAACAGAGCAGCCATCAAGTGTTAGACAGTATTCTAGGTTATTACGTGAGGACGTTTTTTGTCCAATAATTAGAAACTCTGTTTTTTCAGAATTTAGAAGTAGGAAATTACAAGTCATCCAATTTTTTATATCCGCTATGCATTCCGTTAATTTTGTGAATTGATAAGTTTCGTTAGGTTTTGAAGAAATATAGAGCTGAGTATCATCGGCATAACAGTGAAAGCTAATGCCATGTTTCCTAATGATATCTCCTAAGGGTAGCATGTACAGAGTGAACAGCAGCGGTCCTAGTACTGAGCCTTGTGGTACGCCATACTGAACTTGTGATCGATGAGACATCTCATCATTTACTGCTACAAACTGATAACGGTCAGATAAGTATGATTTAAACCAGGGGTGGGCAAACTTTTCGGCTCAAGGGCCACACTGGGTTTTAAAATTTGACAGAGGGCCGGCCCAGTAGCAGATTATGAAACACGATTTCATCATTTTTTTTGCGTGCATATGCTGCACACTGTAAACCCCTTGGTTAGGATTAGGGGTGCGGAGTGCGTGCCTATTTCACGCCATTAAAGGGATAGTTCGTCCAAAAATGAAAATTCGGTCATCATTTACTCACCCTCAGGTTGTTTCAAACCTGTATGAATTTCTTTTTTCTGCTGAACACAAAAGAAAATATTTTGAAAAATGTCGGTAACCAAACAGTTGATGGACCCCATTGACTTCCATAGTAGGAAAAAAAAAATACTATGGAAGTCAATGGGGTCCATCAACTGTTTGAAACTGCGTTTCATAAGAACTACAAATAGCCTACAATTCGTGGTATTCGAACTTTCATGACACATTTACGTTGTGGCAACGTCTGCGCGAAATTCAACAACTGAGAGACGACATTCTGACAATACATTTTTTATGCTAGATATCCCCCGCATGTTATGTTTTGAGGTTAATTTTTAATTAGTCAGATGTTCGATAATTATAGCCTACTTTTTAAATATTGTTTATCCTTATTATTATTTAATGGGCCTAACCATAAATTAGAAACAAAACACCTAAGTGTACACTTAGAAGAGTAAAAATGACAGAAGGTTACGTTAATTCAACTTAACTGCATGGCAATCAATTTGCACTTCCAAAAGTCATACATTTGTGAAAAGAAAAACGAAATAAACGAATATACAAATTTATTTTCAGTATAATAAAATAAAACATAAAAAGCAAAGGCAGATCAGAACATTTAATGAACAAAACCAGGTTCAGTACATGGCAGACAGGGGAGCGTAGTCGAAAGCCGGGCGATAAAGGTCGGTAAACGGATTAACGGAATCAGTCAGGAGGATCCATCCACAAATCCAGAGTAGGCAAACTAAATAGCAGACAAATCAAAGGAAAAACTAAACGTGTGCAAGCGGTTACCAAACATTTTTTTATCTGTGAGTTTTCAAAAAAAAGAAAAAAACATTAACGTGCACCAAGTCTATGCGCTTAAGTCGCGGTCTGTTTGGTTTCCATGGTGACGCGTCTAGCTTGTTACGTGACACACCGCAGCCACAACAGCGCTGAATGAATGATGATCTGCTTTTATGTCATTTTTCCTTTTTTACATTTGTTAGCTATGGCATGAAATATCTGATATTCCTATTGTCAAATATATGCAACGCAATATATATAAAGCAAAGTAGGCAAAGAAAAGAAAAAGGCAAAATGAATGCGATCTTAAGACATTTTTTTAAATACTCAACGGGCCGGATTAAACAGCCTAACTAGTATGTGGCCCGCGGGCCGTAGTTTGCCCACCCCTGATTTAAACCATGCTAGTGCATTTCCCGTAATGCCAACATAATGTTCTAATCTATTTAAAAGAACGTTGTGGTCGATGGTGTCAAATGCAGCACTAAGATCGAGTAACACTAATAGCGAGATACAACCACGATCGGATGATAAGAGCAAATCATTTGTGACTCTAACGAGAGCTGTTTCGGTACTATGGTACGGTCTAAATCCGGACTGGAAATCCTCGCAGATATCATTTCTTTCAAGAAAAGAACACAGTTGTGAGGATACTGCCTTTTCTAATATCTTTGACAGAAAAGGTAGATTCGAGATCGGCCTGTAATTGACTAATTCTGTAGGATCAAGTTGCGTTTTTTTAACAAGCGGTTTAATCAAAGCCAGCTTAAAGTTTTTTGGTACGTATCCTAGAGACAAAGACGAATTAATGATATTAAGAAGAGGATCTATGACCTCTGGAAGTATTTCTTTCAGTAGCTTAGTCGGTATAGGGTCTAACATACATGTTGTAGATTTAGATGATTTAATGAGTTTAGTAAATTCTTCCTCTCCTATAGCAACGAATGAATCAAATTTTTCCTCAGGGAGACTACAATGCACTGCCTGATGCGATACTGTAGTAGACGGTTGCATAGTTATAATTTTATCTCTGATATTATCAATCTTATAAGTGAAGAAGTTCATAAAGTCATTACTGCTGTGTTGCTTGGAAACTTCGGTGCTTGAAGCTTTATTTTTCGTTAGTTTAGCCACCGTTTCAAATAAATACCTAGGATTATGTTTATTTTCTTTTAATAGGGTTGAACGCAGGACCAGCGTTCAGCATAAGAGGCACACCAACGAACGCGCATGCGAGTGTTTTTCTGGACTACTCAGTTTTCCTGTCATTTAAGTGTTGTGTTTTAGTCAAGTTTCGATTCGGCACATTGTCACGTTATTTGACTTAATTGCCCGAGCGAAACAGCATCTGTAGGAACAGTTATAAATAGAGGAACTTAAGGTCATTCGTCAGGACCAGCGTTCAGCATAAGAGGCACACCAACGAACGCGCATGCGAGTGTTTTTCTGGACTACTCAGTTTTCCTGTCATTTAAGTGTTGTGTTTTAGTCAAGGTAAGGCCATTTTCGATTCTCTGCTTATTTTCAATTTTTAAACTTCACATAATTCTGTATTTGAGTAGACGCGCTGACTACATTAAACAAAAGCCGCGAGTGAAAATTAATATTGCAGTCTAATTTGCACTTAAGCCTTATTTGCTCTCAGCAGTTTCGATTCGGCACATTGTCACGTTATTTGACTTAATTGCCCGAGCGAAACAGCATCTGTAGGAACAGTTATAAATAGAGGAACTTAAGGTCATTCGTCAGGACCAGCGTTCAGCATAAGAGGCACACCAACGAACGCGCATGCGAGTGTTTTTCTGGACTACTCAGTTTTCCTGTCATTTAAGTGTTGTGTTTTAGTCAAGGTAAGGCCATTTTCGATTCTCTGCTTATTTTCAATTTTTAAACTTCACATAATTCTGTATTTGAGTAGACGCGCTGACTACATTAAACAAAAGCCGCGAGTGAAAATTAATATTGCAGTCTAATTTGCACTTAAGCCTTATTTGCTCTCAGCAGTTTCGATTCGGCACATTGTCACGTTATTTGACTTAATTGCCCGAGCGAAACAGCTGTACTCACTCAAGCGGTGAAGCATTATCTGTATAACTATGTAATTTGCGCGCTGTCGCGGAAGCGTCAGCGGAAGCGTTCAGCTCTCGTGCTCAGCCTCCTCGTGTGAAGACCGACTCGGGTAAAGACCAGCGACTCTACCTGCGCGACTCCACCGAGCAAGGACACTAGAAAGGCACTTACGTATCTCCTTTTCCCCTCTCCTTCCCTCTCTTATCTTATCTTATTGTTGACATTAATCAACATGTGCTTTCAACACATTACTGTGATCTCTCGCCAACGCCCCTTCATCACGCGCAAAAGACAACGCAATACTGCCAATCTGCGTCCAATTCTCTCATCCTCACACACTCCACTCTCTCTTTCCGTGGGTCTATGGAATTGTCAGTCAGCAGTCAATAAAGCTGACTTCATTCCAGCCTTCGCATCTCATTCTACTCTTAGTATCTTGGGCTTGACTGAGACCTGGATTCGTCCAGAAAACTCAGCAACCCCTGCTGCTCTCTCTAGCAATTTCTCCTTCTCTCACTCCCCTCGCCAGTCTGGGAGAGGTGGGGGAACAGGGCTCCTCGTTTCTAACAATTTCAAATACTCCGCACTCTCTTCTCTATGCAACAACAACTCATTTGAATATCATGCTATTACACTTACAACTCCCATTAAGATCCATATTGTAGTCATTTATCGTCCCCCTGGTCAGCTGGGAAACTTTGTAGATGAGCTGGATGTGCTGCTGTCCACTTTCCCTGAGGACGGCACCCCACTTCTAGTCTTTGGTGACTTCAACATCCATCTCGAAAAGCCGCATGCAACAGACTTCACCTCTCTCCTAGCCTCTTTCGATCTCAAACGACTCATCACCACAGGTACTCACAAATCAGGCAACCAACTGGACCTGGTTTACACACGCAATTGCATCACAGACAACATCCTGGTGAGACCTCTCCATGTTTCAGATCATTTCCTCATTACTTTCAGTCTACATCTCTCTACCCCTTCACCACCAACACCCCCACCAGTCACTTTCAGGCGAAACCTGCGCTCACTTTCTCCCTCCCATCTTTCCTCTGCCGTGTCATCTTCTCTTCCCCCACCCTCACAATTCTCATCTCTGGATGTGAACACAGCAACGGACACCCTATGCTCCACTCTAACCTCTTCTCTAGACATTATCTGCCCTCTCTCCTCCAGGCCAGCACGTGCTACTCCCCCTAACCCCTGGTTATCTGAGGTTCTTCGGGAACACCGGACTGAACTTAGGGCAGCGGAGAGGAAATGGCACAAATCAAAAGACGCATCTGACCTGAGTATGTATCAATCTCTCCTCTCTTCCTTTTCTGCGGATGTTCATGCTGCAAAATCTTCATACTTCCACAACAAGATCAACAGCTCCTCCAACACACGTTCACTCTTCAAGACATTCAACTCTCTCCTCTGCCCACCTCCACCACCACCCTCCTCCTCCTTAACTGCTGACGATTTTGCGAACTTCTTCACCAACAAAACAACATCTATCAGCAGTCAGTTTTCAGCTCCACACACACAGGAACCCAGACTGACCGCTTCCACAGCCAATATCCCACTGTTCTCCTTCTCCTCGCTAACCGAGGAAGAAGTATCTACACTTCTCCTCTCCAGTCATCCTACCACCTGCCCTCTAGACCCCATCCCCTCACACCTTCTACAAGCCATCTCTCCGACACTTCTACCATCACTCACACACATAATCAACTCATCCCTCCATACTGGCACCTTCCCTACAGCATTCAAGCAGGCTCGGGTCACTCCACTGCTTAAAAAACCAACACTAAACACATCATCTGTAGAGAATTACAGACCTATCTCCCTCCTACCATTCATTGCGAAGACACTTGAAAGAGCTGTTTTCAACCAAATAACATCCTTTTTGTCTCTAAACAACCAGCTGGATGTCAACCAATCTGGCTTCAAGAAAGGGCATTCAACAGAAACTGCATTACTGTCAGTCACAGAAGCCCTACGGATCGCTAAAGCTGCTTCCAAGTCCTCAGTCCTCATTCTCCTGGATCTGTCTGCTGCCTTCGACACTGTGAATCATCAGATCCTTATGTCCAGCCTCTCATCACTGGGCATCACAGGAACTTCACTCCACTGGTTTGAGTCCTATCTCACAGGTAGGTCCTTCAAGGTCGCATGGAGAGGTGAGGTATCCAGAGCACATCAACTGACCACAGGGGTTCCCCAGGGTTCAGTTCTTGGTCCCCTCCTCTTCTCCATCTACACTACATCACTGGGACACATCATACAGGCACACGGCTTCTCCTACCACTGCTATGCTGATGACACACAGCTCTTCCTCTCGTTTCAACCAGATGATCCCACAGTAGCTGCACGGGTCTCAAGCTGTCTGGCGGACATCTCCACATGGATGAAGGAACATCACCTGCAGCTCAACCTGGCAAAGACTGAGCTTCTCATCCTCCCTGCCAATCCGTCTATTCAACACGACTTCACCATCCAGCTAGAGTCATCATCAATCACCCCATCAAGGTCGGTCAGAAATCTCGGAGTAACGCTTGATGACCAGCTGTCCTTCACAGATCACATTTCAAAGACAGCTCGATCATGCAGGTTTGCACTGCACAACATCAGGAAGATCAGGCCTTTCCTAACTGAACATGCAACACAACTTCTGGTCCAGGCCCTGGTCATTTCTAGGCTTGACTACTGTAATGCTCTTTTGGCCGGACTTCCAGCATGTGCAACAAAACCTCTACAGATGATCCAAAATGCTGCAGCTCGTCTTGTCTTCAACGAGCCCAAGAGGGCCCACGTCACTCCTCTGTTCATCTCTCTGCACTGGCTACCTCTCGCTGCTCGCATCAAGTTCAAGGCATTGACGCTTGCCTACAGATCTATCACAGGCTCAGCTCCCTTCTACTTTCACTCACTCCTACGAGTCTACATCCCTACCAGACGCCTACGATCGATCAACGAGCGACGTCTCGTGGTTCCATCACAGAGAGCCACAAAATCACTTTCCAGAACATTCTCATTCACAGCTCCATGCTGGTGGAACGCTCTCCCCGGCCTCATCCGGAATGCAGAATCACTGGCAACATTCAAAAAACAGCTGAAAACCCATCTCTTCCGTGAGCACTTAACCTCATAAAAAAAAAAAAAAAAAAAAAAAATCCTTTGAAACATCACTTATCAGACTTATGCTACTCTGAATAATGCCTGAACTTTGTATTCTGAGCACTTCTTGCGTTGTTGTTGTTTTTGCCTCTTCATGATGACTCGCTTTATTTAGTCCTAATTTGTAAGTCGCTTTGGATAAAAGCGTCTGCTAAATGACTAAATGTAAATGTAAATGTCAATGTTGAAAAATAAGCAGATCTAGCAGCTTTTAAAGCCTCTCTGTAAGTAATCGAGCTCTCTTTCCATGAAATGCGAAATACCTCTAGTTTTGTTTTCTTCCAGTTGCGCTCCATTTTTCTGGCTGCTCTCTTAAGGGCCCGAGTGTGCTCGTTGTACCATGGCGTTGGACTATTTTCTTTAATCTTCTTTAAGCGCAACGGAGCAACTGTGTCTAAAGTGCTGGAAAAGAGAGAGTTAAACGTTTCTGTTGTAATATCTACTTCTTCTAAGCTATCTGAGATGCTGAGATGATGAAACTGATTAGGAAGATTATTAATAAAGCAATCTTTAGTAGCAGAAGTGATAGGTCTCACATATTTGAAACACGGAGTCGGCTTTGCAGCCTTGGCTAAATGCAAATTACACGAGACTAGATAATGATCTGAGATGTCATCGCTCTGCTGCAGAATTTCAACGGCATCCACATCTATTCCGTGTGATAATATTAGATCTAGAGTATGATTACGACGATGAGTAGGTCCTGACACGTGTTGTCTAACTCCAATTGAATTTACAATGTCTTTAAATGCCAATCCCAATGCATCTTTTTCATTATCGATGTGTATATTAAAATCACCAACAATTAGTACTTTATCTGCAGTCAATATTAATTCTGATAGAAAGTCTGCAAATTCTTTGATAAAGTCTGTATGGTGCCCTGGTGGCCTGTATACAGTAGCCAGCACAAATCTCAAACGTGATTTATCGTTTACACTATATATTTTTACATTAAGCACCAATGCTTCAAAAGAATTATATTTAAAACTTGATTTCTTAGTGGTTTTGAAACTATTACTATAGATTACAGCAACACCACCCCCTTTGCGTTTCAGACGAGGCTCATGTTTATAACAGTAATCTTGCGGGGTTGATTCATTTAAAGTAATGTAATCGTTTGGTTTTAGCCAGGTTTCTGTCAAACACAGCACATCTAGGTTATTATCTGAAATCATATCGTTAACAACGAGTGCTTTTGAAGTAAGCGATCGAATATTCAGCAACCCAAGCTTTAGCATTTGCTCATCTGTATTATAGCTGTTTTTTATTTGTTGAACATCAATTAAATTTTTAACCTTAGTTGGGTTTAAACGTTTTTTGGATTTCCAAATTCGGGGAACAGACACAGTCTCTATATGATGATAGCTAGGTGAAAGAGGCTCTATGTGATAGGATTTATCTGACCTTGGTGACGTGAGGCCGCTAGCAGACAGTCGGTTAAGCCAGTCTGTCTGCTTCCTGACCTGAGCCCCAGATTGTCATGTTTGAGCTCTAAGACTATGAGCCATATTACTAGAGAGAAGAGCAGCACCATCCCAGGAGGGATGAATACCATCTCTTTTCAACAGGTCAGGTTTGCCCCAAAAACTTTTCCAATTGTCTATGAATTCTATATTATTAAGCGGACACCACCGAGACAGCCAACCGTTAAGCGAACACAATCTACTAACTATCTCATCACTCCTGCGAACAGGAAGGGGGCCAGAGCAAATTACAGTCCTTGACATCGTACTTGCAAGTTCACACACCTCTTCAATATTAATTTTGGTGATCTCCGACTGGCGGAGTCGAACATCATTAGTGCCGACATGAATAATGATCTTAGAGAATTTACGATTAGCATTAGCCAGCACTTTTAAATTTGCTTTGATGTCAGGCGCTCTGGCTCCCGGCAAACATGTGACTATGGTGGTTGGTGTCTCTATTTTCACGTTCCGTGTAATAGAATCGCCAATAACTAGGGCACAATCATTCTCAGTGGGTGTTTCACTGAGCGGGGCAAATCGATTTGTTATGGTAATCGGAACGGAAGAGTGGTTTTTAGATCCGCGACTAGAGCGATCCCTCACTGTCACCCATTTGCCCGGCTGCACGGGCTCTACTTCAGCCAGAACCGACTCATGTAAAGTGTGCACTATTCTATGCGCATCCAAAACATCTAAAGCACTAGCACTCTTACTATCCTCAATTAAAGTTTGGATGCGTGTTTCTAATTCTGAAATCTTCTCTGTCAACCTAACTGTCTCCTTACATTTATCACATATAAATCCTATATTGTCGACAGAGAAGCCTATACTAAACATGTGACATGAAGTGCAAGTGACAATAACAGGACAAGACATTACTCACCGTGTTTGTTGAGTGATTCTTACTCACCTGAGCTTTTTATGAACTCAAAGGCGCGGACGCGCGAGAGAAAAATAAATAAATAAAATAGCTGAGCGCACGGGTGGCGCGTTAACAGGCTAGCGAATTACTAGCGTTTTGTGCTAGTAGTACTAATAACAAAAGCTAGCGATGTCAGGTTAATCTGAGATGTTGGGTAAAATGTAGTAGTATAAACAACTAGAAATGGTAGTAAAATGATGGTTCAAAACAAAGAAATATATGGCTAAGACGGAGCTTATCGCACCGAATCAAACAAACACACTCACAGCAGGCAGCGAGGCAGACAGGAGCAATCGATCAGACAGCCAAATACCACTATTGAGGCACCTGGGAAGCCGTGAACCTCTAGATCCCAAGCCTCTGTTCTCGGTATCCGATTCATATTCGAGTCCCCAATAAAAAGAATTGGACTCATTGGAGACAAGGACCACTTCCCTCTATTCTCTTTCCCCCCATGGTTAACATGGGTACTCCATTTTGAATCCCCTTCTTTCTCCTTTCCCTCCTCTTTCTTCTTCCCGTTTTCCTCCTCTTTATTCACCTCCTGTGCTGATCCCATTGAATCTTCACCCTCAAGGAGCCAATCCAGGGCCCCCTCCCCCACCTCAATCACCTGAGGACTCCCTTCCCTGTCCCCTCGAGGTTGAAAGGGGGTTAAAGCTGGCAGTTCTCCTGATAGAGTAGTTACTGCCCTAATTCTACTGGGGCCAAGCCCCTTTCTGGCCCTTGGGGTCTTTCGGCCATCCCCCAAAGGATTCTGCACCTCCTCTGCTGTTTCCTCCTGAATTACCGGAGCTGGCAAGGGGGCGGCCCCTGTAGGCTGGTCCACTTCCATGGGGACCGCCACCGCTTCTTGCTGATCCGGCTGGGAAAGCTCAGGCTCCACTTGGGTTCCCAAGTCCCCACTCACCCTTTCCACCTCCGGTTCCCTCCGGGACATAAGTGACTTAACCAACTTCCAAGCTTTCTCAACCGTATCCTCCCTCAATCTCCTGTACCGCCTGCGGGTCCACTTTACCGCCACCAGCCTGGCCTCCTTCCAATTCACGCCCGGTCTCTCCACTACCTCCCTGCTCGCCTTCCGCAGGGCCCCCTGGTAGTGCTCCTCTAAAATGGAAAGGCCATTCTGTAACCACTCATTCGTGTTACTTTCTAGCCTACACTCCGTTCTTGCAGACGCAAAGGCCGGCTGAACCTTCTTTGCCTGTGCCGCCAATCTGGACAGCCTTCCGGGCGAGCCTTCCCGACCTCCTTCCACCTGTACATTGCAGTGGAACAGCTTTAGAAAAGCAAAAAATGCTCGAACCGAGCTCCTAAATCCCGGATCCCCTGCCGTCTTCCCCTCCTGTCCTCCTTCATTCCTGGCCCCTGGTCTTCTTCTTCCTCCCAACTCCCTGGACTCATTGTCCCGTCTCCTTCCCCCATCCTCACTCCTTCTCCACCTCCTCTCCGATTCAGACTCTCCTCTCCCTCTCTCTCTCTCTCTGTCTCTTTTTCCACCATCCCGCCTTCTCTCTCTGTCGTCTCCTCTTCGTTCCTCAATCCTCCATCTTCCTCTCATGTTCATCCCTCCTCTTCTCTCCGCATCTCTTCCACTCCTCTCCCTCTCTCTTCCTCTTCGTTCATCCATCCTCCATCTTCCTCTCATGTCCATCCCTCCTCTTCTCTCCGAATCTCTTCCACTCCTCTCCCTCCTTCCTCCGTCCGAGTATCTCCTTCCCCCTTCTCTCCACCTCTCCTCTGAAAATCTTCCTCTCCTCTCTTCTGCCCTTCGTTCCCAATTCCTTCGTCTCACCGGCTCCCTACTCCATCCTCTCCTCTCGTCCCTCCTCCACACTTCTCTCCATTCTTCCATGCTTTTGACTCTTTCTCCTAAGAGAGAAAAAAAACATGTGATTCCACATCCGATTCTTCACTCTATACACTATTCCCAATTGGGTCAACAACCCGCGTCCCTAATATCCATCCACTGGATACGCCCCGGTATGTCATGTCTGATGGCTCTGGCTAGGTTAGGTTTTTTTGAGGATATTACAACAGCCCATCTCCCTCCTGGTTTTTCAAAAGGGTTGAAAAACCCGCCAGAAGAGAACCCCTATCCATCTTTTTCATTAAATGGTCTTAGGGCCCCTTGGTAGTGCTCCTCCATGATAGCTAAATCCGTTTTTAGCCAGTCATTCGTATTATCTTGCAGCCTGCACTCAGTTCTGGCTGACAAGAAGGCGGGCTGCACTTTTTTGGCTTGCGCCGCCAATCTTGTCAGCCTGCCTGCTGAGCCCTCCCGGCCATCCTCCACCTCTGCCGCGTTATGGAACACTTTGAGGAAAACATGGAGGGCCCGGACCAGATTCCTGAATTCAGGATCCCCTGCCGGTCTTTCCTGTGCAGTCCCCCTCCTTCTTATTCCTCCTCCGGCTCCACGTTCTCCTTCTACATTCCTCCTCCTCCTGTCGCCCTCCGACTCACCCCGTCTTCTTTCCCCGTACACTTGTCCTCTTCCGCTCCTCTCTCTTCTTACATCTCTCCGTCCACTTTCCCCTTGTCTTCTTCCGCCCCTCTCCCTTCTTTCTTCAAACCTTCTTTCCACCTCTCCTCTTCTTCCGCTCCTCCTTACATCTTCTCTTCTTCTCCTGTCTTCCCAATGACTTCCCTCTCTCCTTTCCCTCCTTTTGCGTTCTCCACTCCTCCGTTCTCCACTCCTCTCCCTCCTTTGGCGTTCTCCACTCCTACGTTCTCCACTCCTCTCCCTCCTTTGGCGTTCTCTACTCCTACGTTCTCCATCTCCACTCCTTCTACGTTCTCCACCTCCACTCCTTCCACGTTCTTCACTCCTTCCACTCCTTCTACGTTCTCCACCTCCACTCCTTCCACGTTCTTCACTCCTTCCACTCCTTATACGTTCTCCACCACGTCGTCTTCTCCACCTCCAACCCCCTCTTTCTCCTCTTCTTGCTCTCTCCATTGCTCAACCATAAGGTTGAGATGGTAGGTTTAGAGAAAGGATAGATGTAGGCCCAGATCCAAATTGATAGAGCAAGGCCAAACACAATCAGGTTATTATCCATAGGGTTGGGATGGGTAGGTTTTAGGGAAAGGATAGTTGCAAGCCTAGATCCCCCTAGGTAGGTTTTAGGGAAAGGATAGGTGTAAGCTTAGCTCCCTCTGGGTAGGTTTTAGGGAAAGGATAGGTGTAAGCCTAGCTCCCTCTGGGTAGGTTTTAGGGAAAGGATAGGTGTAGGCCTAGATCTCCATGGGTAGGTTTTAGGGAAAGAATAGGTGTAGGCCTAGATCCCCCTGGGTAGGTTTTAGGGAAAGGATAGGTGTAGGCCTAGATCTCCATGGGTAGGTTTTAAGGAAAGAATAGGTGTAGGCCTAGATCCCCCTGGGTAGGTTTTAGGGAAAGGATAGGTGTAGGCCTAGATCTCCATGGGTAGGTTTTTAGGGAAAGAATGGGTGTAGTCCTAGATCCCCCTGGGTAGGTTTTAGGGAAAGGATAGGTGTAGGCCTAGATCCCACTGGGTAGGTTTTAGGGAAAAAAAATTCAGGTGCAGGCCTAGCTCAAAAATTTATAGAAGCGTGCTTAAGCACCATCCAATGAATTATCCATAAACTGCCATAAATAAATGCAGACCTAGATTCCCATTGGTAAAGTGACTCCAAACACCATCCGGCGTAGATAAAACTAAGCACAACCAAATACACTATCCTGGATAAGCTCCGAACAGAAGTTTATGAAAGGGCTCAGATTGGGAAGTGATTCCTGGAATCCTATTTTCCAAAATCCTTCCCCCATCATCATATCTTGCCCTTATTAAAAAAACTAATCCAATAAGAACCTTCACCGTATGTGTTGTCTCCTGTCCAAGATCCAATCCTCCCAGTTTGTGTCTGATCTCAAGAAACAAGATGAAAAGATGAAAGATGAACCAGAAGATGCTGAACCTGTTTAGGAACAACACCTCCCTAAGGGCCGGCTTAGGCCCGTATTCATCCCCCTCGTCCGACCCCAACCCCGACCCAAAGAGACGAAGAGGGGCCGGAGAGGGTGTATTGTGGTTTCCTCAATCCCACGATCTCCGTACATCCTTGAATTCCAATTTCCATCCTAGACTCGAATCTCCAGATTAGGTTACTGATACTTCTCTTCTCTCATTCAGACCATTTGGGGTCCAAGTTCCTAATTTCTCAATCCAGATGTATTCCTTGTACAACCTGTGCCTTAAAGTCCACCTCGGGTTATGCTCCAATCCTCTTATCCTCAACTTCTGCAGTCCATGTTGTTTGAAATGCTCAATCAGTACTCTCCTATTGCCACTCAAGACCCCCTTCCGGATCACATATCTATGCTGATATAAACGGGTCCTGATAGAATTCTTTGTCTGACCAACATACTGCTTACCACACCGGCTACATTGAATCGCATAAATACAGTTACTCGTTCTCAAAGAAATTCTGGGGAGAAAACCTGTCCTTTCCAAAGAATCCACCACCGCCTCAATTCGAGGCACCGATTCCATAAAAATGGGCGCCGTTAGCTTACGGTAAAAAGATCCATCAGTCAGCTGTCTCCGTGCCTCTTGCACATAATGCTCCCTATCCATAATGACTACTGTACTTCCCTTGTCTGCTGGTTTAACAACTATATCGCATCTAGAGGTTAATTCCTTCAGAGCTTTAACCTCTTCCTGGGGCAAATTCTGTCTATGCCCCCGATAGGACCCGCTGTACCCCCTCCACATTCCTGTCAAAGAAATCCCATACTTCCCCTGGTAATTGCTGGGGCCTAGGCACCCAGCCAGATTTCTCAGAAAAGGGCACAATCTGAACATCCGTCTCTTCCCTAGGGCCAAAAAATACCACTCTCTGTACCTTGGCATGAAACTGACCCAGGTCCGCCAGAAGAGAACCCCTATCAATCTTTTTCATTAAATGGGAAGGGATAAAAGATAAACCGCTGTCCAATAAGCTAGTTTGCGCTAGTGTTAACTGAAAACTCTGAGACAGATTAATAACCGAATGCTTTATTTTATTATTTAAATTATCGTACACGGGGCCCTGGCGGAATGACCCCCTCAGAATTTAAAATGTACCTGCCAGTGTTTCAGGATTTCCCTGGCTGTTGCAGGCGTCCAGTGCACCTTGTCTGGCCCTACTTTGAATTTCCCTACCGGGAGAAGGGGAATACTACATCCCAACTCTGCAATCTTTTTATTGAGAGCATCAAGCAGGATTTTCTGCTGTCTCGGCAGGGCTTGATCAAAATTGATCAATGGGACGTATATTTCCGCCTCCGGAAACAATTCCTTGGCTTTTCCCACTATCTTTTCGAGCATCTTCCCTAAGACCGTAACGCTTCCCGCACTCCTATCGTTCAGGCCAAATGAAAGGATCACATGCTCTAACATTTCCGACCCTTTTGTTCCACATCTTAGGATCGCATAGGCGCCTGCTATTGAGGCCCCTGAAAAACCATGAATCTCCAGGTCCCAGGCCCTTGTCTTTGGCAGGCGATTCACATTCGAGTCCCCCACAATAAGAATGGGACTCACCGGAGACAGGGACCACTCCCTCATATTTTGTCTCTCATGATTGAAATGTAGGCTCCACCTTGAAGCCTCCTCACAATCCCCCTTAGCCTTCTCCTGTTCCTTCCTTTCCTTTTCCTTCTCCCTTTCTCTTTCTCCTTCACTTTCCTTTTCTTTTTCCTCCCGTGCTGCCCCTGAATCCTCCAACAGCCAGTCCAAGGCCCCCTCTACCTCAATAACCTGAGGACTCCCCTCCTTTCTTTCCTCCTCCCGAGGTATCTGATAAGGGGTGAGGGCCGGTAACATCACCACAGCTTTACTTGTGCTGGGGCCCCAACTTTTCTTGGCCTTTGGAATTCTCTGTTCCTTCCCTTTAACTACAGGTACTCCTGCGGGTACTATTGGAATTCCCGGTCCCTCAGAATGATCCACTTCCATGGGGACCTCCTCACTTTGTTCCCCCTGTTCCCGCTCCTGCTCCAACACTAATCCCAGTCCCAGCTCCGGTTCCGGTTCTGGTTCTTGTTCTGGTTCTGGTTCTGGTTCTGGCCCTGGCTCCAGCGCGAATTGAGGGATTTCTTCCACCTCTGGGCCCACTTCCTCCTCTTCTTCCCCTTCTTTTTCCTTTTCCTCTGACTTTCTTCCCTCCAGTAATGCTTTTACCACCCTCCCAGCCTGCCTAATTGTCTGCTCTTTTATTCTCCGGTACCTCCTCCGGGTCCATCTGATGGCCACCTGCCATGCCATCTTCCAGTCGACCCCTGGGCCCGGCATTATTTGCTCCCTCGACCTTCTTAGGGCCCCTTGGTAGTGCTCCTCCATGATAGCTAAACCCGTTTTTAGCCAGTCATTCGTATTATCTTGCAGCCTGCACTCAGTTCTGGCTGACAAGAAGGCGGGCTGCACTTTTTTGGCTTGCGCCGCCAATCTTGTCAGCCTGCCTGCTGAGCCCTCCCGGCCATCCTCCACCTCTGCCGCGTTATGGAACACTTTGAGGAAAACATGGAGGGCCCGGACCAGATTCCTGAATTCAGGATCCCCTGCCGGTCTTTCCTGTGCAGTCCCCCTCCTTCTTATTCCTCCTCCGGCTCCACGTTCTCCTTCTACATTCCTCCTCCTCCTGTCGCCCTCCGACTCACCCCGTCTTCTTTCCCCGTACACTTGTCCTCTTCCGCTCCTCTCTCTTCTTACATCTCTCCGTCCACTTTCCCCTTGTCTTCTTCCGCCCCTCTCCCTTCTTTCTTCAAACCTTCTTTCCACCTCTCCTCTTCTTCCGCTCCTCCTTACATCTTCTCTTCTTCTCCTGTCTTCCCAATGACTTCCCTCTCTCCTTTCCCTTCTTTTGCGTTCTCCACTCCTCCGTTCTCCACTCCTCTCCCTCCTTTGGCGTTCTCCACTCCTACGTTCTCCACTCCTCTCCCTCCTTTGGCGTTCTCTACTCCTACGTTCTCCATCTCCACTCCTTCTACGTTCTCCACGTTCTTCACTCCTTCCACTCCTTCTACGTTCTCCACCTCCACTCCTTCCACGTTCTTCACTCCTTCCACTCCTTATACGTTCTCCACCACGTCGTCTTCTCCACCTCCAACCCCCTCTTTCTCCTCTTCTTGCTCTCTCCATTGCTCAACCATAAGGTTGAGATGGTAGGTTTAGAGAAAGGATAGATGTAGGCCCAGATCCAAATTGATAGAGCAAGGCCAAACACAATCAGGTTATTATCCATAGGGTTGGGATGGGTAGGTTTTAGGGAAAGGATAGTTGCAAGCCTAGATCCCCCTAGGTAGGTTTTAGGGAAAGGATAGGTGTAAGCTTAGCTCCCTCTGGGTAGGTTTTAGGGAAAGGATAGGTGTAAGCCTAGCTCCCTCTGGGTAGGTTTTAGGGAAAGGATAGGTGTAGGCCTAGATCTCCATGGGTAGGTTTTAGGGAAAGAATAGGTGTAGGCCTAGATCCCCCTGGGTAGGTTTTAGGGAAAGGATAGGTGTAGGCCTAGATCTCCATGGGTAGGTTTTAAGGAAAGAATAGGTGTAGGCCTAGATCCCCCTGGGTAGGTTTTAGGGAAAGGATAGGTGTAGGCCTAGATCTCCATGGGTAGGTTTTTGGGGAAAGAATGGGTGTAGTCCTAGATCCCCCTGGGTAGGTTTTAGGGAAAGGATAGGTGTAGGCCTAGATCCCACTGGGTAGGTTTTAGGGAAAAAAAATTCAGGTGCAGGCCTAGCTCAAAAATTTATAGAAGCGTGCTTAAGCACCATCCAATGAATTATCCATAAACTGCCATAAATAAATGCAGACCTAGATTCCCATTGGTAAAGTGACTCCAAACACCATCCGGCGTAGATAAAACTAAGCACAACCAAATACACTATCCTGGATAAGCTCCGAACAGAAGTTTATGAAAGGGCTCAGATTGGGAAGTGATTCCTGGAATCCTATTTTCCAAAATCCTTCCCCCATCATCATATCTTGCCCTTATTAAAAAAACTAATCCAATAAGAACCTTCACCGTATGTGTTGTCTCCTGTCCAAGATCCAATCCTCCCAGTTTGTGTCTGATCTCAAGAAACAAGATGAAAAGATGAAAGATGAACCAGAAGATGCTGAACCTGTTTAGGAACAACACCTCCCTAAGGGCCGGCTTAGGCCCGTATTCATCCCCCTCGTCCGACCCCAACCCCGACCCAAAGAGACGAAGAGGGGCCGGAGAGGGTGTATTGTGGTTTCCTCAATCCCACGATCTCCGTACATCCTTGAATTCCAATTTCCATCCTAGACTCGAATCTCCAGATTAGGTTACTGATACTTCTCTTCTCTCATTCAGACCATTTGGGGTCCAAGTTCCTAATTTCTCAATCCAGATGTATTCCTTGTACAACCTGTGCCTTAAAGTCCACCTCGGGTTATGCTCCAATCCTCTTATCCTCAACTTCTGCAGTCCATGTTGTTTGAAATGCTCAATCAGTACTCTCCTATTGCCACTCAAGACCCCCTTCCGGATCACATATCTATGCTGATATAAACGGGTCCTGATAGAATTCTTTGTCTGACCAACATACTGCTTACCACACCGGCTACATTGAATCGCATAAATACAGTTACTCGTTCTCAAAGAAATTCTGGGGAGAAAACCTGTCCTTTCCAAAGAATCCACCACCGCCTCAATTCGAGGCACCGATTCCATAAAAATGGGCGCCGTTAGCTTACGGTAAAAAGATCCATCAGTCAGCTGTCTCCGTGCCTCTTGCACATAATGCTCCCTATCCATAATGACTACTGTACTTCCCTTGTCTGCTGGTTTAACAACTATATCGCATCTAGAGGTTAATTCCTTCAGAGCTTTAACCTCTTCCTGGGGCAAATTCTGTCTCGGAGTCCTTGCCCCCGATAGGACCCGCTGTACCCCCTCCACATTCCTGTCAAAGAAATCCCATACTTCCCCTGGTAATTGCTGGGGCCTAGGCACCCAGCCAGATTTCTCAGAAAAGGGCACAATCTGAACATCCGTCTCTTCCCTAGGGCCAAAAAATACCACTCTCTGTACCTTGGCATGAAACTGACCCAGGTCCGCCAGAAGAGAACCCCTATCAATCTTTTTCATTAAATGGGAAGGGATAAAAGATAAACCGCTGTCCAATAAGCTAGTTAGCGCTAGTGTTAACTGAAAACTCTGAGACAGATTAATAACCGAATGCTTTATTTTATTATTTAAATTATCGTACACGGGGCCCTGGCGGAATGGCCCCCTCAGAATTTTAAATGTACCTGCCAGTGTTTCAGGATTTCCCTGGCTGTTGCAGGCGTCCAGTGCACCTTGTCTGGCCCTACTTTGAATTTCCCTACCGGGAGAAGGGGAATACTACATCCCAACTCTGCAATCTTTTTATTGAGAGCATCAAGCAGGATTTTCTGCTGTCTCGGCAGGGCTTGATCAAAATTGATCAATGGGACGTATATTTCCGCCTCCGGAAACAATTCCTTGGCTTTTCCCACTATCTTTTCGAGCATCTTCCCTAAGACCGTAACGCTTCCCGCACTCCTATCGTTCAGGCCAAATGAAAGGATCACATGCTCTAACATTTCCGACCCTTTTGTTCCACATCTTAGGATCGCATAGGCGCCTGCTATTGAGGCCCCTGAAAAACCATGAATCTCCAGGTCCCAGGCCCTTGTCTTTGGCAGGCGATTCACATTCGAGTCCCCCACAATAAGAATGGGACTCACCGGAGACAGGGACCACTCCCTCATATTTTGTCTCTCATGATTGAAATGTAGGCTCCACCTTGAAGCCTCCTCACAATCCCCCTTAGCCTTCTCCTGTTCCTTCCTTTCCTTTTCCTTCTCCCTTTCTCTTTCTCCTTCACTTTCCTTTTCTTTTTCCTCCCGTGCTGCCCCTGAATCCTCCAACAGCCAGTCCAAGGCCCCCTCTACCTCAATAACCTGAGGACTCCCCTCCTTTCTTTCCTCCTCCCGAGGTATCTGATAAGGGGTGAGGGCCGGTAACATCACCACAGCTTTACTTGTGCTGGGGCCCCAACTTTTCTTGGCCTTTGGAATTCTCTGTTCCTTCCCTTTAACTACAGGTACTCCTGCGGGTACTATTGGAATTCCCGGTCCCTCAGAATGATCCACTTCCATGGGGACCTCCTCACTTTGTTCCCCCTGTTCCCGCTCCTGCTCCAACACTAATCCCAGTCCCAGCTCCGGTTCCGGTTCTGGTTCTTGTTCTGGTTCTGGTTCTGGTTCTGGCCCTGGCTCCAGCGCGAATTGAGGGATTTCTTCCACCTCTGGGCCCACTTCCTCCTCTTCTTCCCCTTCTTTTTCCTTTTCCTCTGACTTTCTTCCCTCCAGTAATGCTTTTACCACCCTCCCAGCCTGCCTAATTGTCTGCTCTTTTATTCTCCGGTACCTCCTCCGGGTCCATCTGATGGCCACCTGCCATGCCATCTTCCAGTCGACCCCTGGGCCCGGCATTATTTGCTCCCTCGACCTTCTTAGGGCCCCTTGGTAGTGCTCCTCCATGATAGCTAAACCCGTTTTTAGCCAGTCATTCGTATTATCTTGCAGCCTGCACTCAGTTCTGGCTGACAAGAAGGCGGGCTGCACTTTTTTGGCTTGCGCCGCCAATCTTGTCAGCCTGCCTGCTGAGCCCTCCCGGCCATCCTCCACCTCTGCCGCGTTATGGAACACTTTGAGGAAAACATGGAGGGCCCGGACCAGATTCCTGAATTCAGGATCCCCTGCCGGTCTTTCCTGTGCAGTCCCCCTCCTTCTTATTCCTCCTCCGGCTCCACGTTCTCCTTCTACATTCCTCCTCCTCCTGTCGCCCTCCGACTCACCCCGTCTTCTTTCCCCGTACACTTGTCCTCTTCCGCTCCTCTCTCTTCTTACATCTCTCCGTCCACTTTCCCCTTGTCTTCTTCCGCCCCTCTCCCTTCTTTCTTCAAACCTTCTTTCCACCTCTCCTCTTCTTCCGCTCCTCCTTACATCTTCTCTTCTTCTCCTGTCTTCCCAATGACTTCCCTCTCTCCTTTCCCTCCTTTTGCGTTCTCCACTCCTCCGTTCTCCACTCCTCTCCCTCCTTTGGCGTTCTCCACTCCTACGTTCTCCACTCCTCTCCCTCCTTTGGCGTTCTCTACTCCTACGTTCTCCATCTCCACTCCTTCTACGTTCTCCACCTCCACTCCTTCCACGTTCTTCACTCCTTCTACGTTCTCCACCTCCACTCCTTCCACGTTCTTCACTCCTTCCACTCCTTATACGTTCTCCACCACGTCGTCTTCTCCACCTCCAACCCCCTCTTTCTCCTCTTCTTGCTCTCTCCATTGCTCAACCATAAGGTTGAGATGGTAGGTTTAGAGAAAGGATAGATGTAGGCCCAGATCCAAATTGATAGAGCAAGGCCAAACACAATCAGGTTATTATCCATAGGGTTGGGATGGGTAGGTTTTAGGGAAAGGATAGTTGCAAGCCTAGATCCCCCTAGGTAGGTTTTAGGGAAAGGATAGGTGTAAGCTTAGCTCCCTCTGGGTAGGTTTTAGGGAAAGGATAGGTGTAAGCCTAGCTCCCTCTGGGTAGGTTTTAGGGAAAGGATAGGTGTAGGCCTAGATCTCCATGGGTAGGTTTTAGGGAAAGAATAGGTGTAGGCCTAGATCCCCCTGGGTAGGTTTTAGGGAAAGGATAGGTGTAGGCCTAGATCTCCATGGGTAGGTTTTAAGGAAAGAATAGGTGTAGGCCTAGATCCCCCTGGGTAGGTTTTAGGGAAAGGATAGGTGTAGGCCTAGATCTCCATGGGTAGGTTTTTAGGGAAAGAATGGGTGTAGTCCTAGATCCCCCTGGGTAGGTTTTAGGGAAAGGATAGGTGTAGGCCTAGATCCCACTGGGTAGGTTTTAGGGAAAAAAAATTCAGGTGCAGGCCTAGCTCAAAAATTTATAGAAGCGTGCTTAAGCACCATCCAATGAATTATCCATAAACTGCCATAAATAAATGCAGACCTAGATTCCCATTGGTAAAGTGACTCCAAACACCATCCGGCGTAGATAAAACTAAGCACAACCAAATACACTATCCTGGATAAGCTCCGAACAGAAGTTTATGAAAGGGCTCAGATTGGGAAGTGATTCCTGGAATCCTATTTTCCAAAATCCTTCCCCCATCATCATATCTTGCCCTTATTAAAAAAACTAATCCAATAAGAACCTTCACCGTATGTGTTGTCTCCTGTCCAAGATCCAATCCTCCCAGTTTGTGTCTGATCTCAAGAAACAAGATGAAAAGATGAAAGATGAACCAGAAGATGCTGAACCTGTTTAGGAACAACACCTCCCTAAGGGCCGGCTTAGGCCCGTATTCATCCCCCTCGTCCGACCCCAACCCCGACCCAAAGAGACGAAGAGGGGCCGGAGAGGGTGTATTGTGGTTTCCTCAATCCCACGATCTCCGTACATCCTTGAATTCCAATTTCCATCCTAGACTCGAATCTCCAGATTAGGTTACTGATACTTCTCTTCTCTCATTCAGACCATTTGGGGTCCAAGTTCCTAATTTCTCAATCCAGATGTATTCCTTGTACAACCTGTGCCTTAAAGTCCACCTCGGGTTATGCTCCAATCCTCTTATCCTCAACTTCTGCAGTCCATGTTGTTTGAAATGCTCAATCAGTACTCTCCTATTGCCACTCAAGACCCCCTTCCGGATCACATATCTATGCTGATATAAACGGGTCCTGATAGAATTCTTTGTCTGACCAACATACTGCTTACCACACCGGCTACATTGAATCGCATAAATACAGTTACTCGTTCTCAAAGAAATTCTGGGGAGAAAAAACGCCCTAGATTGTCCCTGAGCTTTGATAATCCGAGGCCTATTTATTATTGGCGGTTTCTTTCCTTTCCTTCTAGGAAGCCGGCTATGAACCAACAAATCTCGCAAATTCGTGTTCCTCCTGTAGGCTGCAAGAAGAGTAATATCTTGACCTTCCGGAATGTCCACCAATATCTCCTCGAAATTATTCCTAATCTCTTTATTGAGCCTCACCGCCTCCGGAGTATACGGAAAAATGGCCGGAACTAGAACCTTATCTGTTCCCGCTTTGGGCCTAGGCTCCGAATTCGCCTGCAACCGACAGTGTTCTTTATAAATCCCTCTAAGCCGCGATCTAGAGTAACCTCTTGTCCGAAGCGCACAAAACAACGTCCGTTTAGCTTCCTGAAAGTCCTCTTCTCTTGAACAAATCCTCCGAAATCTAAGAAGCTGAGATAACACTATACCTCTAAATGTATGTCTCGGATGATAACTCTGATGATGCAATAAGGCATGAGTATCTGTCTCTTTAAAGAACATCCTGAAATCCAACTGACCCGTAGAAAGAAAATCCGGTCCCTTATATACCGTTGTGTCCAGAAACTCAATAGCCTGTTCATTAACCACCGCCTGTACCTTAATCGAGGCATGGTGAGCATTTAATACCCCCAAAAAAGTTTTAAAATCCTGTTGACTATGGGTCCACACTCCCCAAACATCATCCAAGAACCGCAAGTACGATAAGGGAGTCTTTTCACACTTGGGAAAAACCGTCTCTTCCCATTGAGCCATATATATATTTGCATATGCTGGAGCAAACCTTTTCCCCATGGCTGTCCCCTTAATCTGTAGGTAAAACTCCCCCTCGAACTCAAAATCATTACAGGTCAGACTTAATTCCAGGAGCTCTAGAATCGCTTCATCTGGTCTAGAAGCATCCGGATACCGAGAAAAACAGTCTCGTACTGCCCTCAGTCCCAAAGGGGTCTCAATGTTAGTGTAGAGACTCTCCACATCCAATGAAAACAAAATTGCCCCTGGCGGCACCTTCAGGCTCTTAACTTTATCCAAAAAGTCATAAGTGTCCCTAACATAACTAGAATGTCTAGTAGATAAGGGATTCAAATAAAAATCAATCAACTCCGCAATCCTGTGACTCTCACTTCCACAGTCCGAAACTATTGGACGACCCGGGGGCATAAAGGGATTTAACCATTTCTCCCTAGGTTTGTGCACCTTTGGCAATAAATAAAACCGTCTAGGTCTAGGTGTAACTTCCCCCAGTAGGTAATTTGCCTGCCGTTTGCAAATAAAACCTGTCCTCTCCAACGCATTCACCACCTTCTCAATGCGAGGCACTGATTCCATAAAAATAGGAGCCGTTAACCTACGATAAAAGGATCCGTCGGTCAACTGTCTCTGTGCTTCTTGCACGTAACGTTCCCTATCCATAATGACCACTGTACTTCCCTTATCCGCTGGTTTAATAACTATGTCTCGCCTAGAGGTCAACTCCTCCAGAGCTTTAACCTCTTCCCGGGGTAAATTCTGTCTTGGAGTCCGTGCTCCCAATAAAGCTATCTGGACCCCCTCCACATTCCTGTCAAAAAAGTCCCATATTTCCCCTGGCAACTGCTGAGGCCGGGGCAACCAGCCCGATTTCTCACAAAAAGGAAGAATTTGGACATATGTCTCTTCTCTGGGGCCAAAAAATACCGCTCTCTGAACTTTGGCATGAAACTGACCCAAGTCCGCCAGAAGAGACCCCCTATCAACCTTTTTCATTAAATGGGAAGGAATAAAGGATAGACCCCTGTCCAATAGATTAACTTGTGCTAATGTCAAGTGAAAACACTGGGACAAATTAATCACTGAATGCTTTTTATTTTTATTTAATTTATGCTGAGTGGGGCCCTGGCGGAATGGCCCTTTCCCTAGTTTAAATTTCTCTGCCAGTGCCCTCAACATTTCTCTCGCTGTCGCGGATGTCCAGTGCAACTTGTCCGATTCCGCCTTAAATTTCCCTTCTGGAAGGAGGGGAATGCTGCATCCCAACTCTGCGATTTTCTTATTCAGAGCAGTTAGCCTCTCCTTCTGCTCCCTCGGAAGGGATGGATCAAAATTAATCAGCGGAACATATATCTTAGCCCCTGGAAATCGCTCCTTAGATGCTCCCACAAGTTCTTCCAGTATCTTCCCCAGGATCGGCATACTCCCTCTGCTTCGGTCATTGAGGCCAAATGAGAGAACTACCCGCTCTGTTATCTCTGACCTCTCCGTCCCGTGTCTCAGGATCGCACACGCGTCCAAGTCAAGTCAAGTCATCTTCATTTATATAGCGCTTTTAACAATGTAGATTGTCTCAAAGCAGCTTCACAGAGATAAGCGTATAATTTAAGGTAACAGAGATTGTTTTCGGCTTTACAGCAGAGTTAAGTTATTTCCATCTAAAGTTAGTTTTAATTGATTTGGTTCCGTCGCAATGATCATTTGTTATTAAATTAGGGGCCGCTAAGACGACACCATTCTCTCTACACAGACTTTAAACGCGAACCTGTGAGAAACGCTGATGGCGGTCACATGCGCATTTAGAATGGGTTCTATAGTTATGTGCGTTAGAATATACGCAGGTTTGGAATTCCCTACAAGCCAAGCCTAAACAAAATACTTGTCTTTCCTTATAAATTTTGATAAGGAATTTTATTTTATTTGTTGCTTTGGGGTAGGACCGCAAGACGAATTTTCCCGACAACGCCTTATCTGTAGAGTGGTAGTGGGATCCTCCATAGGGAGAGACTAGTTGGCACTTCAGCACTGCGTTGTCATCGGTCCAGGTGAAGGTCCTTCGTCAGATCTGGATACGGCCCGGATCTGGCAGGCTGCAGGAAAAACCTTGGGATAAACACAGACACTAAAATTAGCGTAGATGCCATTCTTCTCATGATGTAACGAGTACATCAGATTTTTGGGAAGTGTTCCCGGTTCCGGCTGACCTAATCTATGCAGCATAACATTAAATTATAGAAGTCTATAATGTATTATGTGAAAGCTAGGTCAAAGAGATGTGTCTTTAATCTGGCTTTGAACTGACAGAGTGTGTCTGCTTCCCGGACAATGGTAGGAAGACTGTTCCAGAGTTTTGGTGCTAAATAGGAAAAGGATCTACCGCCAGCAGTGGATTTTGATATTCTAGGTATAATCAACTGGCCGGAATTTTGAGATCGTAATAGACGTGACGGACTATAATGCGTTAAGAGCTCGCTCAAGTACTGCGGAGCTAAACCATTCAGTGCTTTGTAAGTAATCAGCAATATTTTAAAATTTATGCGATGTTTAATAGGGAGCCAATGCAGTTTTGACAGAACTGGGCTAATATGGTCATACTTCCTGGTTCTGGTAAGAACTCGAGCTGCTGCGTTTTGAACCAGCTGTAGTTTGTTTATTAAGCGTGCAGGGCAACCACCTAGTAGAGCATTACTATAATCTAGCCTTGAGGTCATGAACGCATGAACTAATTGTTCCGCATTTGTCAATGAGAGCATATGACGTAATTTAGATATATTTTAAGATGGAAAAATGCAGTTTTACAGATACTAGACACGTGACTTTCAAATGAAAGATTGGTATCAAAGAGCACACCCAGGTTCCTAACCGACGACGAAGACTTAACAGAGCAGCCATCAAGTGTTAGACAGTATTCTAGGTTATTACGTGAGGACGTTTTTTGTCCAATAATTAGAAACTCTGTTTTTTCAGAATTTAGAAGTAGGAAATTACAAGTCATCCAATTTTTTATATCCGCTATGCATTCCGTTAATTTTGTGAATTGATAAGTTTCGTTAGGTTTTGAAGAAATATAGAGCTGAGTATCATCGGCATAACAGTGAAAGCTAATGCCATGTTTCCTAATGATATCTCCTAAGGGTAGCATGTACAGAGTGAACAGCAGCGGTCCTAGTACTGAGCCTTGTGGTACGCCATACTGAACTTGTGATCGATGAGACATCTCATCATTTACTGCTACAAACTGATAACGGTCAGATAAGTATGATTTAAACCAGGGGTGGGCAAACTTTTCGGCTCAAGGGCCACACTGGGTTTTAAAATTTGACAGAGGGCCGGCCCAGTAGCAGATTATGAAACACGATTTCATCATTTTTTTTGCGTGCATATGCTGCACACTGTAAACCCCTTGGTTAGGATTAGGGGTGCGGAGTGCGTGCCTATTTCACGCCATTAAAGGGATAGTTCGTCCAAAAATGAAAATTCGGTCATCATTTACTCACCCTCAGGTTGTTTCAAACCTGTATGAATTTCTTTTTTCTGCTGAACACAAAAGAAATATTTTGAAAAATGTCGGTAACCAAACAGTTGATGGACCCCATTGACTTCCATAGTAGGAAAAAAAAAATACTATGGAAGTCAATGGGTCCATCAACTGTTTGAAACTGCGTTTCATAAGAACTACAAATAGCCTACAATTCGTGGTATTCGAACTTCATGACACATTTACGTTGTGGCAACGTCTGCGCGAAATTCAACAACTGAGAGACGACATTCTGACAATACATTTTTATGCTAGATATCCCCCGCATGTTATGTTTTGAGGTTAATTTTTAATTAGTCAGATGTTCGATAATTATAGCCTACTTTTTAAATATTGTTTATCCTTATTATTATTTAATGGGCCTAACCATAAATTAGAAACAAAACACCTAAGTGTACACTTAGAAGAGTAAAAATGACAGAAGGTTACGTTAATTCAACTTAACTGCATGGCAATCAATTTGCACTTCCAAAAGTCATACATTTGTGAAAAGAAAAACGAAATAAACAAATATACAAATTTATTTTCAGTATAATAAAATAAAACATAAAAAGCAAAGGCAGATCAGAACATTTAATGAACAAAACCAGGTTCAGTACATGGCAGACAGGGGAGCGTAGTCGAAAGCCGGGCGATAAAGGTCGGTAAACGGATTAACGGAATCAGTCAGGAGGATCCATCCACAAATCCAGAGTAGGCAAACTAAATAGCAGACAAATCAAAGGAAAAACTAAACGTGTGCAAGCGGTTACCAAACATTTTTTTATCTGTGAGTTTTCAAAAAAAAGAAAAAAAACATTAACGTGCACCAAGTCTATGCGCTTAAGTCGCGGTCTGTTTGGTTTCCATGGTGACGCGTCTAGCTTGTTACGTGACACACCGCAGCCACAACAGCGCTGAATGAATGATGATCTGCTTTTATGTCATTTTTCCTTTTTTACATTTGTTAGCTATGGCATGAAATATCTGATATTCCTATTGTCAAATATATGCAACGCAATATATATAAAGCAAAGTAGGCAAAGAAAAGAAAAAGGCAAAATGAATGCGATCTTAAGACATTTTTTTAAATACTCAACGGGCCGGATTAAACAGCCTAACGGGCCGTATGTGGCCCGCGGGCCGTAGTTTGCCCACCCCTGATTTAAACCATGCTAGTGCATTTCCCGTAATGCCAACATAATGTTCTAATCTATTTAAAAGAACGTTGTGGTCGATGGTGTCAAATGCAGCACTAAGATCGAGTAACACTAATAGCGAGATACAACCACGATCGGATGATAAGAGCAAATCATTTGTGACTCTAACGAGAGCTGTTTCGGTACTATGGTACGGTCTAAATCCGGACTGGAAATCCTCGCAGATATCATTTCTTTCAAGAAAGGAACACAGTTGTGAGGATACTGCCTTTTCTAATATCTTTGACAGAAAAGGTAGATTCGAGATCGGCCTGTAATTGACTAATTCTGTAGGATCAAGTTGCGTTTTTTTAACAAGCGGTTTAATCAAAGCCAGCTTAAAGTTTTTTGGTACGTATCCTAGAGACAAAGACGAATTAATGATATTAAGAAGAGGATCTATGACCTCTGGAAGTATTTCTTTCAGTAGCTTAGTCGGTATAGGGTCTAACATACATGTTGTAGATTTAGATGATTTAATGAGTTTAGTAAATTCTTCCTCTCCTATAGCAACGAATGAATCAAATTTTTCCTCAGGGAGACTACAATGCACTGCCTGATGCAATACTGTAGTAGACGGTTGCATAGTTATAATTTTGTCCCTGATATTATCAATCTTATAAGTGAAGAAGTTCATAAAGTCATTACTGCTGTGTTGCTTGGAAACTTCGGTGCTTGAAGCTTTATTTTTCGTTAGTTTAGCCACCGTTTCAAATAAATACCTAGGATTATGTTTATTTTCTTCTAATAGGGTTGAAAAATAAGCAGATCTAGCAGCTTTTAAAGCCTCTCTGTAAGCAATCGAGCTCTCTTTCCATGAAATGCGAAATACCTCTAGTTTTGTTTTCTTCCAGTTGCGCTCCATTTTTCTGGCTGCTCTCTTAAGGGCCCGAGTGTGCTCGTTGTACCATGGCGTTGGACTATTTTCTTTAATCTTCTTTAAGCGCAACGGAGCAACTGTGTCTAAAGTGCTGGAAAAGAGAGAGTTAAACGTTTCTGTTGTAATATCTACTTCTTCTAAGCTATCTGAGATGCTGAGATGATGAAACTGATTAGGAAGATTATTAATAAAGCAATCTTTAGTAGCAGAAGTGATAGGTCTCACATATTTGAAACACGGAGTCGGCTTTGCAGCCTTGGCTAAATGCAAATTACACGAGACTAGATAATGATCTGAGATGTCATCGCTCTGCTGCAGAATTCAACGGCATCCACATCTATTCCGTGTGATAATATTAGATCTAGAGTATGATTACGACGATGAGTAGGTCCTGACACGTGTTGTCTAACTCCAATTGAATTTACAATGTCTTTAAATGCCAATCCCAATGCATCTTTTTCATTATCGATGTGTATATTAAAATCACCAACAATTAGTACTTTATCTGCAGTCAATATTAATTCTGATAGAAAGTCTGCAAATTCTTTGATAAAGTCTGTATGGTGCCCTGGTGGCCTGTATACAGTAGCCAGCACAAATCTCAAACGTGATTTATCGTTTACACTATATATTTTTACATTAAGCACCAATGCTTCAAAGAATTATATTTAAAACTTGATTTCTTAGTGGTTTTGAAACTATTACTATAGATTACAGCAACACCACCCCCTTTGCGTTTCAGACGAGGCTCATGTTTATAACAGTAATCTTGCGGGGTTGATTCATTTAAAGTAATGTAATCGTTTGGTTTTAGCCAGGTTTCTGTCAAACACAGCACATCTAGGTTATTATCTGAAATCATATCGTTAACAACGAGTGCTTTTGAAGTAAGCGATCGAATATTCAGCAACCCAAGCTTTAGCATTTGCTCATCTGTATTATAGCTGTTTTTTATTTGTTGAACATCAATTACATTTTTAACCTTAGTTGGGTTTAACCTGTTAAGCGTTGCCAGTGCGTCGGCGCACTGAAGCGTTATTTATTTATTTAATTCAAAATTACTATCAGATTTAATGTTATACCTTGACAAACTATACATCATTAAAAAGATATAATACTCAAGTTTCAGTATTTGACCACTATTGTATTCTGAGAAACTCATAGTGACAGTTATGTCTTAATTTGTGTCAGGAGTTATGAAATGAAAAAATGAGTTGATACCTTTAATATGAATTATGCGCGTCAGCCGCTTTCATTCATAAAAAACTCCGTGCTGTCGTCATGACAGCGATACACAAAACAACGTGCCTCAGGGCTTTAGCTAAAAAATGTGCAGATTTGGAGAAATATTGATAGATTCTCATAGATTTACATCATATTTCTATAGACAGGAATAATATTTATTGAATTTATACCCAAATGCGTCGATGTTATCTTTATGAGCATTTGGTACTCTGATTTACTGTGTTTTTAATTCATACCAACAGCCTGAGGGCGCTATATGCACAATAATAGTCCATATATGGAACATGAAGAAGAGCCATGATCATGTGACATTCCAGGACGTTAAAAATAAAGTCATTTGACATGGTCTTGAAAAACATTGAACTAAATCCAGAGTTTTGGACTTATTATCTTCAGATTTTAAACATAAAATGTTTAGACATGTGGCTTTAGCTATAGTGCATTTCTAGATTGCTCCAGTGCCAACTTCAATTTTATTTTCATGAGGATGTTTCATAAAAAATAATTTCTAATAACTTTACAAAACTTTGAAGCTATTTATAAAAAAATTTTTCATTATGACAATAATTAATTCTACATTTACAATAAACTGCCAGGTGTCAGCTTTCAAATGAGATCATACTTGTGCTTTTAGTACAAAGGGTTCATGAACTGTATGTGTTTCAGTTTGGGTATGTCATTTCTGGGGATTTTTCAAAAGTGGGGTTGCAGCTTAACAGGTTAAACGTTTTTTTGGATTTCCAAATTCGGGGAACAGACACAGTCTCTATATGATGATAGCTAGGTGAAAGAGGCTCTATGTGATAGGATTTATCTGACCTTGGTGACGTGAGGCCGCTAGCAGACAGTCGGTTAAGCCAGTCTGTCTGCTTCCTGACCTGAGCCCCAGATTGTCATGTTTGAGCTCTAAGACTATGAGCCATATTACTAGAGAGAAGAGCAGCACCATCCCAGGAGGGATGAATACCATCTCTTTTCAACAGGTCAGGTTTGCCCCAAAAACTTTTCAATTGTCTATGAATTCTATATTATTAAGCGGACACCACCGAGACAGCAACGTTAAGCGAACACAATCTACTAACTATCTCATCACTCCTGCGAACAGGAAGGGGGCCAGAGCAAATTACAGTCCTTGACATCGTACTTGCAAGTTCACACACCTCTTCAATATTAATTTTGGTGATCTCCGACTGGCGGAGTCGAACATCATTAGTGCCGACATGAATAATGATCTTAGAGAATTTACGATTAGCATTAGCCAGCACTTTTAAATTTGCTTTGATGTCAGGCGCTCTGCCTCCCGGCAAACATGTGACTATGGTGGTTGGTGTCTCTATTTTCACGTTCCGTGTAATAGAATCGCCAATAACTAGGGCACAATCATTCTCAGTGGGTGTTTCACTGAGCGGGGCAAATCGATTTGTTATGGTAATCGGAAGGAAGAGTGGTTTTTAGATCCGGTCGACTAGAGCGATCCCTCACTGTCACCCATTTGCCCGGCTGCACGGCTCTACTTCAGCCAGAACCGACTCATGTAAAGTGTGCACTATTCTATGCGCATCCAAAACATCTAAAGCACTAGCACTCTTACTATCCTCAATTAAAGTTTGGATGCGTGTTTCTAATTCTGAAATCTTCTCTGTCAACCTAACTGTCTCTTACAATTTATCACATATATATCTTTATTGTCGGACAGAGAAGCCTTTTACTAAACATGTGACATGAAGTGCAAGTGACAATAACAGGACAAGACATTACTCACCGTGTTTGTTGAGTGATTCTTACTCACTGAGCTTTTTATGAACTCAAAGGCGTGCGGCTCGCGCGAGAGAAAAAATAAATAAATAAAATAGCTGAGCGCACGGGTGGGCGCGGTTAACAGGCTAGCGAATTACTAGCGTTTTGTGCTAGTAGTACTAATAACAAAGCTAGCGATGTCAGGTTAATCTGAGATGTTGGGTTAAAATGTAGTAGTATAACCAACTAGAAATGGTAGTAAAATGATGGTTCAAAACAAAGAAAATATATGGTAAGACGGAGATTATCGCACCGAATCAACAAACACACTCACAGCAGGCAGCGAGGCAGACAGGAGCAATCGATCAGACAGCAAATACCATATTGAGGCACCTGGGAAGCCGTGAAACCTCTAGATCCCAAGCCTTGTTCTCGGTACTCCGATTCATATTCGTGTCCCCAATAAAAGAATTGGACTCACTGGAGACAAGGACCACTTCCCTCTATTCTTTCCCCCAAGGTTAATCATGGGTACCTCCATTTTGAATCCCCTTCTTTCTCCTTTCCCTCTCTTTCTTCTTCGTTTTCTCTCTTTATTCACCCTC